>OY282641.1:30073864-30673864 GCA_958299015.1 Tetanocera ferruginea | reverse complement strand
TTGTAGGGGGAAAACTACAATGAATTTTTTGTTAAAGCAGCTAAGAGGATATCCAGAATTCTCCTTCTCACTTTAGGGTTATAACTAAAGAGAGATGTCTTTTTAAGGAATGGTTGGGCGGAGAGTCTGTGCAGGCTGAGTTCGGACTTACAATTAAAGTTATGGAAAAATGCCATTTTGACGTTTTTTTTTTAAGATTCAAAGCAATTTTTTTATTTGAGTTGCCTCGAGGTCAACATTAAAATAAGGCGTGCACTTCTCATTTTTATTTCATGCACTTTCGATACCGGCCTACTCTATTCTGCTTATTATTTGACTGTAACTGAAAATATATTCCTGGTATGTTTACAAACCTAGTCAATTGTAATTTTTCAGAAATATTTAAGCATATGGATTAAACTATATTCGGACTCAGAAAAACTCTCTTTTACTTCTTCATTTTCCATATTTTGCCATAACAAATAAATCAAAGTTCAGATTGCAATTAAAATTGCGTTTAATTTTTGCTCGAATGTGAAGATATCTTATTAATTCAAGTAGAGTTTTAGGCCAATTTCGATAGTTCATAAATTTATTTAAATATTGGAATATACGAAAAGTAAAATTCATAAAATGTTTAATTGGGTTTTTTAAAACTAACATTTTTCACATAAAAATGCGTCCAACCTCATTTTCCCTGTTTTTGAGCTTGTTTTTCCCTTTTAGGTTGCAGATTCCCGTAAAACGGGGAAAAAAATCTCTCTTCTGGCAACACTACTGAGAAGGCCCGTACACAATTAATCCAACTTAAAACAAAAAAAAAAAAAAAAATAATTTCTCTTCATTATTCCTTATTTAAAATTTTGAGTGTGCTTTATCAGTCGAATATATATATATCTGTGTGTTGTCCGTAAACACAGGATAAGAAGGAGTTGAGATAATTGGATGAAACTCGGTACACATAGTCATATTGACCCAAGGCTCTGCCCTTTTGAATATTTTTGGAATTCGTTCACGAACACGCCTACCTCCCATACAACGCAAAAATTGAAAACTGGATAAATAAGCTCATAATTAACCTACAACTATAAACTTTGGTGTGTTTGTGTTTCGTATCAGCACAAAGATGTCTTAGAAAATGGATGTTATCTGCTCACGGACACGCCCACATCCCAAACAACCCTAAAATTGAAAACGCAATAAATAAACCTCTGTTAAACCTACAGAGATAAAATTTGGCACGTATGTTTTTACCACGCCTACCTTCCATACAACCCAAAAAGTTTAAATCCCAATAAATAAGGTTATGTTTGTCATAGAGGGATCAAATTTGGTATGTATGTATTTTTTACCAGAACTAAGGTGTGTTCAAAAATTGGGAGTAGTCCGTCCATGAACACGCCCACCTCCGATAGCGAAAGCACAATAAAGGCATTAACTGTGAGCTACAGGAATAAAACTTGGTATGTGTAAATATTTCATCAACATTTAAATGCATATAAAATATAGGCTTTATCCGCCCACGGACACGTCCATTTTCAATAATTTTATTTTTTTTTTGGAAAAGTAGGTTTAGGGTATTTCATAGTCGGCCTTGACCGACCTTAGACTTTCTTTACTTGTTTTTATATTAAAATATTTACATACAATATCTTTATTAAATTTAAAATAGGCTTGTATAATTCTGTTCTATTGATTTACTTATGTTCTGTTTATTTATATTTTTTTTTATAAAAAAGTTATAGCAATCGATTTCGGCTGACTTGCCTCGCAAATGTAGGAACCCACTTCCGTACACGGCACATCGTTCATAAGATAATCATAGCCGTTATGCCTTAAATGTACGCAGTTCTCGTTGCCAAATTCGTTATTGGGTTCATAAACGTCCCATTTCGTGTAGTACATAGGTTTTCCCGTACCTAACCATTCGTGCTTGCCTTCGCTTCCTAGATCATTTCCTGATGTCCAAAACCATTTAGTAAGGCCCTGTGCTCTTAAATGCTTAGACATAGCATCCATTTCAACTGCTGTTTCAATGGTCACCAAATGAGCATCCATGGTGCGACAAAAATGTGCGGCGGCAAACCATGTAAGCTAATGTTCAAAAAGTTGAAAGTAAATCATATTTAGTTTAACTCATTTTCAGATATTGTGTATTTTTCAAACCTCTTTGGTGGCCTCAATAAAATAATATTTCTGACCAACTTGAACAAACGGTCCCCTATTGATATCAGCGCTACATTGGTTGGGAAAATCTGGAAAAATTTCAAAATAAAATAATATAAAAATATTTAATATGTATAATAAAATAATAAGAAAATTCGAAAGCTGGTCTAGACGGACTATGAAATTACCTAAAACTGATAATGGTATCTAAATGAAAATAGTTTTTATTCCCACAATAAGCCAGGGAAGATGGACGTATTACACCTTATTATTATACCCCTCATAGTTTTAATTTTTGCAAAGGAGCCGACTAGATCTGACATACGTAGGTCTAGTCTAGTCTAGCCGACTGAAGTCGTTACAAATAAATATTAAAATAAAAATATATAGATTCCTTTAAAGTAAGAGAAAACAAAATAATAATTTTAAAAGCCGACGGCAACATTTAATTTAAATTAAAAAGATACCAATGAATAAATAAAAGGAAAAAAAAAAAAGAAGAATTAATAAATAAAGTAGTGTAGAATATAAAAAAAAAAAAAAAGCGGATGGAGGATCCAATGTGGTCCCCCATCTAAGTACTAACCGCAGTGAAGGCTGCTTAATGTATCAATCACAGTGCAGCACACATACACACAGAACTCGTTTAGCAGCAATGTAAGCAGCCAGGCTATTTATAGCAACGATGCATTGTAGCACTTGCTGACATGATAACAATGATATGATTCACATGCAGTTAGCAGTGAACATTGAATAAGTAGTGCACAAAATGTTGGTCTAGGCATGTTGAGTTCGCTTGACATCCCAGTTGATTTCAATTAATGTTTTAATTGTAAGTCAACTTTCGGTTGGTGATTAAGTCAGGGAATTAAAAATTGATTACAGAATTCGGTAATCAAGCCACCTAACCTCAAGCTCCGGCTTTTCGACTCCGGTCCCGGTCACAATTTAAGCTTCGGCTTGCCGGGTTCAGCAACCCACCGTATTCTAAGTAGGTCTACGTTGTAAAGGCCTGCTTTGCCGTCGGCCCTCTGCCGTCTGCCGCCTGAATCCGTTTGGCCCTCTGCCCCGTGCGCACTTTGCCACTAATGTTTATATCGTATATGGACTAAATTTTAAGTATATACTAAGTCCGCCTGAATAGTTGGCCCTCTGCCACCGTGCGCACTTTGCCACTAATGTTTATAAGTTAGGTTAGCTTAAGGTTAGCTCGTGCCGAGCTAAAACCTTTGAGATTTAGTGATTGTGTTGACTTAAACGTCAGCCGTGACTAATTCTGAGATTAATTCATCTATTTAATTTCTGATTAAGAAAAATTTACTTTTGCCCAAGGGTTGCCAGATGCCTTGGGTGGACCCTGGAGCGGCTGAGCATACCTAAGCCTTCGAAATAAAACACTCGTTACACACTTCCTCCAACTCGCAGGCGTTTTTGAGTGTGGATCAGGATGAATGAGACATGCTTCTTCAGAGCCATCCAGTTCAATTAAGGAATTCAAGTTAATTCAAAGTTCACATAACAAGTGTACCACATAACAAGTGTAGTGGGAGTTGAAGGGAATACCAAGACTCTCAGCGTGTACAGCAAATGCTTAAATAACACGTATTGATTGCGGTTTCTCTAGCTATAACAGCCCGAGATCTCAATAGCAGTGTGGCCAGATAGTTTTTAGAAAAAGCGCGAACTGCAACATTTTTATCGCCCAAAAATCGCCCAATTTTTCAGATTTTAATATTTTGTAGCCCAAACAAGCGCAAATTGGGGGACATTTACAGTATAAAGTCCCAAAAATTTTCTCTTAAGCTCATTTTTAAAACAAATTGTTTATATTTGTATGTATTGAAAATTTGCAATGTGTTAAGAAGATTTAACATAAATTAAACATTTCTTTAAAAACAAACAATTCAAAGAAATTAACATTAAATAAATAAATTTTTCTTTTAAACACAAATAATTAAAACATACCAATAAACATTGTGGCGAGGGGTGATTCGTTGACGAATCGCTTGTTAATAGTGTTTTCGTATTATTTTCGAATAGTTTGGTTTTGTCTATATCAGAGGTTGGCTGGATGCTTAAAGAAAGTACCGTTTAAAATTGTTTTGTTAAATAGCAGAAATACTTTGTTAAACAAATTAAACTAAGATTAAAAGCGTGTTATTTGAGCGGCACTTTAGTAAAAATTCTAAAACTTTGAATATCAAAAACATTTCAAAAAATTAATTTATGTTTTGTTTCAAAAAACATCAAAATATTTCAAAAAATTTCAATAAAATTATGCTGAATGTCGGTTTTAACATTAAATTGTGTTTAAAATCGAGATAATTTGACGGTTGATGAGTTGAGAAGAGCTGACGGGCAATATATATTTGCCCGTCACATATATAAAACTTCTAGATTTTTTTATTTTTTTTGTTTTTGCTTTTTGAACTTTGGTGATTCGTTTAAGAATTGCTTCTATTAAATTGGAAGATTTGTTAACGAATTGCTTATTTTAAAGAGGAACATTCGTTAATGTATTAATTTTCTAAGATTTGGCGACTCTTTAACGAATTGCTTTTGTCGATTTGAAAGGTTCGTTAACGAAGGAGGAATTTCTCCCGTTCACGATATTATAAATAAATTGTATATGATAATTGCTATTGAATGAAATGAACGAGAAAGCAATTCATAAACGATATCATAAGTGAATCATTTTGTTTGTTGGGATATTAAAAGTTTCCTGAAGAAGATATTCAATATCTTCTTCGCTTTCATCAACTTCCTCTTCATCTATTTATTTTTTTTCATATATAGAGCTATTGCACTTAGAAATCATATTTTCTGTTATCGGAAGAGTCTTGCAGCAAACGTTTAAGGCTTTCATGTGAAATTTTATTCGTATAATAGACGAAAGGTATTCCAACATCATTCATCACAGAAATACTCTTTCAACAAAAGTGTTTGAGTGAGGCAGCGATAGTAAAATAAGTGCTAACTTAGAAATATTTTCCAGCATTTTGCCTCCACCAGCATTTATTTAATCGTTCGTTTTCAACCAAAATTCTTTGGTATCTGACAGAATGTTTTTTTCAAAATTATCTTTCCATGGAATAACCAATAGCGAATCGTATTCTAGCGTTGCTGCACGTCTCTCCAACTGACTTATATAATGAAGAAGAAGTTCAGAAAACGGTTTTCTAAAGTGGTTTAACCATTTCTGAAATGAATGGAATGACTGAATATATGTAATTTTTTCACGAATCTTCTGACGAAAGTAGCCCAAAAAAGCGCGAGGCGCTTTTTAAATAAAAATAAGCGCAAAATTATAAAAAAGATCGCCCAATTGGCGCTTTATCGCCCAATCTGGACACACTGCTCAATAGCAGTTCTCTACTTAGGTTGTATGAAGGCCTGATTTTCCTGGATGTAGCACTATTAAATTCCTCCATTTGTTATTAGCTAAGTCAAAGTAGTGCAGGAATACTTTTCCCTTAACCGCATGCAGAGCATTTAGATTAGATTCCGCTGTTGACACATCATAGGATTAGCGTTACCTAACTAGTTCCTCTGCTTTCTCATTACTATAAATATTTCTGTGACCGGAAAACCAAGTAATGTTTATATCACGTGGACGACTCAGCTTGATCTCTTCCTCTATAAACTGCTTTGCTAGGTTGGAGTTAGATTTTACAGCAGTTAAAGCGCTGAAGGCCGCTTGACTATTTGACATGGTTGTCGGAATGAGTTGACAACACCTAGTATCTCTGAGTATATTTATCCAAAGCTCCCTCCATAATCTCGCTGAGTATGATAGGAAACGGTGCTGATATCATAAGGACCATAACTTTCTTCACAGGTGGTTTCACATCTACCTCGGTAAGTGAGTCACGGATGGCACTTATATGAATGTTGTTGAAAGCAATATCAATATCAATATCAATATCAAGAAAGGCAGCTAGAGTGAAATGTTGAGATGACTGGTAAAAAATTGATTCTGTCAAGATATTAAAGTTTCGCCTGATAAGACGTGCTCAGGTGAAAATTTAACTATCAATTCTTTTAACTAGAGCTGCACAAAATGTTATGCACAATTTCTTAATATTAGATGTACAATCAGTTACATCAATTTAAGTTTTTTTTCTATTTCAGAACCACAATACATAGTTTATGTAGTAATATGAGTAGAGTATGATACTTTCATTCGTGGTAAATTATATCCGAAAGTTGGTAAAATACTCCTCATCCACTACAAATATCATCAAATCACTACAAATATCATTTCCAGGCGTGAGTGCGTGAACTATACAATTGAGATGAACGGCGTCAGGAATGAGGATCGAATTTTTGAAAAATTAAGGCCTTATAATTCAGCTTTCAAACAAAATCTTTTTAAAAAATAAATTATGAGACACATTTTTTTCATAATCCCAGTGGTTATCATATCTAAATTAAGGATTTTAAAGATTTCAACCTTCTGGAGTTATCGAGTCGTTGGTTGATTACAGCATATAAGACTCAAACAATGCAACTTTTTCTAAAAATTGTATTTTTATTTCACTTTTTCTTGTTAAAACTGCGTACTTGTTTTTTTTTTAACTTTTGATTTATAAGTATTTTTATTTCATTTTTAATTTTTGCACCAACATTTCAGCACGCACGAGTAAATGAATAGTTAAGTATAGTTTTAACTAAACAAAAACAAATCTTATAATAATATTTAATATATCGACTTTCTTAAAAATTGGGTATTCTAGCTGCTTTTATAGATAGAACTCTGCCATATATTTACTTTCAATTATTTCCGACAGCATGTCAAAACTTTTAACTTGAGCACAACAAATCGCAAAAAATGTAAGAATGATCACTTTCATCTTGTACATTTTTAAGGATATTTCAAAACTTTTCGACAAGATATACTTCAAGTAACTCAGACTGTTTTCTTAAAAATCATCTATTTATACTCGTATTCATATTTTAATAAACATGTAATTCTGCCATGACTAACATTCTAAGCCTTATCTTAAAGAAACAGCGACTTAATTTTTTTTTTTTTTGTAAAACCCCCCTTTTCTGCCCATAACAATTTTGTAATTTTTTAAGCTGAAATTTGTATTGATAACTAATGCTTTTAAGCAGTGATATAACCAATAAAGAATTTTATGTACTCATGTTGAAATATGAGTCGTGAATACAAAGTTGTATATGGTGGGTACATATACAGGATTCACTTATCGTAACACTGTTGTACAAAGTTGTATGTAATACAGTAGAATCTCGTTTAACCGAATATCGATTATCTGATTATCCAGACTCATTCTTCACGGCACTAAATTCACAAAAGAATGAGAATGGGCCTTTTTGTTTGTACACCGCTCAACAACGTTCTCGTTGATCTATGAACCTGAAAATTTGCCTTTTTCTTAACTAAAGTATGCTTGACAAATATCATTTTTTAGATTGAGATTTTTGAAACAGTGAAAAATTATTTTTGGCCGCCGAATTAAAGCCGTACAAATGAGAAAAAGGCCGAAGATATATTTTATGGAAGCAAAATAAAAATAAATAATGTATTTTTTATTTTACAATGCGAAGAAAAACACACTAGGGGTATTCACGATGTGGTGTATGTGCCCTTGAATTGTGTATTTTTAATAAATTTGATATTTGAAGCAAAATTACAAAAACAAAATGTACAGTGTTCAAAATACAACCCTGTAGCAAAAATACAATGACGAAACCCTATTGTATACTTTGTAAATTTCGTTGTATATTTCATCAACTGATCACAAAAGCTTTTTCACTCAGCGTGGATGGAAGGTACTGGCTTGGTTGTGTGTTTAATTAATAAAAGTTAATTTAATTCAGTGCTTCGTTTCAACTCTTTTATTTTCTCGTACTGCTTAATGATGAACTACCCAGACTTTAGTGAAGGTTTGTTCACAATGCGTTAATCAAAAATACACCACATCGTGAAAACCCCTACTATAAAATTAAACAAACATTTTTTAATAGAAATTTAACGCATTTGCGTTTCTACAAAACAAAATCTAAAACAAGAGTGTTTAATTTTCAATTTGAAACTAGTTTTTTTTTGTAATTTTCTCTTAGTAATTCTTTGCAATAACAAAAAAAAAAAAATCTCTATTTAAGATTGCTTTAAAAAAACTTTGTGCAGTGCGCCATTATTGCCAGACACTTTTTAAATTTTTTGAATTGGCTTTTCAAATATCGAATATTAGAAAAAAAAAAAAAAGACACAGTTTCGATAGTATCGTAAGTGTAGACGTAGAATTCCGTTTAAGTTGTAACCTCTTCTACTTTGTCTCTTTGGTATGATTGTTTTGTTCATTTTGCACGTATTTTTATTGATCTTACAAAAATTAACAAATTAATTAATAACACTCAATAATGGACTACTTATCGAGGCCAAAACAAAGAAAAAGTTAAAAAGTAAGTATGATTAAATGAGCAAGCAAAAAGAAACAAGCAAAATTTCAAATTTTTTCGATCATTTCGTTAAGTTTGATAGGTTGAGTTCATTGACTTAGTTGAAAAGAAGGCGAAGCAAATGCACTTTCCATTGGTGCCACTTTCGTCTCTGCCCGATATATATTAAGTTTGCGAGCTACAGTCAGTTTAACTACTAATTTCAAATTAAAATTAAAATCCCGATTTTTAAAAATTGTATGGTAACTATATTTCACGCTGAGCACATGCCTTTTCAATTAGTGCCACTCTCGTCCGATATTTAGTTTGCGAGCTACCCTTTCCTCTCCGTTCGATGTATAGTTTGCGAACTACACTGTATAAAAATTAAACACATAAAAACAAAAATTAAAATTTTACGCCATCTATTGGGTAAAAGCATAAAACGAAATATGATCCAACTCGTTTTTTTTCATAAGAGTTAAATCTAACCGGATCACAGACCCATTTCGTTAAAGTTAACAGTTCGAGTTCATTGACTGAGTTGAAAAGAGATTCATGACCTCTGGTTTCAAAATAGAGCACTTAGTAAACTAGAGCAGAAGTGCATAAATACACCCAATGCGAACCAATGCTTGCAATGCTGCCAATACGAACTAGAACTTCCAGTTTCACGTAAGCACGTGTTCACGTGTTTTTAAAAAAATCAAGTAAAAACACAAAACTTAACTACACGTGTCTTTTATTCACGAACAACACGTGAAGTTCGTATTCACGTGAAAGTGCCAATGACCCACTTGTGAAAGAAAATCCCACTGCATCCGATTGGCCATAGAATCATCCATTTTGGTCCAAAAGTTCCATGGAAACTATATAAGTGCCAATGACTCATCTGTGACCTCAGATAATCCCACTGCATTCGATTGGCCATAGAATCATCCAGTTTGGTCCAAATGTTCCATGGAACCCATAAATGTGCCAATGACCCACCTGTGACCTCAGATAATCCCACTGGATCCGATTGGCCATAGAATCATCCATTTTGGTCCAAATGTTCCATGGAAACCATCAAAGTACCAATGACCCGCCTGTGACCTCAGATAATCCCACTGCATCCTATTGGCCATAGAATCATCCATTTTGGTCCAAATGTTCCATGGAACCCATAAATGTGCCAATGACCCACCTGTGACCTCAGGTAATCCCACTGCATCCGATTGTCCATAGAATCATCCATTTTGGTCCAAATGTTCCATGAAACCCATAAATGCGCCAATGACCCACCTGTGACCTCAGATAATCCCACTGCATCCGATTGGCCATAGAATCATCCATTTTGGTCCAAATGTTCCATGGAACCCATAAATGTGCCAATGACCCACCTGTGACCTCAGATAATCCCACTGGATCCGATTGGCCATAGAATCATCCATTTTGGTCCAAATGTTCCATGGAAACCATCAAAGTACCAATGACCCGCCTGTGACCTCAGATAATCCCACTGCATCCGATTGGTCATAGAATCATCCATTTTGGTCCAAATGTTCCATGGAACCCATAAATGTGCCAATGACCCACCTGTGACCTCAGATAATCCCACTGGATCCGATTGGCCATAGAATCATCCATTTTGGTCCAAATGTTCCATGGAAACCATCAAAGTACCAATGACCCGCCTGTGACCTCAGATAATCCCACTGCATCCGATTGGCCATAGAATCATCCATTTTGGTCCAAATGTTCCATGGAACCCATAAATGTGCCAATGACCCACCTGTGACCTCAGGTAATCCCACTGCATCCGATTGTCCATAGAATCATCCATTTTGGTCCAAATGTTCCATGAAACCCATAAATGCGCCAATGACCCACCTGTGACCTCAGATAATCCCACTGCATCCGATTGGCTATAGAATCATCCATTTTGATCCAAATGTTCCATGGAACCCATAAATGTGCCAATGACCCGCCTGTGACCTCAGATAATCCCACTGCATCCGATTGGTCATAGAATCATCCATTTTGGTCCAAATGTTCCATGGAACCCATAAATGTGCCAATGACCCACCTGTGACCTCAGATAATCCCAGTGCATCCGATTGGCTATAGAATCATCCATTTTGGTCCAAATGTTCCATGGAACCCATAAATGTGCCAATGACCCACCTGTGACCTCAGATAATCCCACTGGATCCGATTGGCCATAGAATCATCCATTTTGGTCCAAATGTTCCATGGAAACCATCAAAGTACCAATGACCCGCCTGTGACCTCAGATAATCCCACTGCATCCTATTGGCCATAGAATCATCCATTTTGGTCCAAATGTTCCATGGAACCCATAAATGTGCCAATGACCCACCTGTGACCTCAGGTAATCCCACTGCATCCGATTGTCCATAGAATCATCCATTTTGGTCCAAATGTTCCATGAAACCCATAAATGCGCCAATGACCCACCTGTGACCTCAGATAATCCCACTGCATCCGATTGGCCATAGAATCATCCATTTTGGTCCAAATGTTCCATGGAACCCATAAATGTGCCAATGACCCACCTGTGACCTCAGATAATCCCACTGCATCCGATTGGCCATAGAATCATCCATTTTGGTCCAAATGTCCCATGGAACCCATAAATGTGCCAATGACCCACCTGTGACCTCAGATAATCCCACTGCATCCGATTGGCCATAGAATCATCCATTTTGGTCCAAATGTTCCATGGAAACCATCAAAGTACCAATGACCCGCCTGTGACCTCAGATAATCCCACTGCATCCGATTGGCCATAGAATCATCCATTTTGGTCCAAATGTTCCATGGAACCCATCAAAGTACCAATGACCCGCCTGTGACCTCAGAATATCCCACTGCATCCGATTGGCCATAGAATCATCCATTTTGGTCCAAATGTTCCATTAAACCCATAAATGTGCCAATGACCCACCTGTGACCTCAGATAATCCCACTGCATCCGATTGGCCATAGAATCATCCATTTTGGTCCAAATGTCCCATGGAACCCATAAATGTGCCAATGACCCACCTGTGACCTCAGATAATCCCACTGCATCCGATTGGCCATAGAATCATCCATTTTGGTCCAAATGTTCCATGGAAACCATCAAAGTACCAATGACCCGCCTGTGACCTCAGATAATCCCACTGCATCCGATTGGCCATAGAATCATCCATTTTGGTCCAAATGTTCCATGGAACCCATCAAAGTACCAATGACCCGCCTGTGACCTCAGAATATCCCACTGCATCCGATTGGCCATAGAATCATCCATTTTGGTCCAAATGTTCCATTAAACCCATAAATGTGCCAATGACCCACCTGTGACCTCAGATAATCCCAGTGCATCCGATTGGCTATAGAATCATCCATTTTGGTCCAAATGTTCCATGGAACCCATAAATGTGCCAATGACCCACCTGTGACCTCAGATAATCCCACTGGATCCGATTGGCCATAGAATCATTCTGAAGCTGAATACGAACCTATCAGTTCGTGCAAAATTAAAACAATACAACCATAAACAACGAAACAAAAACAAAGAAAGCAGCAGGCACATAAGCAGCTGATGATTGATTTTCTTATATATAAACATGCATTTTTCTTCTTATATTTTACTATTTTCTGACTTTCATATAATAGTGGCAAAATCCAAAATTAGATATTCATTCAGCGTAGGATATATCTGATATTTAAGTATATATATTATCTTTGAACGATAAGTATTAAAGGCTGTAGGTATACCCTAAAGTATTCGCCAAAAACGTTGCATGACCTTCAAAAAATCTGTTAAAACGACCCCATACAAACCGCGCTGTAAGACGTAATTCTACGTCAAAAAAAATCGAACTAATTATTTTTATATTTAAAACAGTTGAAAATATTTAAAATGCAAACTTCATCGGAGTGAAAATTTGGTATTCGTAGGGTCACATGGGCCACTGTTAACGAATCAGACGTTGAAAACTCGGATAATTAAAAAAAATGCCATCGAAAAACTGAAAAAAATTATGCTTTAAAATATTTATTTTATATATTAAAATTTTTGTTTCAAATTTCATTTTTCAAAAATTTTTTGATACTTAAAAGTTTAACTATGAAAGTATATTTAAACATTTTGTTTTAAAAACAAAAACTTTTATTGAAAATTAAACTTTAAAAACAGTTGTATTTTAATTAAATGAAATGAAGATGAATGTCCAGTTTATCGGTATGCAACCAGACAACCAATAAAAAGTAGCAATAAGTGTGAAAAAATCTCAACGACTCGCCAGTTTTAAAACTTCAATTAAACCCTTAAATGCATGAGATTTTATTTTCGTTTGAAAAAAATAAGTTTTGTGTAGAATTGCCCAAAAATGAAGAAAAAATATTTAAAAAATGTTTTTGTTGGTTTTTTTTTAAATTTATTGTTTGTATCTATATAATTAATAGGCTAAGGTTTTTTTTTTGTGACTTCAACGCCTCCCAGACCATTGAAGCGATTTTATCGATTCAAATGTCATTAAATCCGGTTTAGGCTGTAGATGTGCAAACCACTTTTAGAAATTGTGATTTCACTTCACTTGGGGGTTCCCAACCTTTTAAAATAGAAATAAAATGTTTGTACAAAAATCCGCTATTTAATCTTTAATCAATTAGAAATTTAGTTTGAGAAGAGCTTATGAATTGGTCGAATTTGAATTTTTTTTTTCAAATCTAAAAATTGTTAACCAAAATTATCTTTTATACATTCCTCAAATGTCAATTGTCCGAAAAATGTAGTTCCAAAATCAAAAATTCCACTTTCCAAACCAACAACTCGGTCAAATTTCAACGGTTTTCAAAAAAAAATTTTTTTTTTGGGTTTTTTGGCGTTTTTTCATCTGAAAATGTTATAAATCGATGTTGTAAGTGTTCTGTAAGTACCTTTTACTAATTTCTGAAATATCTCTTAGTATTATGTCTTAAATCTATTTTGCACTGGGTTTTTTTTAACCCTTCGATGCGTGAACTTTTTTTTACCCTTCAATGCGTGAACAGGTCCCCAGGGACCTTTTTTTATTTTTAAGTATTTTACTATGAAAAAAAATTGCAAAAATTTTTTAATTTGTTTTTGTTTATTATTGTCTATAGAACAAAACTGTGTATTTAGATTTTTTTTTTACATGGGTCATATGAAAGTGAATAAAATTTACATATAAAACATCTTATTTTCTATTGTTGTTGTTGCTGCTGTTGGTCCATCGTGGCCTGTTCGCAAGTATGACAGCGGTTTAGGACTGTAGAATGCTCTCCGCAAACAGCATTGTCGCAATTGAAGCAGTAGGCCCTCGTTTTCCGCTGCCGTCCGTACTCAGAACGGCATAGGCGGCATGACGGCCTGTTCGTCCTTGGCGCAAATGTTGGTGAATTGACTTCTGCCGGTCTTGGTCTTATCTGAAAAGATAAAAAAAAACAAAATTAGTAGTCTCGTTGTGAAATTGGAGCAGTTTTTTCTTACCCTGACATCAAATGTCTCCATCGCATTGCGTATCCTTGGATGCTTCCTGATTTGGTTGTTTAGGGCCCGATTCTCAATGTTTGGCATTGCCAACTGCCTGGTGAGGAGCTGGAGAAACGCCCGTCGTCGATCACTTCGTTGGTCAGGCTGCATTTCGTTGTATATGGTGAATGCAGCAAGTGCAGCAACGTCTACCATATTGTAAAACATTGCTAATGGCCAGCGTTGTGTAGAGCGTTTGCACGAGTAATTGCCCAGCATTTGGTTCATCACATCTACGCCAGATTTATTAGCATTGTAGTCCAGAATGCTGTAGGGTTTCCGCTTTGCACTGGCCTCGTCGACAGCGCAAGTATAATGTTGAGTAGACATAAGAAGAACAGCTTTGTTTCGTTTTGGCACATATGAAGATAGTGCTATATCGCCATCGTTGAAGCCGAACAATGTGGTGAGGACAGGATGCTGGCGATTTTTCTGGAACTCCTGCGGTACGAACCTCTTATTTGCGCGAACTGTTCCAACGTAGCCCGTTTTCCTCCTCATCAAAACACGTGCCAAATCCAACGTTGTGAAGAAGTTGTCTGCATAAACTGTGCGGCCAGTATCCATATATCTCTCCATAAGCGTAAGTACAACATTTTGGCCCTGATTTACTTCACGATCCTGGTTTGGCAATTTACCAGAATAGATCATACCAGATTGATTGGAATAGATTGGAGTCACACAACCACCATACCTTTATTCCATACTTGGCAGGCTTTGAAGGAATGTACTGTGTGATATTATATATTAAACGTCTATAATGTTTCTAACACTTAATTTATATTGAATTGCTCGAATTCGGGCAACAGGTTTACTAGTTATTTATGAAGCAGTATGCAGACAGATGTAAAATAAGTACAAGACCTTCTTATAAAAATAAAATGCACTAAATACACTAAAGTTAAGAGTAGTAAAATTCAATTATTTGTGAAACAGTCATCATTTTTGTTGGAGCACATATAGACTTTACATTTTTCGCACATTATACTGTTTAGAAGATTACAGCCTGGTCTCATACAGTGAACCAAAAAAAAAAAAGACACAGTTTCGATAGTATCGTAAGTGTAGACGTAGAATTCCGTTTAAGTTGTAACCTCTTCTACTTTGTCTCTTTGGTATGATTGTTTTGTTCATTTTGCACGTATTTTTATTGATCTTACAAAAATTAACAAATTAATTAATAACACTCAATAATGGACTACTTATCGAGGCCAAAACAAAGAAAAAGTTAAAAAGTAAGTATGATTAAATGAGCAAGCAAAAAGAAACAAGCAAAATTTCAAATTTTTTCGATCATTTCGTTAAGTTTGATAGGTTGAGTTCATTGACTTAGTTGAAAAGAAGGCGAAGCAAATGCACTTTCCATTGGTGCCACTTTCGTCTCTGCCCGATATATATTAAGTTTGCGAGCTACAGTCAGTTTAACTACTAATTTCAAATTAAAATTAAAATCCCGATTTTTAAAAATTGTATGGTAACTATATTTCACGCTGAGCACATGCCTTTTCAATTAGTGCCACTCTCGTCCGATATTTAGTTTGCGAGCTACCCTTTCCTCTCCGTTCGATGTATAGTTTGCGAACTACACTGTATAAAAATTAAACACATAAAAACAAAAATTAAAATTTTACGCCATCTATTGGGTAAAAGCATAAAACGAAATATGATCCAACTCGTTTTTTTTCATAAGAGTTAAATCTAACCGGATCACAGACCCATTTCGTTAAAGTTAACAGTTCGAGTTCATTGACTGAGTTGAAAAGAGATTCATGACCTCTGGTTTCAAAATAGAGCACTTAGTAAACTAGAGCAGAAGTGCATAAATACACCCAATGCGAACCAATGCTTGCAATGCTGCCAATACGAACTAGAACTTCCAGTTTCACGTAAGCACGTGTTCACGTGTTTTTAAAAAAATCAAGTAAAAACACAAAACTTAACTACACGTGTCTTTTATTCACGAACAACACGTGAAGTTCGTATTCACGTGAAAGTGCCAATGACCCACTTGTGAAAGAAAATCCCACTGCATCCGATTGGCCATAGAATCATCCATTTTGGTCCAAAAGTTCCATGGAAACTATATAAGTGCCAATGACTCATCTGTGACCTCAGATAATCCCACTGCATTCGATTGGCCATAGAATCATCCAGTTTGGTCCAAATGTTCCATGGAACCCATCAAAGTACCTACCAATGACCCGCCTGTGACCTCAGATAATCCCACTGCATCCGATTGGTCATAGAATCATCCATTTTGGTCCAAACGTTCCATGGAACCCATAAATGTGCCAATGACCCACCTGTGACCTCAGATAATCCCACTGGATCCGATTGGTCATAGAATCATCCATTTTGGTCCAAATGTTCCATGGAACCCATAAATGTGCCAATGACCCACCTGTGACCTCAGATAATCCCACTGGATCCGATTGGCCATAGAATCATCCATTTTGGTCCAAATGTTCCATGGAAACCATCAAAGTACCAATGACCCGCCTGTGACCTCAGATAATCCCACTGCATCCGATTGGTCATAGAATCATCCATTTTGGTCCAAATGTTCCATGGAACCCATAAATGTGCCAATGACCCACCTGTGACCTCAGATAATCCCACTGGATCCGATTGGCCATAGAATCATCCATTTTGGTCCAAATGTTCCATGGAAACCATCAAAGTACCAATGACCCGCCTGTGACCTCAGATAATCCCACTGCATCCGATTGGCCATAGAATCATCCATTTTGGTCCAAATGTTCCATGGAACCCATAAATGTGCCAATGACCCACCTGTGACCTCAGGTAATCCCACTGCATCCGATTGTCCATAGAATCATCCATTTTGGTCCAAATGTTCCATGAAACCCATAAATGCGCCAATGACCCACCTGTGACCTCAGATAATCCCACTGCATCCGATTGGCTATAGAATCATCCATTTTGATCCAAATGTTCCATGGAACCCATAAATGTGCCAATGACCCGCCTGTGACCTCAGATAATCCCACTGCATCCGATTGGTCATAGAATCATCCATTTTGGTCCAAATGTTCCATGGAACCCATAAATGTGCCAATGACCCACCTGTGACCTCAGATAATCCCAGTGCATCCGATTGGCTATAGAATCATCCATTTTGGTCCAAATGTTCCATGGAACCCATAAATGTGCCAATGACCCACCTGTGACCTCAGATAATCCCACTGGATCCGATTGGCCATAGAATCATCCATTTTGGTCCAAATGTTCCATGGAAACCATCAAAGTACCAATGACCCGCCTGTGACCTCAGATAATCCCACTGCATCCTATTGGCCATAGAATCATCCATTTTGGTCCAAATGTTCCATGGAACCCATAAATGTGCCAATGACCCACCTGTGACCTCAGGTAATCCCACTGCATCCGATTGTCCATAGAATCATCCATTTTGGTCCAAATGTTCCATGAAACCCATAAATGCGCCAATGACCCACCTGTGACCTCAGATAATCCCACTGCATCCGATTGGCCATAGAATCATCCATTTTGGTCCAAATGTTCCATGGAAACCATCAAAGTACCAATGACCCGCCTGTGACCTCAGATAATCCCACTGCATCCGATTGGCCATAGAATCATCCATTTTGGTCCAAATGTCCCATGGAACCCATAAATGTGCCAATGACCCACCTGTGACCTCAGATAATCCCACTGCATCCGATTGGCCATAGAATCATCCATTTTGGTCCAAATGTTCCATGGAAACCATCAAAGTACCAATGACCCGCCTGTGACCTCAGATAATCCCACTGCATCCGATTGGCCATAGAATCATCCATTTTGGTCCAAATGTTCCATGGAACCCATCAAAGTACCAATGACCCGCCTGTGACCTCAGAATATCCCACTGCATCCGATTGGCCATAGAATCATCCATTTTGGTCCAAATGTTCCATTAAACCCATAAATGTGCCAATGACCCACCTGTGACCTCAGATAATCCCACTGCATCCGATTGGCCATAGAATCATCCATTTTGGTCCAAATGTCCCATGGAACCCATAAATGTGCCAATGACCCACCTGTGACCTCAGATAATCCCACTGCATCCGATTGGCCATAGAATCATCCATTTTGGTCCAAATGTTCCATGGAAACCATCAAAGTACCAATGACCCGCCTGTGACCTCAGATAATCCCACTGCATCCGATTGGCCATAGAATCATCCATTTTGGTCCAAATGTTCCATGGAACCCATCAAAGTACCAATGACCCGCCTGTGACCTCAGAATATCCCACTGCATCCGATTGGCCATAGAATCATCCATTTTGGTCCAAATGTTCCATTAAACCCATAAATGTGCCAATGACCCACCTGTGACCTCAGATAATCCCAGTGCATCCGATTGGCTATAGAATCATCCATTTTGGTCCAAATGTTCCATGGAACCCATAAATGTGCCAATGACCCACCTGTGACCTCAGATAATCCCACTGGATCCGATTGGCCATAGAATCATCCATTTTGGTCCAAATGTTCCATGGAAACCATCAAAGTACCAATGACCCGCCTGTGACCTCAGATAATCCCACTGCATCCGATTGGCCATAGAATCATCCATTTTGGTCCAAATGTTCCATGGAACCCATAAATGTGCCAATGACCCACCTGTGACCTCAGGTAATCCCACTGCATCCGATTGTCCATAGAATCATCCATTTTGGTCCAAATGTTCCATGAAACCCATAAATGCGCCAATGACCCACCTGTGACCTCAGATAATCCCACTGCATCCGATTGGCCATAGAATCATCCATTTTGGTCCAAATGTTCCATGGAACCCATAAATGTGCCAATGACCCACCTGTGACCTCAGATAATCCCACTGCATCCGATTGGCCATAGAATCATCCATTTTGGTCCAAATGTCCCATGGAACCCATAAATGTGCCAATGACCCACCTGTGACCTCAGATAATCCCACTGCATCCGATTGGCCATAGAATCATCCATTTTGGTCCAAATGTTCCATGGAAACCATCAAAGTACCAATGACCCGCCTGTGACCTCAGATAATCCCACTGCATCCGATTGGCCATAGAATCATCCATTTTGGTCCAAATGTTCCATGGAACCCATAAATGTGCCAATGACCCGCCTGTGACCTCAGAATATCCCACTGCATCCGATTGGCCATAGAATCATCCATTTTGGTCCAAATGTTCCATTAAACCCATAAATGTGCCAATGACCCGCCTGTGACCTCAGATAATCCCACTGCATCCGATTGGCCATAGAATCATCCATTTTGGTCCAAATGTTCCATGGAACCCATAAATGTGCCAATGACCCACCTGTGACCTCAGATAATCCCACTGCATCCGATTGGCCATAGAATCATTCTGAAGCTGAATACGAACCTATCAGTTCGTGCAAAATTAAAACAATACAACCATAAACAACGAAACAAAAACAAAGAAAGCAGCAGGCACATAAGCAGCTGATGATTGATTTTCTTATATATAAACATGCATTTTTCTTCTTATATTTTACTATTTTCTGACTTTCATATAATAGTGGCAAAATCCAAAATTAGATATTCATTCAGCGTAGGATATATCTGATATTTAAGTATATATATTATCTTTGAACGATAAGTATTAAAGGCTGTAGGTATACCCTAAAGTATTCGCCAAAAACGTTGCATGACCTTCAAAAAATCTGTTAAAACGACCCCATACAAACCGCGCTGTAAGACGTAATTCTACGTCAAAAAAAAACAACTTGTACAGTATACTTACTTTTATTTATCTTGCATTATCTCTGAAAATATGTACCCTATCGATATAAAATAAAATGCCAAAATATTCTCTATTTTATTCACTTTTCGAATAGTTTCATCACAAATTATGAAAATTATGAAATGTGATTTTTGTTTCTAAAAAATTAACAAAAAACAAAAAGGGCACTTTTCATGAAGCCAAAAAAACTTGTACATTTAAAAAAAATCTTAAAAACAAAATGTTTACGGCATTCTTTTTTAAAACAAGTATTTTTTGTGGTGGTCCTAAGCAGTCATAACAGCTTGTAATCTTTTTGACATTGATACAGACAAACTTTGTGTGATGTCAGCGATAATTGTCGCCCATATGTTTTGGAGTGTATTTTAAAGCCTTTTTGCGTTTTAAACGATTTTTTTTCTCCTAGTTTTTTCTATTTGAGCCAACAAATGCTCGATTGGGCTAAAATCAGGACTTTGGGTAGTACTTTTTTGCGTTTGTTGCTTTGGATCGTTGTCGTGAACAAAGTTAAATTGTCAGTAAATATAAATTTTCCGGCTGTTTATAACAAATTTTCCCATAAAATATTTAAACAATCAAATTTATTCATCATGCTTTCAACAAACTGCAAGTTTCCAACCCCATTAGCTCCTATCGCACCCCATACCATAACACTGCCGCCGCCGTATTTGACGGTTTTATTAACATGTTTGGGATCCATTGCTGTGCGGTTTTTCTTTACACAAAACCTCATCCATCGGATCGAAATTAATTAAATTTTGACTCATCTGTAAATTTCACTACGTTCCGAAACTGAACTGGCTTCCTTACATACTCTTTTTGCTTAGTCCAACCGTCTTCTTAATTCTTAATATTTTGTGCTGATAACAGTGGTTTGTTTCAAGGTTTATACCCTCTAAAGCCGTCCGAATGCAAAAAATTTCATACTATTTATGGCAGTACCTGAACAATACCGTGTTGCTATACAACTATTTTGCTACATTTACTGCAGATATTTTCGAATTTTCGTTGATTATTCGACCCATTTTCATTTGCGTTTAAATGGAGTCATTTTGTTTTTGCCTTCCACTTCCAGTTTTTCTACTTAAGAACCCATTTTTCATTCACATATCAATAATATTTTTAAATAAACCGTAGATTGCGGGTTTTTTTACCATTTCACCAATATTCCTCTATCTCTTCTTCTTTTCCCAAAGTTTTATAATTAATTTCTTCATTTCTGGAGAAGATGGCTTTGATTTAAAGTTATTCTTTTCTTAAGTACGTTTAAACTTGCACGTATACTTTTAAAGTACTACGAACAAACTGTATGTGGCGTCTACAAATGGAAAAAAAAACTGAATTTGATAACGGTATCTCACCCTAATATGAAGAGATGGTAAGGTTCCTGCGTTATAAAGGGTGATTTTTTAAGAGCTTGATAACTTTTTTTTTAAAAAAAACGCATAAAATTTGCAAAATCTCATCGGTTCTTTATTTGAAACGTTAGATTGGTCCATGACATTTACTTTTTGAAGATAATTTCATTTAAATGTTGACCGCGGCTGCGTCTTAGGTGGTCCATTCGGAAAGTCCAATTTTGGGCAACTTTTTCACCGACAAATTTTGTTCAGCGATGAGGCTCATTTCTGGTTGAATGGCTACGTAAATAAGCAAAATTGCCGCATTTGGAGTGAAGAGCAACCAGAAGCCGTTCAAGAACTGGCCATGCATCCCGAAAAATGCAGTTTGGTGTGGTTTGTACGCTGGTGGAATCATTGGACCGTATTTTTTCAAAGATGCTGTTGGACGCAACGTTACGGTGAATGGCGATCGCTATCGTTCGATGCTAACAAACTTTTTGTTGCCAAAAATGGAAGAACTGAACTTGGTTGACATGTGGTTTCAACAAGATGGCGCTACATGCCACACAGCTCGCGATTCTATGGCCATTTTGAGGGAAAACTTCGGAGAACAATTAATCTCAAGAAATGGACCGGTAAGTTGGCCACCAAGATCATGCGATTTGACGCCTTTAGACTATTTTTTGTGGGGCTACGTCAAGTCTAAAGTCTACAGAAATAAGCCAGCAACTATTCTAGCTTTGGAAGACAACATTTCCGAAGAAATTCCGGCCGAAATGCTCGAAAAAGTTGCCCAAAATTGGACTTTCCGAATGGACCACCTAAGACGCAGCCGCGGTCAACATTTAAATGAAATTATCTTCAAAAAGTAAATGTCATGGACCAATCTAACGTTTCAAATAAAGAACCGATGAGATTTTGCAAATTTTATGCGTTTTTTTTTAAAAAAAAGTTATCAAGCTCTTAGAAAATCACCCTTTATGATGACTGTACAAGTTTTTTTTTGGGTTCCTGAAATATGCCTTTTTTGTTTTTTGTTACTTTTTTTTTGGGAATATAATATTTTCATAATTTCTGTTAAATCTACTCGAAAAGTTAGTAAAATAAAGAATATTTTATCATTTTATTTTATAAGGTTGGTGTATATATTTTCAGAGATAATGCAGAATAAACATTAGTAAGCAGACTGTACAATTTGTTTTTTGGTTCACTGTATATCGCAGAAAATTTCTTCTTTTGGAAGCTGCTGTTGCTTGGTCTACCTCTTGTCTAAATTCAATACCTCTTTAGGACCATTTTCTTGTCTTTATGCGGATTCTTTTTCGGCCCAAGAAGGAGTCCATTAAGTCTACCCCTACCATGTGGGCATTGTTTGTTGTATTCTTTTACAACCTTTAGGCATGGTATGGACTAGGGATATAACGAAGCTTCGAATTCGGTTCCAAAAGGTCGGAACTTCCGATTGATTTTACACCTCCGACTCCGACTTCGGCTCCGACAAATTTGAATCGGAGTTATAACGAAGATTGAAATGTACCGGCATATACGATTTTACTTATCTCACACACGAGCGCAGTTCTTCAAGTACAATTTAGTACTTTTAGAGTAACTTCGTTTGGCTTAAACAAAACTTAAAACTAGATATTTACCTATTGTTACGTACACTCAGAAAAAAGTTTCTCGGAATATGATAAGAATGGCATCATATAGAGAAAATGGTATAGACTTTGCTCCAGAGAATACTATTCTCTAATTGCGATACTAAAAATTCTCTAAAAATGATAAAAAGCTTCCATAAAAAAGAAAAATATATAAAAATATATTGTTTTTAGAGAAAAATACCTTTATTTTTGAGAAAAAATTTGTTTTTATTGAAGAAAATACTTCTCATGGTGAATTTTTTATCAAAACATAAGAAAAATTTTTCATTTTCAATAAATGTTTCTCTATAAATGAGAAATTTTTTGTGCGAGAAAAACACACCATTATGAGAGACATTGAAATATTTCCATTTCCTAGAAGTAAAAAAATATTTCTTCGAAAATGTGAAAATTTATTCTAATTGAAGAAAGTTTTATTTGAAAAAGAAAAAATTGCTTTTATCGAAAATAGAGAAATTTTTTAACGGAACAAGGTATGTGTTTTTTTTTTTAGAGTATATACCGCACATGTGTGTAATCTTAAGCGTCCTGCTCAGTGCTCTATATCGCTCAAACTGTTCATAGTTGTTATTGCTATGCTTCTTAAAACATGTTCAGCCTGAACCACAACCAGTTTCGCTCATACAATCTTACTATCACAGTGCTTTTTAATATGAACAAATTGTCTGCCTAAAAGTATGCACACAAAAATTATTTGATATTTATCAGTAAGACACATTGACGACGACTGGAACAAAATAACATTTGAGGCAAATGTAAAAATGTTGTCTTATTGTCTGGTATTAAATTATTTTGAATACGACCCGTCATATGACGGGCTTACTAGTATTTACATAAAATTTTCAGTGCTGATTAGAGATAGTGAAAACTGTACTATGTTTATTATTCTTTTATAATTAATAACGTTAACAGTTAACTAACACATCTTTCTTGTACTCCGACTCCGACTTCGGCTCCCATTTCGACTCCGGTTCCGACTTCGGCTCCGATAAATCAAATTAAAAAACTCCGGTTCCGACTCCGGTCCCGATAAACTCACCTCCGTAACATTCCTAGTATGGACTTTCTCTTCTTTTCGGACTTGTCGTACCCTTCAACGAGTCCAAAGGTTGTACACCAACATATGTCGATAAAAGAGTAACTTGTTTATTATCTTTCCAACTTACTGCTGACATTTCTATATCGTCGTAACTGGTCACAAATTCTTCTAAGCCTCCTCTAGCTACAGACTTTCACATTACTTGCTATTTCATTGGTAATTTGCAATTTTTCCCTAAACGTTTCCTTTGTACAGATCCTAAGCATAATATTCCTTCCTTGGTCATGTAATACAACAGAGGTAACGACGTGTATTAATTGTCAAAATAAAAAATATGATTTATATTTCTCGGGAGTCACTAGAAAAGTTTAGTTACAACATTGCCCACAGCTCCCTAGTCGGGCTCGCTCTCTAACAAATTATCCGAAGTATCCTTTTCAGAATAAATGATAAATTTATTTGCATAGCCTGATAATGAGTACATCACACAGAGTTTGAATTCCCATTTGTGAGGTTTGTTTGGTAAGTACTGCTTCATAAAGTTGCCCATTTTCGTAGCACACATTTGTTCATCAATTGACAGACGTTGTTCCAAAGGAATACTGGAACATTTTTGGTTTAGAGGGTCTATTATTCGGTGCAGTTTTTGAAGCTTATCATGTTGAGGATGATGCACTGGCTTATGTTGGTCGTTGTCATTGAAGTGAAGGATGCTCCTTATCTGTTCAAATCTATTAACAGTCTTTGCCTGTTTTAATGCTTGGAAACCATGATTATTGCTCTAGTATGATTGTACGCTGGGATGCTGGTAAACTTACATGAATATCAGTATTCCAATATAGAGATAAGATTGGATAATTTTTACTCACGATCACGCACGCTCACGACGTTATTTCATCTAATCACGCACGCTCACGATCAAAATTAATTTTTGATTACGATCACGCACGGTCACGATGGCATATTTTACTCACGAGCTCTCACGAATACGTTTTATAGGAAGAAGAATACACATAAGATTTTATTAAAAGTGTATTTAGAGTACCTCTGGTAAAACCAACATACATGAAGGAGCAGCAGCAACAGAGAGGTAGATACAGCACTATAAAAAGAAAATTGATAAAATTTCTCAGCTTATTATTCAAGTAAGTTCTCAGCTTCAAGTTGTCGCTGACTTTTCGCAAAATAAGTAAAGAGAGCGAAGTTAGTTGTTGTCGCTTCTTTAGAAGTGGTCAGACAGTGTTGCATTTTGTATAGAATTGGTAACAAAAGCGTAAGAAAACATCATAACGAAATTTGGCACAGTTTCAAAAAATTTTGTGGCATAAGTCGTGACACGAATACATTTAAGTCACGCACGAGAACAACTTAATCACGTGCGATGACGAATTTTTCGTGATTTTTATCGGTTCACTCACGATCACGACGTGATTTATCGTGTCACGTCAAAATTAGTGACACGCGTCCATCTCTATTCCCATATACTTTCTCAGCTCTTAACTTCAATAATTGAGTCTGGGCGTTCTGGTTGTTTATGGATAGAGTGTCTGGTTGTTAAAGAAATATGCAAAAAATTGACCGGGAGTTTCAAGTTTCATTACTTCTGAGGGTAGATCATTGCTGCCTTGAAATTGTGTGTTATGTCTTCGGAAAACATAAGAGATTGTTTCCTCCTTATGAGCTTCTGGGCATCAAGTGATCGAAATGAAGTTCTATTATAGCTCGTACTAGGGCTTTCCGGAGGTGCCTGGGTATCGCCAATCAAACCATGAATGGAAATATTTTCGGATTTCTTATATATTTCTTCATTATTCTTAGAAACATCAAGCCTTTCTATGTCTTCAAGAGTTGGATAGTAATCAAGATCTTCACCGTCCGACTCGGCATCATCTTCAGAAATTTTAAAAATAATGACCATAAATCAAAAAACCGATTTTTTTACTCAGGTAAAAAACTTAAAATAACGGTTGCAAAAAAGACCACCAACTGCATGTTGTATAATTTTTGATACAAACAAAAAACGTGTAATTTGTTAAAAAAAGCTGATCTTATATAAAATCTGTTAATTTAAAGATAAACTAAATACTCACCTTTGATAATAATATTTTTCTTACACGATTTAGCAAACACTTTGTCGGAATTCCACTAATAAAAAGTTAACTTTTAACTTCTTCATAAAAAACCGATCACCACTTGCCTTTCTTTTCTTAACTTAAAAAACTGAACAACGAACGACAATTTACAGTTAGTTTGTGCGGATGGAATATGATTTTAAGTTTATATGCACATAAAAACGTTGTTTCATTTTTGATACAAATTTCATTTAAGGGTTAAAATCGTGGGAAGATTTAAAAGTAACTTATTGTGAGAAATTTATTTTAAAAAGAAGTTATATAAACAAAAGTTAGAAGTGAACATTATAACTTTCGAAAAACCATCAACATACAATGCATGACCTCAAAACAAAAAAAAAAAACCTTAAAAAAATCACAGTGATGCATAAAGTTATGAAAAAAAAAACATACTATTTTAAAATTTTCTTAAACAAACAGTAACAACAAAGGATAACTTTAAAACAGCAGTTTTTAAATAAACACTCGAGTCTAGTACAGTTAATAGAGAGAACAACACAAAGGCAACAAAAACACCCTATTTTGACAAATAGTCACACCTTAACGGTTCATAAAGTATGTACAGCGGTACAATGCAAGTGTGTTAAACAGGGTGCGTGTGAAAGTGCAACGAATGGTTATGGAAAATTGGCAACGCGTGCCGCTAATCAAAGAGGGTACTGCTTGACAACAACAAACACCACAATATGTCAAATGTCTGGACAGACAAACCCTTTGTTGTGTGGAGGCTTAAGCCAGCCCTCAGTGCTTCTTCATTATTTTGACAAGTGTCAAGCGATTAGATGGTTTTATTTTCTAAACTGAGTTACGTGCCATCGAAGGCGTCAAGGATTAAATGCTACCAGCGTGTATAGAGCAAGAGAGCGTGATGAGTGTGCCATAAATGTAGAAAAGGAACAAAAATTGCCTTGAACCAACTTATCATGTTGACATTTTTGTCGGCCACTTGAGAAGGTATTTGAGCATCCTGAGCATCCTTTTTTCTTTGCTTTTCAAACTATGCACAGTCAAAAGGACAACTATTTAAAATCAAAGCCTATTTTGCTGTGGGTTTTTTTTTAAAACTTTCAAGCATTGTCCGATTTGTTGTTTTAAAGAAGTAGAGCAAGAAAAATATTTAAATATTTTTGCATGGCGTATGCATGTGATGTGTCAGTGCCATAACCATAACATGAGATGGGGTGCACATAAAAGGCACAAACAACAATATGGAAACTAATTTTCTACTTAATCCTAGCTAATTTCATTTAAATCCGATTTTTCATCATCCTCTGAGCTGTAGAAAAACTTAGGTTGTTATTTTTTTGGCAGTAAAGTTGTTTTAGTAACGCATGTATGTATGTGTGTATGTGTGTTTGTATATATGTGGAAGTTTGTCTACTGAACGATTTGGCAGAGTCTATTGATGTTTTTGTTGGCTCATGCCATGTAAAAAAAAAATAGCAAAATATTTAATGTTATTTCTGTGCGTTGCTCGTTTTTTGTTTTTCTTATCCAGCTACTGTGTAAACAGCAAAGAACATCTAGGATAATTAGCAGAAGTGTATCTTTTTGTGAAAATCTTTTTGCCAATTAGATTACGAGAAAAAGATTTTGAAATCCTTCTTATTTATATACTAGCGGAGGCAATCCGGTGTTACTCTGGGTTGTGCCAGAAAAAGGACGATTTTCAAAACTGCTCTCATTTTAACATTTTTAAAATTGTCAATTAAATTTTAAAAATTTTTAAATTATAGTTTTTTTGAGTTTTGCCTCCTTCCGTCGAAAGTGTTTGGTTAAATTTCCGTAAAACTGTACCTGCCAGAGATGATTAAAAAAAAAAAATTACATCTTCAACGTCTCGATCTGACGTCTGCTTTTTGAGGAAAATGGTCACCCAGTTTAAAAAAAGTTATTCGAGAAAAGTGAATTTTTCTTAGCATGCATTTAATATGCAATTTTATCTCAAAAAAATTCCAATTTTAAAAAATTCTGTAAGCATCGATTCGATTTGTGGATTGTCTGCGTTCAACTTCGTTTTTGCTCGATACTGTTCGGTTAATTTTTTTTCATCTTTATATAGCATCTGCTTGTATTCGTTTAATTTTTTTTTTTTCGTTAGTCTTTGGTTCTTGACTTCGTTTGCCTTCGGCTCATTCCTTGATTTTTGTCGAAAGAACTTTTAAAAGCATAGGATCTATTTGAGTAACAGATACGAATGCTTACCAAGTTTCATTCAAATCCGTTAATCCGTTATTACGTGTATGACTCAGACATAAAAAAAAAAACAAAAAAAACAAATTGGCCATTTCAGCCCTTGAAAGGACTTTGACCGAGCTTCTTATGATCGATTGTGTTGTGTGTGTTATTAAATTTTTGCACACAATTGAACGAGAACTGGACATACATGTTTTATGCCGACTCCGAACGGCTCATGTTCTCAAGAAGCTTTAAATGGCATAATTTACTCTCTGAGGTTTGCCATTGTCTGCAGAGAGGTGGTGACCGATCAGAAAAATTTTTTATTGAAAAAAACTTTTCGCCGCGGCTGGGGATCGAACCCGGGCTCCGAGCATGCTAAGCCACACACTTAACCTGCATGCCACGGTCACCACATGACTCTGACATAGTTGATTAAATAAAGCGCCCTCTTGCGGAAGTTTTCTGAAATTTAAATAGCCTCAATTTTGTTGCAGGGTCAAGTTATTTCACGTATCAAATTTTAGTAAAAACGGTCAAGTCATTTAGAAGTTATTGAGTCTTAAAAATACACTACCTAAAGCGCCCTCTTGCGGAAGTTTTTGGAATTTCTTATAGCCTATGTTATCTTGGGCGCAGTCGAACCTTCATTCCAAATTTCAATGAAATCGGTTCAGGTGTTTCGGAGTTATTATAGAGTGCCTCGCCCACATAAAGATGGTCCAGCGAAGAAGGTGTTTGGAAAGGAAGCCTTAAACGCGCTTGGTGAAATTGAAGAAGGCATTGAATAATTACAATTATTATTCAATGCCTTATATTATATTATAATTATATTATACTAGTTCTTTCCCGTCAAAAATGACGGGCCCGTTTCCACTTATTCGATTTTAAATTATTCAAATAATAATTTTTAGTTCCAAATACTCATAAAATGCCTCAAAGTAAAAACGGAAACCATAGTAGGTACGACGAAATATGTTTAAAAATATTTTGTAAAACTAAAACTTTCAAAATGAAAAAAAAATATAAAGTTTTTGAAGTTTCAATAAATCACAAAACAGAAAATGCCTAAAAATATGCTCTGAAATTTTTCAAAAAAATCAAGCGTTCCGCACTCACATTTTACGGAATTATGTTATAGTAGTAATTATATTATAATTATTCAATGAAGAAGGCTTGCGAGAAGCAGAGGCGCCTGGCGAGAGCCGATGAAGTCGGCCGTAACCCGACCACATGTTGTCAAGGGCACCTAAATAAAAAAATTATTTATTTTACATTAAAATATTTTAAACAAAATTAAAGATTTTTCACTTACTTTCACGTTGTCTCCATATTTTTAAGTCAGCTGTCATTTGCTTACATTTTTGTCTTTTTTTTTTTTTTTGTTCGGTTTTTACGTTCACTTATGCGATTTTGCGCCACCTGGCAGTGACACAAGTAAACATAATCTGAATCGTACGAAGATTTTATTTGTATGGAAATCTGATTTGTATGTTGGAAAAGACGCAGCTATTATCAATATTTGAAAACATATTTAACAAAGTAGTTTTTTCAACACATTTCTCCCATTTAAGATTGGTGCTGTTTTGGCATGAAAAGCATCGCTGAATAAAAGTAAACAAAAGAGGAAAGTAGTCGAATTATTGCTAGAACCTTTTACTTTGACAACATTTTGCAAATTAACTTTTACTACCACGTGTGGCCGCAGCGTAATTTGTTGCTTATTTAATGCTTATTTCAAAACATTTTCGAAGTTAATATATATTTTCTACTGGCAAGATATGACTATCACGTAAGGTTGCAGGATTATTAGGTAATTTCTTACCTATTATAAAGTTGAAAAGAACTTAAAGAATTTTCCTCTAAAAACATTTGAATGTTTCATCTTTTTTTTAAATTTTTTTTTTAATGAAAAATATCAAAATTTACTTGTAATTGTTTGAGTTGAATTGATTTTTTGACTATTTTTCGGCATCTATGGGGGGATATGAACCCCAAAACTCCTCTCCTCTTGACTGCCCAACGGGTAGTTGGGTTTTTTCTATTTTGAACAAGGCAGTCAAAAAAATGAAACAATCCGATTAAAAAAATTTCATAAATTTGTTTGCCTTTTTTCAATGTACCTTTTTTGCCTTTTATTTTTTAATTTTTTAGTGCCACAAAATCTGAGCCCTGGTAATGACATCTGCATTAGTATGTCAAGCTCAGAGTTGTTTTTAACATAAAGAGGTTCGTTTTCACAAGACGATGCTATTTTTGACAGGAGCCTTTAATCAAAAGAAGAATTGCTATAAACCATATTGTTTGAACAAAGAAAGAATTTTAATGCTATTTATTTGATATTTGATATTTGAAGATTTATTCGGTCTTGCGAGCTACCAAAAATAATGCTTATAATAAATAATAACCAATACATTTATTTTTTACATCACAACTACCAATTTGTTCCGTTTGCACCAAAACGGCAACACTAAATATGAAGTATGCAACACTTTTGTGCGAATTATTCCTTTCATCAAGTTATGCCTTAAAGTATGCTTAAGAATATTAAACAAAATTGTTGAAGTATTAATTATTACTCGAAACGCATTTAGTTTTTGCCAAATTTTGCTCACTTGTGCTCTGCTTGTTATACCCCCACGCGCACTGCGTAAGGGGTATTTTAATTTTGTCACGACGTGTGTAACGCCCAAAAGGAGTCGTGGTAGGTATAGAAAAGTATATTTATTCTTGATCAACATCACCGCCTGAGTTGATTTAGCCATGTCCGTCTGTCTGTCCGTCCGTCTGTCTGTCTGTCTGTTCAAGCTATCGTAATGAAATTCGATATTTGAGCTTTTTTTATTAGGCGTCACCAACCCACGAACACGCCCACTTCCCATACAACCCCAAAATTTAAAACTTTTTTATAGAGTTAGGCTTCTCTTTAAGCTACAGGAAAATAATTTGATACATTTGTATTTTATACCAAAACAAAATCGTGGAAGAATAGAGCTGCACTTTGAGATTTTGTAAGCTTACAAATCGGTCGTGGAGGTATTTAAACTTCGGCCTATTAGCGCAACCAAAGGGGGCTTTCAGGGCTTAAACCCCCCCAAAATGAATAGAATTAAATCAAAGTGGTTCATATGAACAGCAAACACACATCTTATCAAATGAGTAAAAACCCCAAATGTATATTTCAAATCGATTCTGTTTTATGTACAATCTACTAAGCTTTCATGTTTGTTTCCTTCAGCCTGATTCTGACTTCTTGAGAGGTTCTTGACCATACTTAGACTTGAGATGTCTCTTCAACTTTTAGATTGGATTAGACCTAATAAAAGACTTGAAATATTTGAATGAAAATAAATTTATAATAATATCTTTTTATCGATATCGACATAATATCTTTTTTTAACGATAGTCTTCCAAAAAGACATCATTCATTAAAATCGAATAATATTTGTGAAATTTTGAAGGATTTTCATGAAACTGATTTTGAAAATCCAATGGAAGATTATGATTGAAAAAATATTTTTCACATATTACATACAGAAGGAGTTAGTATATTAGTGTTAAATATGACGATATCAAAAGTCGATTTTTAAGGAAATTTCATCGGCTATTTTGATGGCGAGAGACTAAAACGATTTTTTCATATTTCGGCTCTTCGTTTTTCATCCCAAGGATTCAGAAATTTTGTGTTTTAGTTTTTCGGAAATGAGTTCCATTAGTATTCAACAAAGGAAGAATTTTAAGGCTACCGCCAATTGGTTTTTTTACAACGAAGTGAAGTGTTCAGTCATTGTGGGGAGAAAAAATTGGATTTTCCCCGAGAAAAATTGAAAATATTGTAGCTCAAGCCTTAAAACCTTCGTATAACTGCCTAAAACTTTCGTTTAACCTTCTTAGAATAAGAAAAAAATCCGTAAACGGCTGTAAAACTGGCGATTTCAAAACATTTTGGCCGATTCTAAATACCGCAAACAACGCAGAAGCAAGTTCATTTTAAAATGACCGCTACAACTGCTGTACAGCTTCTGTACGACCAAAATGTCCTGACAGTGCCTGTTGTACATCCGTTTTACAACTTGTTTCTTTTTTTCGTTGCTCGGACGTTGTACAGTTTGAACTAAAAATTTTAACTTTTACTCGGCGAGAGATCAAATTTTAAAAAAGAAACTCGAATTTTATATATGTACATATTTTATATTTTATTGTCTTGCAAGGCTTCGGAAACAATTAAAATGTGCATTATTTCGATAAGTTTTCATATTCAAATAATAAAAGCATGTTTGGACAAAAAGATTCCGATATTCAATCTTGATTGCAAGACTTGCATATTTTTGTAGCAAAAGAAAACATTTGAATTATTTTTTAATATTAATAAAATTATTATTATTATTACTATAACATAATTCCGTAAAATGTGAGTGCGGAACGCTTGATTTTTTGAAAAATTTCATAGCATATTTTCAGGCATTTTTTGTTTGTGATTTATTGAAACTTCAAAACCATTTTCTAATTTTTTCATTTTGAAATTATCTGTTTTACAAGAAATTCCGTTTTTACTTCAAGGTATTTTATAAATATTTGGAACTCAAAATTGTTCATTGCACAATTTAAAATCGAATATGTGACCATCGCTGATTTCTAATTCAGCTTTAAGAAAATCAATACTTCATGTTTTTTTCTGTAATGAAACCGGTCTCATCATTTTTGACGGGAAAGAACTAGTACTATTTATTAAAAACTCAACTCAAATTTTAAATATGACTGTTTTTTTAGGTGTTGGGTCGGTTTGAAAATAAATTTTGTTTTTTCCTTATGACATTGTACAATATATCATATTCCAGTCCAGAATATTTGCCCTTAACCTTGAGTCCAAACTTATTTTTGCAAATTAGCTGTCATGATTTCCCAAAAAGTTATAACCAATCTTGTTAAAATTTGGAACCCTTCTTCAAGATACATTATCTAGTGGTTCAAATATTTAGTTCTTATATTAACAAGAATTAGTTATAATATTCTTTGGTTGAGCCTTCTAAGCCCACCTAGTTCATTAACTTAACCCATTAACACTCAAGAGTTGAAACTTATTGCTGTGACCCTTTGTAAAATTGATTTTATATATAAATCCAAAATTTGATAAAATTCCCCCAAAAAAAAATTCTGGTTGCGCCCCTGCTTCGGCCACTAATTTTTTTTAACTATTTGAATTCAATCTGCGATAATCGGATTAATTTTCTGCTAAAAAATAAATTTAAGGCTTTTATTTTCTTATCGACTTTGCATAAGAAATTAATTTTAATCAAACTTAAAAAGCCATTTGAAGAGTAATTTTAAAATTGTTGCACTGGAGTGAATACTTTTGTATGAATACTGTTTCGTAATTTTTTAACAAATATTTTTGTTATGAAAATCTTGCTCCAAAAAAAAAAATCCCATAAAAAAACTCGCTTGTAGCAACGTACACGTGGCAGAAGTGAAACTTCTTAAACAGTAAGAAATAAGAGAGATTTTAGTGTAAAATAGAGAGAGAAAATTATGTGAAAAGAAATTCAATCAATACGAAATGGAAAAATAATCTGTTGATTCAATATTTGCATCCAGGGACCGTACCAGCTATGGTTTTTATCGAAAGTGTCACATATTAACTGTTATCTTTTAAGTTTTATTTTTTCCGACAAAAATAAAAAGTTATTTTGTGCCTATAGTTTTTGGGCAAAAATAACAGTTACTTTTGACTTTTATTTTATCGATAAAAAATAACAGTTATTTTCTGCCGTTTATTTTTTCGGTCAAAAATATCAGGTAATAATATTTTTTCAAAAGTCATTTTACCGACTAAAAAACTTTTGATACCATTATTTTCATCTCATCGGTGAGACATTTTACATATGGTGTCCACAGTTCAATCTGTCAAGCGGCCTTTAAAAAAACACAAATTGCTTGATATTTTTGACAGAAAAAATTAAAGTCACAAAATAACTGCTATTTTTACCGATAAAATTAAAGTCAAAAGTAACCTTTATATTTTTCCGAAAACATACAAGGCAAAAAATAACAGTTAAATCTTAACTTTTAAAGAATCAGTCTAAAATTTAAAAGGCACTTAATATTCGTGAGGCTGAGGACATTTGTAACATAATGGTATATATGAAAAAGTCTTTAAACAATTTTTTTCATTTGAAAATTGTAAAATAACAGTTATTTTCGGTACTTGTTATAGTTCAGTTGGTGTTTTAGTTGCTTTCGAATGTCTTCACAACTATATCACTTTTTGAATGCTAAATTTCATTTGCTAGTACTCGTTGAAGGAGCCTCCGAAAGCAGAGGCAAATCTTGTTGATTATTGTGTTTTGCTTCCTGATCATAATAGTTGTTATGTTGAGTGAGGGCCTCGTAATGCGAGTGAGGGCCTCGTATCAACTTGGTTGGCTATAAAATTTTGTTGAGATGATAGCTGAGTTCCAAAAAAATATATTTTTACAAAGCAGATCTTCTTTGCAGATTCACCAAAATACACTGATGCTTCGTAAAAATGCATTTTGGAAATCAGCCAATGTTGCCATCACCTTACCTACATCATTAGTTGCAGACCCAGCCAGCGTTGCCATATGGAAGTAAAATACTTCATTTGGAAGTATTTTCAACCCAACATAAGATTGAAGTATTTCACTGCTCAAATTAAGTATTTTAAAATATGGCATCTTCAACTTCTCGATCTGGCGTCTGGTTTCTGAGGCAAATGGTCACCCAGTTTGAAAGAAGTAGTTTCGAGAAAAATGTTTTGAAAGTTTTATTAGCATGCATTTGATATGCATTTGTATCTCAAAAAAAATTTCAATTTTAAAAAATCCTTTTGTCATCGATTCGATTTTTGAATTGTCTTCAGTTTTGGACGATACTGTTCGGTTGATTTTCGTTCATTTTTATATAGTTTCTATTTTCATTAAAATCTGTTCATCCGTTTTGACGTGAAAGAGCCAGACATAATTGATTGAATAAAGCGCCCTCTCACGGAAGTTTTCTGAAATTTTATATATCCTCAACTCTGTTGCAGGGTCAGGTTATTTCACTTACCAAATTTTAGTAAAATCGGTCAAGTCATTTAAGAGTTATTGAGTCTAACAATGCACTACTTAAAGCGCCTTTTTGAGGAAGTCTTTGGTATTTTTTATAGCCTATGTAATCTTTGACGCAGTCGAACCTTCATACCAAATTTCATTGAAATCGGTCCAGATGTTAAGGAGTTTTTAAAGAGTGCCATTCCCACATACTTCTGCCCACTTTTTTACCTTTGTTTTATCTTCATACCAAATTTCATTGGAATCGGTTCAGGCGTTTAGGAGTTATTGAGTCTTAAAAATGCACTACCTAAAGATCCCTCTTGCGGAAGTCTTTGGAATGAAGTGAAGTTCGCACAGCGACTGATGGTGTGCTGAGAAAGTACGAATCAGGGATGGAATTGGACCCTTTTTGATTGTGCCAAATCAGAGAGAAAAATAGTGCTTTTTAGAAAAAATAGTGCCGAATTTTAACATATCGCGCTCTTATTTAATAAACTCACATCAAAGTATGGAATTAAATATATAATTAGACACAAAAACAAGCACTCGAACAGCCAGCACGAAAAAAACACGAATGTAAACAATGGCTGACATTTATTTTTGTCGTCCGTTTTTGTCGCCAAATTGGAATTAAATTGAAGCTGGCTACAGTGACATTCGATGTCGGGCAACAATGTCGTCGCGATTGTCTCCAAAAGTTCGTCCCATAAGAAATACATGGGCATTTCCTCAGAAAAGTCTACCGTGACCAAAAAATAAAAAGTTAACCAACATTTTTGTTTTACTTGTAAAAAGAGTTAAACTTTTTCCCATGTTGCGAAGGCAAGATATCGGGCTACTAAGTTGAAGTTAAAGTTTTGTTAATTTCTATCAGCATTTTCTTTTCACAAATTCTATTTCTAAGAGTAATTGTGCAATTGCACTCTAAACTTTTGCTACAACAACAACTATCCGCAAAATAAATGCAAAAGAGCAAACAAATATCAATTAACGGTAACATTTTGTTTTGCTTTTAATGATATCTTGAGGTAACGTCACGCCAGACAAAAAAGCGTTTAGTGCTATTTTTTCTACGCTGACGTTCAAAAATGCGTGAAATTTTGCATTTTGAAATTTTTAATAAAGTTAAGTTAATTTTATAAAAAAAATGTTAAGAAGAAAAACCGTTAATTTTATATTAAATTTGAAAGGTGCAGGTATGCAGGTATTTTAGTGAAATTTTTTCAAATTTGTCATGGTCGATGGAGTAGGAGTTAACAGAATATAATATATAATTGCTAAACTTTATGTTTTATTTACGTCCAATATTTCTTTTAAAAAAATTTTAACTTAAAATGTTCCGTTGGAAATTTAAGTTACGTAACGGCAGTAACGTTACGCCAGATGACTTAGCCTAATAAAGAAAAACTGAGAAAATATTTTTTAATTTGATGATTAGCAAAATAAAATAATATTATTTTAAATTCTTTGAAATAATGTTTTGTATAAAAAGTCTTGCCCAATTTGCAAACAGTTTTGCAAATTTTCTAATGTAAGTCGAAAACCACTTCTGTTTCTTGTAACGTCACGCCAGGGTATAATTATCTTCTTAGTGTAAAGATTAGCTTATATCTTTTAATTCTAAGAGTCAATTGTTATTGTTTTTACTTAATATAGTGCTACTTAACTACTATGCAAATATAAAAAAAAAAATGATTTTAAAACTTAGACTTCTTCATTCTTTTCTTTTTAATTTTTTCTCACTGTCGGGAGAGCCATCGCGTTGAAGCTAATCGCAAAATTTGGTGGAGCTGGAAGCCAAAATCTGCTTGAAACTTTCTAAAGTCTTCTTTTCTGCTAACGTAGACAAAAATGTTCATTGATATTTATTTTAAATCTCTCGACGGCTTTCGGAATTGTTGCAGCTGCTGCTTCAGGCGAAAGACTTTAATTGTGTCAAATATCACATTTGATAAAAATTTTGGGACAATTTCAATTTTCTTTTTTCAAACTTTTTCAATTTTAGGATTTTTAAATTGCCGAAAAAAGCACAATTGTGCGTAAAATGCCATCCCTGGTACGAATGTTAATAAATAATTTTTTTTTATTCAGTGTAACAGGTCCGAGACTCGGATGAAAAGCTTTTTTGATTGAAAGCTGTCGTATGCATGTGAAAGCTTTCCGCCCATGGGCGGCCTTTTGCGCATGCATTTTAAGATGAAAATTAATGTTACGGACGGAATGTTACGCGTTCAATATTAATAACATTTTGTTTGCCTGTTTATCATGAGCATATGTGGCGTAATTGTAGAGCTTTCCGACTTTCAACATGGGTGGTTCAATTCACTGGGTTCAATTCTCGCTAGCGGATATCATTTTTTGAAAATTTTCATATGCATTGAAAACGTTAGCGAATATGAGACCTTGAAATTTCACTCGCCGCCAAAGAAGTTTTACTTCAAAAATGCATGTAAAAAAAAAAAAAAAAATAAAAAAATATTAGAACTGATAGTAAAAGGTCTTTCTTTTTCAATCTTTCTTTTTCTATTTTATACAGGTGATCGCCTGCTTGATATACCCTGTAAAGTATGCGGTGATCGAAGTTCTGGAAAGCACTATGGCATCTACAGCTGTGATGGTAGGTAGACAAGATATGTTTTAGCGTTAGTTTTTTTTTTTTTTTAATAAAATAATTATGTTTTTTAACTTTATTATTTAAGATATTTAAAGCTAATTTCATTTGACTCATTTTTGGACATTCTAACAGGTTGTTCGGGTTTCTTCAAGCGCAGCATACATCGAAATCGCATTTACACCTGCAAAGCAACCGGTGATCTAAAAGGACGTTGTCCTGTGGATAAAACACATAGGAATCAGTGTCGTGCCTGTCGTCTATCAAAATGCTTTCAGTCGGCAATGAACAAAGATGGTGAGTAACGAAGTATGTTGTTTAAAATTGTAAATAATTTAACGTCTAATAAATTGTGAAAATCAAATCATTGTGTGGAAGCTGCTAGGGGGAGTTATAAAAATACAACTGCTTTTATGCTACAGCAAGTCAGTCAGTCATTAAGTTGATTATAATGCGGCCACAAAATTGTTGCCACTTTGTGTGTTGTTTTTAAAATTTCTCAATTCAATTGTTGTATAACAATGAGTAGAAACAACAACTTCTTAAGTGGCAATCAAATTGGGAAAAGGAGGAATTTAATTTAAAGTAGATGCTGTTACCTCATGCTGAAGATTTGCAGACGAAATCTTTAGCATATCAGTAGCAAACTTTTGATTTCTTAACTTAAACTGAGGAGTTTGGATAGAAGAGTTTTTGCTTTAAAATTTTTATTTTTTTTTTTAATAAATAGCGTCTTAACCGCATGGTTCAGTTTTAAATATGCTGTTACTACTTTAATTTAGTTACTCTCGTGCCATTTTTGAAAACACACACAGCCAATTTATTTATTATGATTTTCGTTTTTCTAGCTTCAACTTGCAGAAGCTCCCGCAGCACTTATTTTCTTAACACGACTTTTGCATCGTAAAAGTTTTTTTGCTTGACAGCCACAAAAAGAGGCTTACCAAGAAAGTAAAAAGCACACAAAAAATAAAAACAAAAAAAAAAAAATAGGAAAAATACTTATAATTGCATAAAAAAAGTACTGTTTTTGGCAAGTGACGAAAAAGTAGCAAGTGTGGAGGCAAAGTTTACTTTCACACCGAAAGGGTTGAAGAAGAAACCGCGGCGCGCCGTCTTTTTTAAAAGTTGCCACCAACACTCACTCGCTCACTCACTTGCCTTGTTTGCTGAAGTAATTTTTTAACACATCGTTTTTAGTCTTTTTTTTATGTTTTTTTTTTTTTTGACAATCTTTCTTTACTTTTGCCGCTGTTACTTCTTTTTCGGCTTTGTCTAGAATTGCCGCAAGTGATTCCGACGGAATCTGTTGCCACACCAAGTTATTTTCACTTACTTAACCCGCAGTTAAAATTTTGATGAGTTCGGTGTTTTATACTTAATTGAAGTTTTAGATTTGCAGCATTATTTTTGTTGTTTCATCTTTGTTATTGTTGTTGGTGTGAAGAAGAGTGCTGTCACAAATCTGCGGACACGGTTTTGTTCTTCAGCAAGCGTTCGTCGGTTGGGCTTCCTACGAGATTAAGTGTTGTTTTTTCTCGATGTGGGGTGGTTGCGTTTTTATTGCAAGATTTAGAATTGTCTCAAGACATAGTCCTCTTTCTGTTGAAAATAGGGGCGTACCGAAACCATGTTTGTTGGGGGGAGTATTATGGTATTTTGGTCGACTGAATACCTTTAAGTACCGACTTTTTTTTGTACATACAACATAGTGTGTATGACCGACAGAAAAAGAAAATCTAATGCATTTGGATATTGGGATTAAATGCAGTTGGTTTTGCGCACGGCTAAATGCAAATTTGGCAGAGGTGGTCTAATACGACGAAAAAATCGTTAAACAAACAAACAAACAAACACGCCCACCTCCCATGCAACTCAAGTTTAAACTCCCAAATTGAAAACTTCAAAAATCTCTCAAAATCTCATACAAAAAGGGCTGCTATTTAAGATTTTTTACCCTTACGAATCGATGTGGAGAGATCTTAACTTCGCCCGAAGTCGAAGATATACCTTACTACTTATAGCCTAAACCTGAGAGGTCAGGGTAGGGGAAGAGTGGCATGAAAGAGCCAAGTTTTGAAAGAGCCGTCTTGATTTACGCGGTAGTTTTGATACGAATGTTTTTTAAATTATAATTTTTAAGAAGCAATACTCGCCATATGGCACCCTCGAACATTTGACAGTTCACTGATAATAAACGACGATGGTGTATCGTATTTTGGATTTCTTCATCATTAAGTAAGTTTTTCAGAACATTTTATTTGTTTTGTGACGTCTTCACCTTTAAAACTAACAGTAATATTATTATACTATAATTTTATGGATATATTAGGCCTACCAATAACATATTTATTTTGCCGGAAAAATCTTGATTTCATACTAATTTTTGAGGTTATGTTTCTTTGGACAATATGTTTTGAAAGAGCTGGGTTGCGGTGGTATGAAGAAGCGTAAAGGAAGTTTAAATTATTTTTGTCAAAAATGTTTTTAAATGTTTTAAACCTCTTATTTTGTTTTTGGAATAGGTCTTATTATTATAGATTTTCTTCAAAGCGATTTAATTTTTTTGATAAAAATAGTTTTAAGTTTTTTAACTATTTTTTGTTTTTAGTTTTGAATTTTTTTATTTATTTAATTTGTTTTTGTAAAAACAATACTTTTTATAATAACAATTAATATTTTTAATAAATAATTCGTTATTTCGTGTTAAGTCTTGTAATAAGAAGATGGCTCTTTCAAAACTTTGGTTGGCTCTTTCAATGCCCATGTGTTATGAAAGAGCCGAATTTCATGTTTTTTATAAATGGCTACAGGTCCAAGAATATTGTTGATTTTGGAAAATATTTCATGGTATTACGTTCATAAATGAATGAGAAAATACTTTTGATACAAGAATTATAATTTTATTAATTATTTTTATATATTTTGTAACTTTTTTAAAACTGGCTCTTTCATGCCACTCTTCCCCTATATTTACTTGGTGCAAACGTTTGTAACGCATAGAATGAAGCGAGTCTGGTATAGAAAAGAATATATATTTTTGATCAGGGTCACCTCGTGAGTCGAGCTGTCCGTCCCTTCCCAGCAAAATTTTTCGTATTGCCTTGATTTGCATTCGATTCTAAAATGCATTACATAAAGGTTGGTGACAAATAATGCACTATATTGTATATTACTCGTAATGCAGTTAGTAATGTCAGCCCTTTTTGCCTTTGCAATGATTGTTCTGTTTTTTAGATAGTTGAAATATTTTGTTTGACTTTTATTCTTACTTCAAACGTGTCAAATTTTTATAATTTTGAATATGAAAAAAATGCAAAATTTATGAATGAAATACAGAAAAGTGTGTAAAAGGTAAATATGTTACATAAACTAAGTAACTGATATATATATATCTATTAAAATAAAAGCATTTTTCTCATTTTAAAAAAGAAATTCATTAACTCTTCATTGGTGTTGTTGATCTTCCCACTGTTAAACAAGAGATGTACGAAAAAAAACTTATTTTTTAATATATGAATCACTTTTCTAACCTGTCCACAGAAACATCTTATTCAATAACTTCTTATTTGTTAATAAATAAGTGATTATTGAGAAGAAGTTATTCATCAAGTTTAATAAGTGCTTACATAAGTACTCTCATGTCAGGTGAAAGCTTCATCAATTACCTCCAATGACATGCCTGTATTAAAATAATGGTTTCCGTAATTTTCTGGATTGCTTTTTCGATTACATGTAAGTGAAGATTTTGCTGGGTCCTTCCGTCTGTGTGTTGTCCGTAAACACAGGATAAGAAGAAAGAGTTGAGACAATTAGATGAAACTCGGTTCCCATGGTCATATAGGTCCAAGGCTCTATTGAATATTTTTGGAATCCACCCACGGGCACGCCTACCTCCCATATAACCCAAAAATTTAAAACTGCATTAATAAGCTCATAATTAACCTACAACAATTAGGTATGTATGTATTTTATCTCGAAACAAAGACGACTTCGAAAATTGGTTGTCATCGGCCCACGTACACGCCCACCTTCCATATAATGCAAAAATTTATAACTCATTAAATAATAACTTACTGAAATGCATTTTGGTATGCATATATTTTATTTCTAAATAAAGACATCTTTGAAAAATGGGTGTCATCCGCTAACAGACACGCCCACCTCCGATGAAACCCAGAAATTTAAAACTCAATTAATAAACTTATGTTTAACCTAGAAAGATAAAATTTGGTTCGTATGTTTTTTTATAACAAAACGAAGATGTTTTTGAGAAATGTGTGTCATCCACCCACGGACACACCCACCTCCCATACAATGCAAAAATAAAAAACTCAATTAATAAAGTTATGTCAAACCTATAGAAATAAATTTTGGTATGCATGTATTTTATATCAAAACAAATATGTCTTCGAATAATGGGTGTCACCCGCCGACGGACACGTCGACCTCCCACACAACCTAAAAATTTATATTTCAATAAATAAGCTTACGTTTAACCTAGAGAGATAAAATTGGGTTCGTATTTTTTTTTTATAACAAAACGAAGATGTTTTTGAGAAATGTGTGTCATCCGCCCATGGACACATCCACCTCCCATACAATGCAAATATTATAAACTCAATAAATAAGCTTATGTATGTTTGTCTTACTGAGGTAAAATTTGGTACGTATGTATTTTATAAAAAAAACGGAGATTTTTTAGAAAAATGGGCGTCATCCACCCACTGACATGCTAACTACCGGCACAACCCAAAATATTTAAAACTTCACAAATAAACATATTTTTAATAGACCGTACCTCAAAAAAAAGTGCGCCGTATACCAGCGAATATGGCGCATTTTTGCAAGGCAATTACGAAAAAAATTTTTTTGTTATTTTTGACCGAACGTAGGGGACCCGAATTGACATATTTCTTCATATCTCTAGTGTTTACAGTCGGATTTTACAATTTGGCATATTAATGTTTTTGCCTCAAGAAGACCAATATGACCTCTATAGAAGTCATTGACCTCAGGTGCACCGTTATAGTACTTACCCTCCAGATCTCAGTTCCTACCATCCTTATGTGCCACCCTAATATCAAAAAAAATAAAGCTCTTAAAATATCATTAATCTTTTGCTCAGAAAGTATATCAATATTTCCAGCAAAACTATTTTTAAAAAATTTTTTAAAATTTTTTGCCGAACGTAGGGCTCCCTTTTTTCATTGTTATCATATCTTCGGTATTAAAAGTCTGATCATATTAAATGACATATATGCATAAACCAGCTATTATTTTATTTTTATCGCTTTAATGTGGCATTGTGATGACAAAAATTTATTTTTGCTTGTTTCGCATCAGCTGATTGAGAATTGTAATATGTAACACACTGAACTTAAAAAGGGGTTGTTCATATCAATCATATTGACATATAAGACATATGACTTTAAGAGACCTTGTGAATTATTGTTTATTTAATAAATCACAACAAAAATAGTGTTGATACCTCTTTTGGCATTGGCATTACGGATTTTTTATTCTTTTACGAGTTTTAAAATTCCTAAAAATCAATTTGAGGCCTTCCAAGGACTTGTAGGAATATTTTTTTTATTTTGAAGAAAAAATAATTGATCTCTTCTAAACAATAACATCGATATGTCATTCAATATTTGATTCAAGATGATCAGACTTTTAATAACGAAGATATGATGAAAATGAAAAAAGGGAGCCCTACGTTCGGCAAAAAATTTTAAAAAATTTTTAAAAAATAGTTTTGCTGGAAATATTGATATACTTTCTGAACAAAAGATTAATGATATTTTAAGAGCTTTATTTTTTTGATATTAGGGTGGCACATTAGGATGGTAGGAACTGAGATCTGGAGGGTAAGTACTAGAACGGTGCACCTGAGGTCAATGACTTCCATAGAGGTCATATAGAGGCCAAACTTTAAAATCAGACTGTAAACACCAGACATATGAAGAAATATGTCAATGCGCAACCCTACGTTCGGTCAAAAATAACAAAGAAACTTTTTCGTAATTGTCTTGCAAAAATGCGTTATATTCGCTGGTATACGGCACAATTCTTTTTTTTTGCATAGGAGGTGGTACGGTCTAATGTTTAACCTTTAGTGATAAAATTTAGTATGCATTTGTTTTACATTTGCAAACTACGATGTGTTCAAAAATTGGGCGAAGACTGTCCATGAATACGCCTACCTCCCATACAACCCATAATAGCGAAAACACTATAAAGGCATATTAACATGTGAGCTATAGAAATAAAACTTGGAAAATATAAATTTTTCATCAAAATTGAAATGCTAATAAAATATGTGCTTCATTCGCCCACGGAATCGCCCATTTTCAATAATATTATTTTATTTTGAAAAAGTAGGTTTAGGGTATTTCATAGTCGGGTTAGACCGACTTTAGACCTTCTTTACTTGTTTTAATTTAATTTTATTTTAAATAATAAATTTCAACGGCTTGAAAATTTGTAAACTCTAGAAAAAGTCGTAACGATTGTAAGCTTTCATTGGTACAGCGGCCTTTTAAACACTTAGTTAATTCTAATTCTAACCTATTTTTTTAAACGTGGCAACAAAGCTTTTACTTAAACTATTTTATTTTTATGTTTTTAAATTAACTTGTTCGGCTTCGGCATCTATTATTTTTGCTTTGAACGTCAATAGTCAGAAAAAGCTGCTTAAATACGATATTCGTTTATTAATGTGTTGCCCTAAATGTATAAAGAAATGGCTTTTCCATTTTTTGTATTGTTTAAAAGACATGTGCACTGAAACGAGTTCAAGCTATTGGATCAAATTTGTTTTTTATTATTGTCAAAATTCAGCACTTGTTGACAGTATTTAGCAAAAATAACAACATGAATTGATGTGGAACAATTTGCCTTGAAATAAAATAAATAATTTGTTTCTACCGTTTTAACAAGCGTCTTTGAATAACTCATTCGTAAGAGAAACAACTATTTGTAAATTTTTATTGTACCTTAATTTCAATTTATTTTAAATCTATTAATACACATGAACCATGTCCTAAAGTTGAACTAAAATTGGTGTTCAAAAATATCAATATGATAGTTGTTGTAAAAATTTTCGAAGACTAGCCCCAAAAGTATAGTTTCACCTTATTTCATGTATGGGGAATTGAACTGCATCATTCTTTTTTCATGTATTGGGATTAGTTTTCTTTTTTATGGCACGAAATTTATGTCTGGTTGACTTTTTCCGCAAGATTTATTTGAAAAAGTTGTGCAGAACTTACCAAAAAATATGTCTTGGGCACTGTTAGTTAAAAATTCCAAGTATTGTATACTTTCTCTAATTTTTTTTTCCAAGCCAAGTAAAATACAATAGAAAAAATAGAAAAAAAAATATTTCGGGTCCCATTAAGATCAAATAATGAAGAAATTTTAAAAATAATAAAAATAAATATTATAAAATAAATAAATAAATCTTATATATTAATACGTGACCTTTAAAGTTTGTCGTACGCTTTTGTGGTATTAATTAGAACTCCAAATAAATGAAACTTATATCATTCGAAAGGTTATGTTGCCCAGATGTGCAGACTGTATATAGAAATTATATATCTGATAGAGGGTGTTCCCAATCTTTGATTAATATGAAATTTGGTTGAGGGAGAGTTCTTGAAATGGTCGAATTTGAATTTTTTTTATAAGTAACAACTTCTTAAAAAAATGTAGTTTTATGCATTCGTCAATTGTAAAATTTGTAAAAAAATGTGTAAAAAATATCTTGGTTAAATTTTAATGGTTTTTCAATTTTTTAAATTTTTTCTGAAAGTTTGTTAAATCTTCTTTCAAATATGAAAAAATTACAGCAAAATTCTAACCAAAAGTATTTTTAATGAATTTTCTTAATATTGTCGTTAGTTATTTAGCGTGTGTTTCAACCAAATGCCAAGAGAGAGAAAAAAAACTGTCTCAAATTGAATGTTCTAAATTGGGAAGCCAATATCTCCGCCATCTGTGAATAGATTTTATTTATTTTTTTTTTGTATTTAAGTCTTATCAGTTAACTTAAAAAACTTTTGAAAATAATAGCGTTTTTTGTTTGTTTATATTTAAACTATTCCTTTTAAAAAAGGACCATAAAATTTGATTTATTCTTAAAATATGGGGTAAAAATGATTTTTGTTGTAAAAAAACAAAAACTCAAAATTGCATTTTTGATTTTCTTTCAAAGTCTATACCAATTTTACGGTGAATTTATTTTGTCTTGACACTAAATTATTAAACTGTCCGTGCCATCAAAAAATCAAGGCTACCACCTATGATTTCTTTGACAAAATGAAATTTTTTTAAAATGTTGTTTTTCTGTTTTTGAACAAAATAATAAAATAAAAAAATAATTTTTTTGAAGAAAATAGCTTTATATCTCCAATCAATTAAGAGTTATAGCCTCGAACTTATTTGAACCATCTCGCATATAATTATAAATAGGCAATCAATAAATTGGTCGAATTTCGACCCTAGGCGATACTAGTAATTATAAATAGTAGGCCTGTGCGAGTAGTTAAATTTTCGAGTAACTCGACTCGACTCGAGCCGAGTTACTCGACTCGAAACTCGTATCGAATAACTCGTGTGTTCGAGTTTTTGAGTGCTTTGACTTTTTAGTGGAAATACCCAGTACAAAATTTGTCTATTTGTCTATCTAAATTTTCTATCTAAATTTCCATAGAGCTTTAGCTTACGCTCTATAGAAAAAATGCCGCATATAAGAAACCTCTGTGTACGTTATGGTAGTTTATGATTACATTGTTAAATTTTAATTGTATTTAATCGTAAAGCACTTCCCTTGCTTGAATTTCCATATTCCATTTCTATTTCCTAGTGGGTTTCAATATTGAAACACTCATAAATCATAGCTGATTACAGTGTAACAATTTACAAACTAATCATGTAGATTTCATTTTCATGCCTTCAAGGAGTTCTTTGCATTAATAAAATAAAGTTTATGGCTTAGCTATCATAAACTATCATACATAATGAAGAGCAGAAAATTAAAAATTAACATATATAAATTTCATAAATAAGCGTTCACTCTCAGATTATATATATACAGTGACCCACAAAATTGTTCATAAAAACACGTGTTTGTAGTCAACGTTTCATATTTATTTTTGTAAAAGAAATTTTAAGAAAAAATATTTACAAAAAACTTAAATAGGACTTATTCTTATTCTAAAGCCTCTAATTCAATTTAGTCATTACGTTTTTTACACTCTAATAGAGTTTTTTTTTAAAAATTTTTTTGTGAACAATTATGTAACTTAAACAAACAAAATTTTTTTCATAATTCAAAAACAATTTCTTAATATTTAATATGCCCGCCTTTGGCTTTAATGATAAGTTGAACCCTCTTAGGCATACTTGCCATTAAGGTTTCCAATATTTCGGAACTGATGCTAGACCACTCTTCATTAACAGCAACCCATAGCTGCTCCAGGTTTTGCGGTGTTGATTTTCGAACAATTATTTTTTTCTTTAAAATATTCCATAAATTTTCGATTGGATTTATATCCGGGGACTTTGCTGGCCAATCCATGCAGTTAATACCATGGTCGCGTAGCCATTCCATTGTAATTTTGGCTTTGTGTTTCGGATCATTGTCCTGCATAAACACAGTATCCCCTGGTTCGCAGCCAAAAATTTCGAGACTGGGTGAGTAGGAGTCTTCAAGAATCTTAATATAATCTACGGCTTTCATTTTTCCTTCGATCTTACGAAGAACTCCTAATTTGTTTCCTTGGAAACAACCCCAGATCATTAGAGAGCCTCCACCAAACTTCAAGGTTTCCTGAATGTTGCGAGATGTTATGCCAACTTTTTTGTCGTACCAAGTCCATATTCGTCCATCTGAACCTAAGCGATTAATTTTCGACTCATCTGACCAAGTAACCAATTTCCACTGCATCACAGTCCAATCAGCATGTCGCTTTGCAAAAGCCAGTCGCGCGTCCTTGTGCTTCGCTGTTAGAAGGGGCTTCTTTATTTTAGTTTTTGCCTTCATACCACTCTCTTTAAGACATCTTCGGATCGTTTCAGAGCAGACTAGAGTGTTTAAAGACTCAGCGATGACATTTCTGGCCTCTACAGCATTTTCGACCGCTCCTGATGTTATCAGCCTCCTCACTGCTCGTTTTGTTTGTGGACACAATTTTTGTGGACGTCCAGCTTTGTTAATGTTTGGAACTAGAACCATACTTTTTCTTATCTTTGTGATAAATCCCAATGAAACATGGCACTTTCCCGCAATTTGACGAAAACTTTTGCCTTCTCGAAGCTCTTTCTAAATTACAGCAATCAGATTTGAGTTAATTACTTTCGGCATGGCGTATAGTAAATATTATTCCCTTTTTTTACTCAAACCCAATTAAATATGCGCGACGCAGAAAACTAACGTGAGGGAATTTTGTTTTTTTTCAAATGCTATAACCGAACGCTTTACATCGACTAAAAATCACGCGAGTCACAAAACTGTTCACAACAATTATGCTGTACCGTTAGCCATTGCAAGATTATTGGCCAAAAACTTCTTAGCTTTTTCATAACTTAAAATTCTGAGTATACAAAGACAGTCTAGAATAATTTATTGTTCGATTTGTGAAAATTTTATTCAAATCAGTACAGTGGTTCCGGAGATCCTGAGCAACATACATGAAAAAAGCGAATCTTGTAGTTTCATTTTTATATAATAGTAGATTGATTTACACAGTAAAACACCTTCCAAGTACTTCGTTACATTAAAAAATAAAGCATTAAAATATGTGCATAATTTTTTCATATTGAAGTAAACATTGTAAGCTTATTAGAATATTTTAACATTAAAATAAATTACATATATATATATTGAACATATATTTTATTATTCTACTGATATATTCATATTTGACACACAGTGCAATGCGTTCAAGGTTAACATCAAACTCATCCAATGAATAATGTTATTTGTGCTGAGTTATTTTTGAACAGAGTTGCCATGTTTATTAGAAACATTAGTCTTTTACATTGAAATAAATTCAGGATTTCACTCATGCTTCAACTTTTTCCGTTATTCTGAAAAACTTTGATTTGAGATAAAAAACTCATTTCGAACAAAGTTGTGTCAGATAAAGGTTTAAATTAGTTCAGTTTCATAAAAGTTTTGGAATGGCAGAGTTTGAAAATAACGCTCGTGCTGGCGAAATTGCAGAAAACTGCAATGAAACCTGTGAAATTGCAAATGAGCAATTGAATTGTAAACGAAGCATTGCTTGGGATTATTTTACATTGTTTTTGATTGAAAACAAAAAGCAATTTGTAATTTGTGCTCAGCTATTTTAAAATTGCCCACAGGTAAAATAAGCGTTGAGAGATAATCGAAATTTTTATTAAATGCTTTTTAAAATATAGGATCTACTACAGCATTGTTTAACCATATTAAATCGAAGCACCTCGAGGTCTGGAAAGAATGCTCGGAAAAGATTGAGAAAAGAAGAAGCGCAAATGAAGAAAAAAACAGCGAGGTAAAGCGGCAGAAAAAGGCTTTATCTGAATTAGAAAAAAATGAAATTAATGAACTTGTGATGGAGATGATAGCAAAAGATTTGAGACCATTTTCTTGTGTCGAAGATCATGGGTTCCGAAAACTAATAAATAGGCCTTGCCCCAGACTACAATCTTCCTTGTCGAACGACGGTGGCTCGCAGTTTAGCTCCAAAACTGTACAATAAAATAAAAACTAAGTTAATGAAAAATGTGTCTGCCGATATAAGTAGCTTCAAAATTAATGAGTTCATCTTTTACCACCGACTGCTGGAAATCTCGATGTGGTGACTGTTATATATTTCTTACGCTGCACTATATGACAAATGATTTTACCATAAAAAATGTGACCCTCGGGATGGAGCAGATGGAGGAAAGTCATACTGGAAAAAATCTTAAAAAAAATTACAAGAAATGCTATCTGAATGGAATTTGCTCAATCTGGAGACTTTGCCTACATATTTTGTAACAGATAATGCTAGAAATATAAGTAACGCAATAGCTGATGGTGGATGGCATCATATTTGCTGTTTTGCCCATACTTTACAGTTGATGATTAATAATTCTAAAAAAGACACGAAAGGAGTTGAAGACTTGTTGGTAAAAGTAAGTTTGATGCATAACTCTTTAAGTACTTTTAATCACAATAGAAATTGTTTAATAACAGTGTTGACGGATTGCTACGCATTTTCATCATTCAGATCCAGCCAGACGCGAGCTACAAGATACGCAAAAAAATATTTGTAATATGCAGAAACCATTACATTTGGTTCAAATGATAAAGACAAGATGGAATTCAGAAAACGAAATGTTGGAAAGGATGTACATGCTCCAAATACCACTTACACAAGTTCTTACTAATTCTACAAGTGTGGAAACTTTGTCGGGACTTGAATGGTCACAAATTAAAAATATTATCAACATCATGAAGCCAATATATGATGCAACAAAAATTTCTTGTGGATCGACGTATCCAACAATATCAATGGTAACGCCGATGCTTGAAGGAATTTTGCATTCACTTAAAAATATCAATTTCAATAATACTACTGATGAAGAACCTGCAAAAAGCTTTTCCATTAAAGCATTGGACATAAGATTTGCTAATGTGAAGAATAATATTACTTATCAAAAAGCCACATTCTTAGACCTTAGGTACAAGGAACTATTTTCTGATACAGAAAAATTAAAGCTGAACTCAAAGCAGAGATTCTAAAAGAAAAATCTCTTGAAAATATTTCTGATGAAATTTGTACTTCTAAAGAGTGTAAGTATTTTTAATTTCCAATTGTTTAAAACACTACAATTTTTCTTTAATTAACTCTTACAGTACTGAATAAGGAGGCATCTCCTTTTTGGGATTTTTTAAGGGAACCTCATATCAGAGCACAAGCTAAAAGCGACAATGCTGCTCAAAACATTGACCAAGAATTGGTACTATACAGCTATTTGCCACGAATTGATTCTGCAGAGCAATCGATGCTATGGTGGTAAAATGAAAAATCAAAATTTCCATACCTTTCATCCATGGCATTAAGATATCTACCAATTCCATGTACGTCAGTCGAGAATGAGAGGCTTTTTTCTTCAGCTGGCGATATTGCCAACGAAAAACGTTTATCTCTTATGCCACAAACGGTATCGAGTCTTATATTTTTGCATAAAAATCTGTAGTTTGTGTGACTTGTTGGATGTTTGTTTTAAGCTAAAAATTTCAATAAAATGCATATGAAAAAAAAAATGTCCTTGTATTGTTTCTTTTTCTCTCTACCTCTCTCTATCATTCTTTTGACTGGTTGACTTAATATAATTCTCAGAGTAAAAAAATATCCTTGGATGCCTTGATATTTAGCCATATAGAGATGGCAACCCTTTTTCATTCTTTGAGTCATTCTTATGATGTTGTTCTGAGAAGATAGAGGAGAGCCCCAGTTGAAAATACGTTAATGAATCCAACCACTAACTTCCTCAGTGTTTCTTTCCTGAGTTATCCATGCATTTTTTATTATTATATTTTTTATTATATTCAACATACTTTTTGAAAAATTTTTGAAAAAAAATAAATTCCAAATTTCCATGCATATTTTTTTTTTGTAACTTTTTGTCTCACTTGAAAAAAATTAAACTTAAACCAACAGTTTTGAAAAATTTTCAAAGCAACAACGTGTGCTTTTCTTGTCATCCGAAATTATAAAAATAAATTCGTTGAAAATTTATAAAATATTTGAACATTTTTTCTTTACTTGTTCAATCAATTAAGCTGCTATTAACATATTATTAAATAAGTGCAGTGAGTTGAAAGTGCATAATAAAAAGTACATTTAGAACAAAAGCTAATACAAACAATTAAATAATACAAATAAATAGTGTTGAGGTTATATAGAACCAAGACAAACAAACAAAAAGAAAAACTAAAGTGAGTTTTTGTGTTTAACAGAGTTCACGTATGAATTAATAAGTGAACAAAAATGAAGGATCCCCCTGACCTTCCCTCCCTTCAATGGGACAAAACTAAAGCATCTAGTTTTCAAAATGTTGGTCCACATTATCTTGTGATGTGCAGAACCAATAGTTCAGACAATCTCTCAAGTGTCTCACCTTTTTTAATTAAAAAGGCCATCGACTCAACATGTGGAGGTGAGGTCGAAGAGTGTAAGAAAACAAGAAACGGTACAATCTTAATAAAAACAAAAAATAATTTACAAGCTAACAAACTAATAACATTAATTGCTCTTTCCAATATGATTTCTGTTGAAATAACTGAGCACAAAACACTGAATCATTCAAAGGGTGTTATATATTGTAACGACCTCAGAGGAATCCCAGAAGAAACTATTCGCTTAGAATTGAAATCTCAAAATGTTTGTGAAGTTAAAAAAATATATAAAAAATCTAGTGACAATCTTGTCGAAACAGGGCTTATTATAATGACATTTGCTACATCAATTTTACCTCTTCAAATTAAAATCGGGTATGAAAATGTAAATATTCGGCCCTATATTCCTCAGCCCCTTCGCTGTAATAAATGTTTTCGATACGGTCATACATCAAAATTTTGCAAAAACACTAAAGTTTGCTATAAATGTGCAAACAACTATCATCTCAATGATGATGCTAATGAAAAATGCAATAACAACGACAATTGCATTAATTGCAATACTCTCAATATTCAACCAAGCAACCATCCCGCTACTGATAAAAAGTGTCCAATATTCGTAAAGCAACAAGAACTTCAAGCAATAAAAACAACCAATAAAGTGGATCACAGAACAACAATTGCCATATATAATGAACGTCACCAACACGAAACACCTTTTTCATCAATTACTCGTAACCAGCAACAATCAAACAGACAACAATCAAATTTAACAGATCCGACAACGAAACTTTTGGAAAAAATTACGAATTCAACACATATAGCTGCTTCAACTACCAATCGCACTTTAACTAATTATTGTGATTTACCAAGTGGTTCCGACTCTGATTCCCAAGCAAAGGCTTCTACATCTTTAAATGCGGCGAAACAAAATACCAAAATTTACCCAAGAAATATGTCCAAACGGCTACAGTCACAACTAAAGAAAATGAAAAGTACAAAAACTAACAGTAAACAGCCAGATAAGTCCGTCACTATGAGAGCAATCGTCGATCAACCTATGTATGAATGATCATATAACTAATATATCTTAAAACTAACACTTAATTTATTAAAGTATTTTAAAGTTATTTATTATAGTAATTTTAACCAATTTAATTTTATTTATATTGATAGACATATTTACCCCTATATATAATAAAGACAATTTAAATAGTACAATGGAATATCAGAGGATACTCTAATAATTACAATAACTTGTACTTATAAAACAATTAAATCCTAAAGTTATATCATTGCAGGAAACACATAAAATCTAATGATAAAATACCAATCCCAATCAATTACTCTCTCTATACCATCAACACAACAAATTCTTACGGGGGCGTAGCCCTTCTTATACATAATTCAATTCAACATAACACCATTTCACTCAGTAACGACTTCGATGCAGTTGCTGTAGAAATACAATCATCAATAAAAATGACAGTTATTTCCACTTATATTTCTCCTTCTCGAAATTTTAATAAAAAAAACTTAGAAAATATTTTAATTAGTTCAAACAGACATTACTTAGTAACAGGTGATTTCAATTCATGGCATAATATGTGGGGCTCCCCTGTTAACAATCGCAGAGGCAATACCTTAGCGAAGTTTATTACTCAGTCTAACTATATTATCTTGAATGATGGATCCCCAACTCATTTCACAACACTTAATACTTTTACAGACATTGACGTCACTTTTTGCTCCCCTGACATAGCCATTGCATCTGACTGGTCTATTCAAAATGATTTACACGGAATTGACCACTTTCCTATACTTATATCTCTTTTTCAAACACAGACACAAGAAGCACAATCAATGAAACCCCGGTTTAATGTAAAATTAGCCAACTGGCCACTTTTTGAAAAAAATTCCACTATTTTAAATGAAACCAGACCTTTTTCTACAAATATCAATAAAGAAACCGCCACAATCAGAAAAATTATATTACAAAGCGCACATTCCTCGATCCCCCAATCGAGTCCAGTCAAACACGCCCGCACAGTTCCATGGTGGAATAATAACCTTCAGAAACTCAAAGAAAGTAAAAACAAATATTGGCAAGCTTTAAAACGTAATATCAATCAGCAAAATATAATGAACTACAAAAAAACAAATACCTTATATAAAAGAGAAATAAAAGAAGCCAAAAAAATATCCATTGATAATTTTACTTCGGAAATCAATCCGTCTTCATCAATTGAAAAAATTTGGTCCAACATAAGACGCTTTAGCGGATATAAGTCAACTCATGGTATACATTGCGTAATAAAACCAAACTCAGTTAATTCAAAAATATGTGATCCTAAGGCTATAGCAGAAGCTTTTAGCTCATATTGGTCTAAAGAATTTTGTTATCCATAAACAGAGAGTTATAAGCACCCATTTCAGTACCACTTTAAATAAATATGCCTTGGCAATTGAAACTGATATCAACTTAATTGAATTTCAGGCAGCTTTAAAAAGTCTTAAAGGACATACTCCTGGACACGATAGAATTTCTTATTCCATGATTCGTAATTTATCAACACCTATGACATCAAGGTTATTACACCTATACAATAGAATTTTTAATTCTTACATTCCTCAGCCTTTTAAAAGCTCAGTTGTTGTTCCCATATTGAAAGCTAAATCTGACAAAACTATTTAAAAATCTTACCGGCCAATATCTTTAAATTCGTGCTGTGATGGACAAAATAATAGCTAATAGAATATGGTGGTTCGTTACCAACAACAACCTTATTGAAAATAACCAAATAGGTTTTAAGAGAAGAAAGTCGAGAACTGATGCTCTTTTATACTTAGATCATCTGATAACGAACTCTTTATCAAAAAAGAAGCACATTTCAGTTATATCACTTGACTTTGCCAAAGCGTTTGATAAAATTGGCTTACACTCTGTTATAGACCAACTTCATCAATGGCAAGTAGGTCCAAAAATAAAAAACTATGTTCTTAACTTTATGAGAAATAGAAAAATAATTGTAAGAGTTGACAAGACTTATTCTAATACTAATGACTTGTTCAACGGAATACCTCAGGGCTCTCCTCTTTCGGTCATTTTATTTCTTACAGCATATAATAAATTCTGTGACACCATTAAAATGAATAAAGAAATAAAATTTTGTGCTTATGCCGATGATTTTCACCTTATTATTGAACAAAAGAAAGAAAAAAACCTAAATATTAACTTGGACTCATTATTTGAAAATATTCAAGGATGGTGTAACTTTTCAGGGGCAGTTCTGTCCATAGAAAAATGTAAACATTTACATGTATGTCGTAAGCATAATTGTTACTGCAGGGTCAGTAGCCATAATATCCAAATTGAACCTGTTGATAAATTAAAAATTCTGGGAATAATTTTAAATAAAAAATTCAATTGGAATTCTCACATTCTTAGTTTGCAACAATCACTTGCCCAAAGACTCAACATAATAAAATGCCTTTCAAGTGTAAAATATAATTGCAATACTCACACATTAGTCTCTGCAGTCAAATCTCTTATAATATCGAAGATAGACTATGGCCTTTTTTTATATGGATCTGCCCCTAAAACACAACTTAACAAAATAAAAAAGTTTTTCAATTCTTCTTTAAGAACAGCTATTGGTGCATATCGTACAACGCCGATTAGCAATATTCTTTTCGAGACTGGCTTACAACCCATTAGAGCAAGAAGCAAGTTCATAACTAATAAACTTTTCAAAACATTAATAAGTAGTTGCAACACTCCTTTAAACCATATATTAAAAAGACACCGAAACATTAAAAAAAAAATTAAAGTGTCCTTCCACTATTTCAAAAATCATATCCTCATGTAAAATGCTTAATTTGCCGTATCTTCCAATGAAACATGCAAAATACATGTCACCACCATGGCGCAATCAGAACCCAATTGTAAATTTTAATCTTTGTCAATTCAATAAAAACACAACTTCACACGAAACTTTTAGGCAAGCTTTCAATCAACTAAAATGCGAACTAGGAAATCGAACATTTTTATTTACTGATGGTTCGAAAACAAATAATAGCACTGGATACAGTGTAACAATAGAGAATTCTATACTTACTATATCGAATTGTCCGAATTTTACCTCAATATACACAGCAGAAATTATTGCTATTGCATCAGCAATAGACCTGATTAAATCTAAAAGAGGAAAATTTGCTATATGCTCTGATTCTCTGTCCTCCCTTGAAGCAATTGACAATATAAATAATAACGATCATTACCCTACTCTGATCAGAAATACACTTTCAGAAAAGTTTCCCAAAATAGTTTTAGTTTGGATTCCAGGACATACGAATATAATCGGGAATGAATATGCCGATAAGTCTGCCAAACTTGCAACAAAATCTCCTGTTTTTACTACTACGAATACCAACGCAAAAGACATAGTAAGATATCTTAAACAAAAATTTACCCGGAAACAGTCACTTATGACATGGAATAAGACTTCTTCGTGGTATAAAACACACAACATAAACAAATTAACCATAAATGATTTTTTAAGATTTGACTACAATCCCAACTTAACCAGACTTGCTTTAACAAAATTTGAAAGATTACGTCTTGGTCACAGCAAACTAACTCATGAACACTTACTTAACAGCACAATTCCCCCCAAGTGTCCATTCTGCAGCTACAGCACTCTTATGTCTATTCAACACATTTTATCTGATTGCCCGGCATTAAGCGCTCAAAGAAAACAAATATTTAACAACAATGATCCAGTTCATTGTCTTTTTAATCCAAATTCTACATATATTGAAAATGTTATTAACTTTTTAAAATCAACAAACTTGTATCATAATATTTGATTCATAAATAGAAAAACAGAAACAAAACTTATGTGTAATAATTTTTTAGAACTCATTTATTGCTATGAATTAACAAAAAACTTCCAGCTATAAATGTTATATATAAACTGCACTACAATTTATTGTTACATATCTCATTTTATATCTACTTAAAAAAAAAAAAAAAAAAAATAAAACAAAATTTATTTTATCCTCCTTTATTAAGCCAACCATTGTATAAATAGTTATAAATTCACTTCGAAATAAGCTGAAGGCCTTAGCAGCCATTGCCCTTTTTAAATTAATTTAAGATTTTAATATTAAATTATGGTTTTATAAATAAATAAATAAATAAACTTAAACCAATAAAAATTATGGGTAATAAAGCTTTTTGTTTCTTCTGTAAAGTTTTTAAAATTGCATTTACAATGTTTTAACGTTTGGCCTTTGATAAATAGCCCTTGATGTTTGTTAAGCTTGATTTCCATCCTTTGATACAATAAAAATATAAATTTATTGCCCTATTTTCGCTAACCAAACCAGTTTGAAATATGAGTACAAATTCTTGCATAAAAATTAAAGTTTTTGGAGTTTAAGTCGTTACAATAATATCACTCTAGGATTGAGAGATGGAGATAATGAGGTTGCGGTTAAGATATTAAAAAGATATTAAAAAATTGTAAGCAATCATTTATATAATTTTATGCATTTATTGAAGATTGTACATGTCTTCAATGTTCCATTACTTTTATCTTCTTGTATACTTATTATGCCATAATTGCTACTGGGTATGTATTATTGAGAGTGAAATTGAGAACGTGCAAAAAAAAAAGAACTCGAGTAACTCGATAATTCTTCGAGTTCACTCGAGTAACTCGTAATATCGAGTTATTCGAAAAACCGAGTTACTCGACTCGACTCGACTCGAACTCGAACTCGAAGCAACTCGCACAGGCCTAATAAATAGGCAATCAATAAATTAGTCGAATTTCAACCCCAGGCGATACTATTAATATTAAAAGTTTTAAAGAATTATAACTCATGCATGAGTTGATCCAATTCTTAATGAGTTCGAAATTAAATCTTGAACAGATTTAACACAGACTTATAATACGTTTACATATCGAGATTAAATCGAGATGAAGCCTTTTGAGGATATTAACTCGCTAATCTTGTTGAATTTGACCAGATTAGCCATACAAAAGTTTATTCCCTCAGAACGAGATTAAAAATTAATCTACTTGCTAATCTCCTCAAAAGAGGTTTGCAACCCTGTCAATAGCGATTATTCTCCAAAAACTACATTCAGCGTACTCAACTATCAAAGTAGCGGCAAGTAAGCGATGATTTTTGCTGAATGGGTTGTTTTGTGAAGTGTTAGAAAAGTTGTCAAGTTATCGAAAAGTAAGGTTGTGTGCTATATAGCTCAGTAAACTAACGAAAAATGTATACAATTAAAATAAAAACTTTTTAACAAAAAAAAAAACCTACTTAAAAATCACTACAACGTAACAAATAATTTGAAATTACTTTTCCTATTAATCGTGGCAAAATCTGATAATTTGTTTATATACATTATTATATTGCAAATCTTATTATTTTAACTTTTCCTAATTTGTTTTATTTTTATCTAAAATATATTATTTTTTGTTATGCTAATAAAAGCTTTGTAGTCGGTAGTGATTTTGAAGTAGGTTTTTTTTTTTGTTAAAAAGTTTTAATTTTTTCCTTTTTAGAGAATATGATAAATTTTAGAAAAAGTAGGTAAATTACGTAAATACAGTTATTTAAGTTCATAGTTTTAAAAATGTTTTTTTCTGTCATCTCTTATTTTTTACTCTTTTGAATTTTTTAATATATTTGCAAGAATTGTTAAGGAAAATTTTAAATATGAAACTTTATTGTTAAAAAACTTTTTAACAAAAAAAAAAACCTACTTCAAAATCACTAGAAAGTAAAAAATAATTTAAAATTACTTTTACTATTTATTTCTTGGTCAAATTTGTATTTTTATAATAAATATATTTATTTTTTTATGATAATAAAAGCTTCTAGTCAGCGCTAATCATTGACGTAAAATCATGATTTTTTCGCCATCCCTACTCTATTTAAGACTTTTTTATTTGTAAATATCCTGCTTGGGTGACGCTGTATTAATTTGTAATCTTAATTTTTCTTAAATCTTAATTAAAATGCTATATGTGTGTTGCAGCTGCACAAAAAATCTGATTATATTAGCGCCGACTTCGAAGCTCTTATTATCATAAAAAAATAAATATATTTATTATAAAAATACAAATTTGACCAAGAAATAAATAGTAAAAGTAATTTAAAATTATTTTTTACTTTCTAGTGATTTTGAAGTAGGTTTTTTTTTTTGTTAAAAAGTTTTTATTTCTTTCTTTTTAGAGAAAATGATATATATTAAAAAAGTGTATAAATTCATTAAACACCATTTATTTATGCTCATAATATGGAAAATGCTTTTCTGTCGTTTCTTATTCTGTTCTTTGTCAGTATCTTTATCAGTACCTACTCTTGTTTTTTTATCAGTACCCCAATGTCAATCTTGACTGAAATATAGTGTGTTTATAATATTGACACGCCTCTTTGTCGAGAATATCACACTCTTTGTCATAATGTTTTCAATAGTTCTACCCATTCTAACAATGAATTTTACCACCCTTAAGTCAATATGATACAGTTTTTTACACACTGCTACACCCCTTAGTCGAATAACGCCCAATTCTTCGGTAGTAATTTGTAATAATTGTGCCTACGTCTGTACTTTTTCAGTTAGTAGTGTCAGTATTCAATTTAGTGTTTTATAATATTGCCACACCCCTTTGTCGAATGACGCCCACTTTATTCACAATAACTTGTTATAAGTGTGCCTACCTCTATACTAAATATCAGTACTCTAGTGTCAATGTTATTCGCGATACAGTGTATTTTATATATTGCCACACCCCTTTATCAAACAAGGTCCACTATATTGAAATTAATTGTTTTATAACTGTGCCTACCCCTGTAGTTAACTTTAGTACTCTAGTGTCAATATTATTCGAGATACAAAGTTTTTCTAATATTGCCACACCTCTTTGTCGACTAACGCCCACTTAATTGACTATTATTTTTTACCTACCCTTGCATTTTTTCTGTGAATTTTATTAACTCTAGTACTCTAGTGTCAATATTTACTGAAATACAGTGTTTTTCTTACAGTGACACGCCCCTTTATCGAATACCGCCCAGATTACTGACAGTAATTTGTTATATTTTTACCTACCTTTGTATTAAATTTTAGTATCGTAGTGTCAATAGTAATCGAGATACAGTGTTTTTTTTAATATTGCCACTCCCCTTCTCGATTAACGCCCATTTTTTTTTTTACAAAAATTTGTAGTAATTTTTCCTACCTTTGTAATAAATTTCTGTACCCTAGTATCAATATTATTCGAAACACAGTAATTCTCTTATATTGCCACACCCCTTTCTCTAATTACGCCCACTTTTGTTATAGTAATTTCCAATAATTGTACCTACCTCTGTACTTAATTTCAATACTCTAGTGTCAATTTTCTTTGAGATACAGAGTTTTTACAATATTGCCACACCCTTTTTTAGAATTACGCCCACTTAAGTGATCGTCATTTTTAATACTTGTGCTTGCCCTTGTAACTTTACTGTGAATTTTATTACCGTAGTGTCAATATTTACTGAGATACAGTGTTTTTCTTATAGAGACACGCCCCTTTTCCGAATACCGCCCCCTTTCATAAACGGGCACCTCCGCGTTGATAATCTCTATATGTTGACAAAAAATTACGGCAATCGGGCAAGTACTTTAGGAGTAATCGATGTACATACATTCACAAAAAAAAAAAAAAAAAAAAAAAAAAAAAACAGAGAAACCAACCAACTTGAGAACCTCCTCCTTTTTGAAGTCGGTTAAAAACAGGTAGGCTCACGACTGAGAGTGCAACCGTCGATACCGTCACAGCAAAACGTCTGATTGCGACACTTATGGCTATAAGAAAGAGAGCCTACCTGTTTTTATTATGCCATGTGAATACTTATTTTGTGTTTTTTTGACAGTTTCGGCGGTCGTGCTCTGAGTCGTGGACCTACCTACCTTTATTGTACCTGCAGCACTTTCGAGATGCATAAAAGCAAAAACATTCATGCATTATACTAAAAAACGTGGCAAACAAAGGGACGCACAATTTGTAACGAAAGGAAAAAATAAGATATACTTCAAAATAAAATGAGTAAAAGACTGCGAGAATTCCAGTGTAAAAACTACCCAAATATTTTCTGCTACGTGTGCGGTGAATTTACTTTCGAAAAGAAACGATTCAATTTTACGAATTTACTCCAAATGTCATATCTACATTATTTTGGTATTGCGGCTGAGAACATTGGTGAATCATGGACGCCAAGTATTTTGTGTCAATCGTGCAGATTAATATTGTCTGAATGGAGCTCGGGTAAAAAACGATACATGAAATTCGATGTTCCGATGATCTGGAGACAACCGTTTTACCAACTAAACGATTGCTATTTTTGTCTGTATTACAACTGAAAACACAACTCACCTTTTATCGCAAGCGCAGCTGAATGATTGGATATGAGATTTGGAACTGTCAAAGGAAAAATCGGAATTGCATGGTTCTCGTTGGCAACAATTCAACTTTTTGAGACCAGATGTAAATGTGACATACTACAGAAATCGTGAAAAACCGTTTGCTATACACATTACTAAGAATGACAATATCTGCTATTGCGTAGACATTCCTGGCTTATTTAATACCTTTGGTCAGCTGTACATTCCCAAAGAGTGGCGTTTTTTTATTGATGGCAGCAAAGTGAGCTTGAAGGCGGTATTACTTCATATAGGAAACAAAAAGCTATCGATTCCGATCGCACATGCAGTCAACAAAAAGGAAACGTACGAAACAATGGCGAAGCTATTGACATGTATTAAATATGAACAACACGACTGGAAAATATGTTCTGATCTAAAAGTCGTTGGTATGCTTTGTGGTTTACAGAGTGGCTACACAAAGTACTGCTGTTTTCTATGCAAGTGGGATAGTTGAGCACGTGAACACCACTATTACAATAAGGACTGGCCAGAAAGAATTGAGTCGAAAGTTGGAGAGAGCAACGTCAAAAACGTTCCACTCGTCAAAAAGGAAAACATAATTCTCCCACCGTTGCACATCAAACTTAGACTTATGAAAAACACTGTCAAGGCGTTAGACAAAGAAAGCGAAGAATCTCGGTGACGAGAGCGACGAACATGGGGAAAGATTCCACCAACAGATGAAAATAATTGAGAATCGGTACCAAGGATTTTGGGACAAAGGAATGATGGGCGACGAATACTGTGAATTATTAAAAGAACAATAAAAATTAAGAATATATGATTTTATAACAACAACCTTTAATTCTCATTTTTTTTTTTATGGCAATAAAATAAGACCAAATGCATAAATTGATAATCACACCATTTGGGTTCTTTCGTTCCATTGAACACAACTTTTTCATTTCTCAATAGATTTTCTTCAACAATAGCTTATTTTTTTTGGAAAAATAAAGGTTTGAAGTAAAAAATATCAAAAGCAACAAAATATTTTGATTTCTTAACGAAATTTGCAACTATTTTGTCTTTTTTTGGAAATTTTTCTGAAAAATAAAAAAAATCCCCGAAATTTGAATTTATTCCGCCAGAACTAACAGCTCGACCAAAAAATGATGTTCGCATTGTTTGTAAGAAATTTTATTAGCTTTTATTTGATATATCATTTGTTTTATTACTGTTGTTGGTTCTGGAGATATATGCAATTAAGTGGAACCAACTTTTTTTTCGTTGAAAACCATACAGTGGGCAATATCTCGAAAACGGAGTGACAGAAAAAAAAATTTTTTTTTCGGAATTAGCGACCGATTTTACATGAGAAAAGAATAGTGGCATTCAAAGTACATATTGGCTGTAAACCAGTGTTATCAATTAAATTTTAAAATTTTTTAAATTATCGCTTTTTGCGGTTTTGCCCCCTCCCTCCGTCGAAAGTGTTTAGTTAAATTTCCGTAAAACTGTACCTGCCGGACATTATTATAAAAAAAAATGACATCTTCAACGTCTCGATTTGACGTCTGGTTTCTGAGGAGAATGGTCATCCAGTTTAAAAAAAAGCCATTTGCAATTAGTATGCATTTTTATCACATAAAAAATTCCAACTTTAAAAAGTCCTTTTGGCATCGATTCGATTTTTGGATTATATTCGGTTTAAGTCGATATGGTTCGGTTGATTTTTGTTCTTTATATAGCTTCTGATCATATTCGTTAAACTTTTTTTACTCGTTAGTCTTTGGTTCTTGACTTCGTTTGCCTTCGGCTCATTCCTTGATTTTTGTCCAAAGAATTTTTAAAAGCAAAGGATATTTTTTTCAGCAACAGATACAAATGCTAACCAAGTTTCATCAATATCGGTTCATCCGTTTTGACGTGAATAAGCCAGACATATTGGTTGAATAAAGCGCCCTCTCATGGAAGTTTTCTGAAATTTAAATAGCCTCAATTCTGTTGCAGACGTAAATAACCTCACCTATTTCATGTACCAAATTTTAGTAAAATCGGTCAAGTCATTTAGGAGTTATTGAGTCTTAACAATGCACTACTTAAAGCGCCCTCTTACGGAAGTATTTGGAATTGTTAATATTATATGTTTCATCTTGAATGCAGTTGAAAGTTCATACCGAATTTTATTGAAATCGTTTCAGGTGTTAAGGAGTTATTGAGACTTTAAAGCGCCCTCTTACGGAAGTCTTTTGAATTTTTTATAGCCTATGTTTTATCTTGGGCGCAGTCGAACCTTCATACCAGACTTCATGGAAATCGGTCCAGGCGTTTAGAAGTTATTATGGAGTGCCACGCCCAAATACTTGCGCCCACTTTTTTACATACCCTATGTTCTTTCTCTCTATTAAACGTACTCGGTGTCCAAATTTCAGCTCAATCGGATAAACGGTGCGCGAGCCTATACGGAACAGACAGACAGACAGACAGACAAACATTTGATTTTATATATTAGATATATATGTTGGACATTTTAAACCTATGTAGCCCTTTTTTATGGTTATTTTTTGTTCTTTTATCATAAAAGCACAAAAAAGACCCACACACTCAATACTTGGGAAGTTTAAGTGTTGTACAAAAATGTTCTTCGTCATTTTTTACATAAATCTTTCAAACACACCCTGCAGCTTAAATTTAAGGGCAATATGGTTTCCTAGTGCCTTACACCATAAGAATTTGCAAAAAAGGGAAAAAAATTAAAACACCCTACAATATAACTAGCATGATGCCAAAAAAATAACTTTTTTTAACTTTAAGATACAAAGATGTACCTACACTCATTAAAGAAAGTATTAATTTAGCTTCATTTCGTAGTACTTCAAAATATCCTTGCATACAGGGTGCCTGATAACGAGATGTTTGAAAAAATCTCTTTTTTTTGGAAGTGTTGTGTTTTTAATCTTTTTATCCATTTTCCTCGTAGAAAATCAAACATTTTATAATTTTGTATTATTAAAAAGGATTTCTTCTTTACAGAATTATGCTCTACTCTGCAAGTTTTAAAATACAAATTATAAAAATAGCTGTTTTAAAAAATGCAAGAAAATTGCACTTTTATATTGAAAATGCCATGAATATATGCAGGAATCAGAAAGAGTCGTCTAAGCAACATTTGTTAAGCTAATGGATATCTTAATTTTCACCGAGTGGCTTTACGATATTTGCAATGGTTTTGCAGAAAAATGAGCTACAAAAAAAGTTCAGTACAAAAAAAGTCTGTTTTTGGCCCTTTTTCTGCATCAAATGCCAACCTAGCCGCTCAATGCCTACAAAAATTAATCATAAGTTAATTTTTATTGATGGATTTTTAAAAAATTCACCGAGTGGCTTTAAGTTTTTCCTTACCATCGTTGAGAAATTAACCTTAATATGAAGTAAGGTTTGGAAAAAAAAAATTAAAAACAACTAGAAAAACAATTGTTTTTTGCTCAACATTAGGCAAAGAGTAGAATCAAAGTTGGATTAAATGTTGTTTTAGGCCCATGGGGACAACGCTCAATGTGCATATTTATGTTTACGTGATCAAATGAAATCTTACGTGGAATTTAAATTTCTTATATTGTATGTTTTTAAATTCAGTTTTTAAACCGTTTAAATACAGTTACGTAAGTTATATAAAGATGCTTTAATTTTGGCTTAAGATTAAACAATAAAAACATATTTAAGTAGACTACTTGATGATGTCTATTCATTTTTTAATAACATCAACTGAAGGATATTTTTGCAATGACAAAAAGAAATGAGGATATGTCTCATAACAAGGAAATATATACTAGGTGTCAACAAATCAAGTGACGTTCAAATAAATTTACACAAAATATCTTAGATTTGGTAGAAAATGACTTAACAAACATTAAATTGAAAGAGGGCACAAAATTGGTGAGAAAATACTTTAACTGCAATGTAAAATGGAATGTACTGGAATGCATGAAACGTTTAGCTGAAAATGAAGATGCAACTCTTAAAAAAGACGTGTGAAAGCAAGAAATTTTTTTAAAGCTTTTAATGTGCAAAATCATAGCGTCTTATAAGAAAAACTTATAAATTTTCTTTGTTATACATAGATTTTTTTTTTAAAAACACCTAACTTAAACCTTTTTTCTTAAATATCTCTTTTGTTTTAAAATCATTTTTAACAAAAAGAACGTTGTTGAAAAGGTGATGAAATCGTCTTTTTGTTCATCAAATAAATTTAGTAGAAACAGCTTCAGAAGATGTCGCTTTTCTTATTTTTTTAAAAGGATCAGCATTTTTGACATCCAAAAGTCAGAATTGACATTTAAAATGTCTTACCAAAATATGGGCTTAACAGTAAATTTTCAACTTTTAGAATTTTTTTATACAAATTGGTTAGTTTAAATATTCAAATTGAGCGTTATCGAAAGTAACCTTTAAAAAGCTTCTAAATTACCACGAATAAAAATAACAGCCAAGTCCCTGAACAAACATTGCTACAACTATATATCTTCACCATCTTCAACAGTAAAAAAAAACTTTTTCTAAAAAAAGCTGTTTTGGCATCATGCTAAATATAACTCAAACATAAACTTTCAAAACGCCGACGCACATATAGTTTTTTTAGTCTGCCCCGCCAGAATTCGGTGTCAGAACCCTGTTATTTTGCCCCCACGCGTACTGCGTAAGGGTTATATTAATTTTTTAACGACGTGTGTAACGCCAATAAGGAGGCGTTTCAGGTATAAAAAGTATATGTATTCTTGATCACCATAGCCACCTGAGTTGATTTAGCCAAGTCCATCTGTATGTCTGTGAACACGGTTACAGCCGTATTTTTTACTTTTGTAGGTGGAGTATCAGCCTCTTTATAAAGTTTCAGGTTTTAGGATTGTAGGGGAGGTAGGCGTAGTTGTCATCCAATTAAGCCCATTTTCAAACTGAATCTATGCTTTTCAAAAAGAAGCTCAAATTTCGAATTTCATTAAGATAGCTGAAAAATTACGTCTGTTATCGTGTCCATAGGCAGACGGACAGACAGACGGATAGACAGACGGACATGGCTGAATTAACTCAGGTGGATATGCTGATCAAGAATATATATACTAAAGCGGGTCACCAAAACTGAATATAAAAAGACTTCCCTTAGAATGAAAGCTTTTGTCGAAAGGGTTTCAGCACAAGAACATTTTTTTTTATGTCCCGAAAAACAGCCAAAATGGTCTTTTCATTATAACATTAGTATTTTTAGACCGATCAAGTAGATATTTTGCAATTTTTATTGTGTTGCTCTAGGTACCACATAATTTCAATTGAAAACTAAAAAAAGAAACTCAAATATATCTACTTGAAGATATCTGACGCCAACGACACCAAAGAACACGATGTAGTATTCTTATAACCAGGCACGGATTTTGTTTAATTTGCCGTTTTTTTGTTTGTCGTTATAATAATTCGGGAATAAGAAATCACACGTTTTGATTGTTTCTGATTCCAAAAACATAATTGTATATTCCCTTTTTTTGCCTTTTTTTACAACATTTTGCCTTTTTCGCCTTTAAAAAAGCATTTTTAAAATTTTGTTAATATCACCTAAAATTTTGTAATTTTTTTAGGAATCTTGAAAGATGCCAGTTTTTCTTATATTATTTTTCTTTTATGGCAATATTTTAACAAATATTTTAAGTCGGTTTTCCATTTCGTTGTTAAAAAAAAATTTCATTTCGTCGTGGATAATAAATGCATTAAATTTAAAATTCCATGAAGCATTAATTTTATAATATTTAAAAAACACGGTGATTTTTACTTTAAACAAGTTCGGGTAGTTAACTTCTGCGATTATTCGATTTCTATGTTGAAAAAATGCAGCTAAAAACGGGAACAATTCGATTAAAAAAAATAATTAATGCCTTTTTCAAATGTCCATTTTGGTTGTAACTCATTGTCCCTCAATGTTATAACTAAAAATCCATTTTTAATGTTTTTCGGGACACTCGAAAAAAATTTGTATTGTGCTGAAATACTTTCGATATAAGCTTTCTTTCTAGGGAGTGTCTTTTTATATTCCCCCATTTTTCCCCCATATAATGCCATCCACTCTAATATATACTTTTCTATACCTACCACGCCTCCTTAAAGCCGTTACACACGTTGTGACAAAACTAATATACCGTTTATGCACAGAGGCGAAACTAGTGAGGGCGTAAGGGGGGTAAGCTATCCCCCCTAACTTTTTTAGAGTCGGCTAAATTGTTATTTTTTACTGAAATTTGTTTAAAATGTTGATTTTTATTTACAATAATTATGAACGGATCAAAATCAGTTGTACTATTTGTTTCCATGTTCGCCACCAGGAAACCAAAAAACAACTTCAGATGGCTATTTCATTCCAAGACATATCTAAAACATTCTTCAGTCAGCCAATTCACTTTCAGTCGTACCCAAAATTAACTTCAGTCGGTCAAATTTGCATTTAGTCGCAAAACCAACTGCATTTAATCCCAAACCCCAAATGCCATTATCTCTTCTTTTTCAGTCGGTTCTTTCTTTAGCAATACTAAATTATTTTAGTAGTACTATTCGTTCAGTCTCACAAAATATTCACAAATATTGTGAATATTAAAAGAAATGCCGCGAACAGGTTTAAAAAAAATTTAAATGCTTACTCTAACGCACACGAACTAAAATTAACAAATTTGTCTCAATCAGAGTCCACGGTTGCACGTCCACTCAAAACATGGGTATCACTCTTGCACAGATTGCACGAATTGCAAAACTTTTATCGCTTGTATTTTGTTGTTGTGTTGTTGCACGGGTTGCAAAATTCTGCAACTTTTGCAATTCTTACATCTTGCATGGGTTTTGCAAGACAGCGAGAATACCCCTAATGTTGCTTTGACAGATCGTGCGTCTCTCATTTCGATGATGCCAATAAAAAAGCTATGAAAAAAAAACCCACAAAACTTCCCTTTTTCCAAATCATACAATTTTCAATGGATTCAGATTAAATGTTATTAAATCAATGAAAACTAGTAAGGTATATCTTCGACTTGCCCGAAGTTAAAATACCCCCACGGCCGATTCTTATGGGTAGAAGAATCTTAAATTGGAGAGCTTTTTGTAAGAGATTTTGAAAGATTTTATTATTTTTATGTGTCTAAAATACATACATATCAAATTGTTTTCTTGCAGCTTAAATATAAGCCTTTTTATAAAGTTTTAAATTTTGGGGTTGTATGGGAGGTGGGCGTGTTAGATTGTGTATGACGCCCATTTTTCTAACATACCTCAGTTTTGACATAGAATACACAAATACCGAGTTTCTGTCTTGTAACTTTAATATAAGCCTCTTTATAGATTTTTAAATATTTGGGGTTGTATCGGAGGTGGGCGTGTTAATGGGTGGATGACGCCCAATTTTATAACACACCTCAGTTTTGACATTAAATACACAAATACCGAGTTTCCATTTTGTAACTTTAATATTAGCCTCTTTATAGATTTTTCAATTTTGGGGTTGTATGGGAGGTGGGCGTGTTAATAGGTGGATGACGCTCATTTTTCTAACTCACCTCAGTTTTGACATTGAATACACAAATACCGAGTTTCCGTCTTGTAACTTTAATATTAGTCTCTTTATAGAATTTTCAATTTTGGGGTTGTATGGGAGGTGGGCGTGTTAGTGGGTGGATGACGCCCATTTTTCTAACACATCTCAGTTTTGACATTAAATACACATATACCAAATTTCAGTATTGTAGCTTTAATATTAGCTTCTTTGTAGAGTTTTCAATTTTGGGGTTGTATGGGAGGTAGGCGTGGTTTTCATCCGATTTAGCCCATTCTCGAACTTGACCTTAGTTTTTTAAAAAAAAGCTTAAATATCGAATTTCATTACAATAGCTTCAAAATTACGGCTGTAATCGTGTCGACAGACAGACGGACAGACGGACAGACAGACGGACATGGCTAAATCAACTCAGGTGGTGATGCTGAGCAAGAATATATATACTTTTCCATACCTACCACGCCTCCTTTTGGGTGTTACACACGTCGTGACAAAATTAATATACCCCTTACGCAGTACGCGTGGGGGTATAAAAATATCGTAATTAAATTAGAAAAGGACCTGTTTGAATAAGCTAAGTTATTTTTTGTGTAATAAAATATTTTAAAATATTATGTCTTTCCAATTTAAGTCAGGAAAACGTTCCGAAATATTAAGATTTATCTTTTGATTTAGATATATATATGCGTATGTTTTTTATTTGAGGAGTGACTGTTCAAAACGCGCTATTTACAGTTTTGTAAATTTTTGAGATAGCATTCTTTTCGTATTCGTAACTAAGCATAGATGTGTTCAATTTTTTAAAATTTTTAAATTGAGTCTCATAAATGAAGAACTCAAAGAACTAAAAATGTCCGAGATCGATCAAAACTGACTTTATTATACAATAAAAACATTTTTATTTTAATTAGAAACATTAGATATGTTAAGTGAAAACTAGGTATTTATCATGATATAAAAATAAGGTAGGCTCATATTAGTGGGGCTGCTCAAGTGTCTTGTTTTACATTATCAATACTGTGAGTGCTATAAACGTCAAAAGAAAAGGCAGAAACAACAATTAGAACAACTCGAATTCGAACAGCTGACTTTGACATCAAGCTCACTTCCTCTCCAATATGCGCTTACCTTGTTATTCTATAATGGGTATTTACTATATGAATTTGATACAAAAAGTTAATGTTCTATCAAAACAGCACATTTACTGAAATTTGTGAAAATAAAACATTTGATCGACATGCATATGAAAAAATTACGTTTTCTTAGTGACGGATAAATCATTACGGTGATTTCAAAGAATTTAAAAGTCGATAATTTCAGTTATTAGACTAACAGTTGCAAAAAAATAAATTTTTTATGCAAACAATTTTAAAAGGATGGATTAAATCTCAAACCCTTGACCATGAAATCATTCAAGATTATGAAACTTGCATTTGTTTCAAGCAAGAAATAGGTACAATAAATGTTTAGATGTCCTACACATTTTTATAATACACACACTTTATATAACAATTCTTTAAATATATATATTTACATATGTAAAAAAGTATGTCGAAAAACGAAAATTATTTATTTTCATTCCATTTTAACATTCTTACTTATAGTTTGATTAATATTTGCTATTTCCAAATTTGGACTTGACAAAAGTGTATATTTACTAAAAGATTTGGTCATAACTAACTAGCTATTTATAAATTTTGCGATGGCCTAACTAAATGGTGGTAGGAGCTTTGAATTTTTTTTCATATCGACTAAGCTATCTATACAAATGAAAATGAAACCACACATTAATATCCAAAATATTTAATGTTTCGTTGAAAGATTGTCCAAAATACTCAATGTTTTGCAAACAAATGGTACAAAATATTGAATTAATTTGTTGAAATATTACCTTAAGTTTAAATTTCGATAACGATTAGTAATCAATTAGATTATTTTTCAAAAAGAATTATAATCATTATATAATCCTAAGGTAAAAAGTTTTTGATTAGTAATTGATTACGATTACAAATAATCAAATTATAATCACGGTTACTTTAAATTACGAATATAATCAAAAAGAATCAAAAGTAATCAACAAAAATAATCAGATTACTTTTAAAGATTATTTTTGATTATTTTTGATTATTTCAAGAATTTGAGGCTAAGAATCGAAAATTCTTAAAATAATCAAAAAGAATCAAAAGTAATCTTTAGAAATAATCGAACTTTTTTTTGTGGATTACTTTAGATTCTTTTTGATTATTTTCGTAATTTCAAGTAATCTTAAATATAATTTGATTATTTGTAATCGTAATCGCTTGATTACTAAAACAAACACAGAAGAATCGTACTTAATCAATTATTTCAAATTTTTAATAAAAATAATCTAATTACTTATGAATACGATTACTAATCATTATTTAACGGCTATGGTTTGATGTTCTTATAAAAAATTGATTTAAGCTCAAAACTTTTTCTTTATTCTTGTGACATTACTTTCATACGCAAACATTTTTTATTAATTTTTATTTGCATTCATTTGAATAGGTAAAGTTATTACTGAATTAAAATTATATCATAAAATATATTTGAAAATAATTATTTTATTATGTTAATATTTAAAAAAGTAGCATAAATTATAATTTTCCATGTTTTTATAACAAATTCCATGAAAATCTTGGTTAACCATCGGATTACTAAAACACCCACATATAAACATCTCTCAACGAAAAATCATCCCAACATATCAGCATGTTCAATGCTACCTGCAACCCTGCATGGCCATGGAATGTCGAACGCACGAGCTAGTAGAACATTCTTCTATCCATTGCGTCAGATCGTAAGTTACCCCTACTTTGCTATTTTACGGGATGAGGTCGAAGCAACGCATGAGGTCGAATTTAATGTTGCTTCATAAGAACACGTTGGTTCTATTATAGCTGTCAACGGACGACCGACCTAACTAATTAATGAAAATTTAACAAATTTTAAGAAAGAATTAGAAAAATTGAAAAACCTTTAAAATTCGACCAAAATATTGACTTGGAGAGTAGAATTTTTATAAATTTGACAATTGATGAATGCATATAACTATATTGATGAATGTATATTTTTAAGAAAATTTTTACTATTGAAAAAAACTCAAATTCAACCAACTTAAAAGCTCTATCCTAACCAAATTCCATTTTGATCAAAGAGTGAGTTTTTTCTTAAAAAGTTAATTTTTCTCTTAGAAGGTTGGGAGAAGGAGGTTGAGTTCTTATTCATACTAAAAAAGCGTACGACAAAGTACAATGTTCACATATACTAATCTTCTTATATATAAAATCAAATGTTTGTCCTCCTGTCTGTCTGTCTGTCTGTTCCGTGAGAAAGAACATAGGGGGTGTAAAAAGTGGGCGGAAGTATGTGGGCGTAGCACTATATAATAACTCCTAAACACCTGAACCGATTTCAATGAAATTTGGTATGAACGTTCAACTGCGCCCAAGATAAAACATAGGCTATACAAAATTCCAAAGACTTCTAGGAGTGAGCCGAAGGCAAACGAAGTCAAGAACCAAAGACGAACGAAAAAAAAGAAGTTTAACAAATACAAGTAGAAGCTATACAAAGATGAACAAAAATCAACCGAACAGTATCGACCAAAACCGAAGTTGAACGAAGACAATCCAAAAATCGAATTTTTTTTTAGGAATTTTTAAAATTGGAATTTTTTGAGATAAAATTGCATATGTAAGAAAAACTTTAAACGCATTTTACTCGAAATGACTTTTCAAACTGCACTCAGAACAAGTTTCTCGGATTATGATAAAAAAGGTATCATATTTAGAGAAAAATGGTCTATAGTCTAAAAGTCTATAGTCTATAGACTTTGCTCCAGAGAATGCTTTTCTCTAAATGCGATCCTAAAAATTCTCTAAAAAATTATAAAAAGCTTCTATGAAAAAGAGAAATATATAGAGATATATCGTTTTTAGAGAAAAAGACTTTTTAGTTTTGAGAAAACATTTGTTTTTATTTAAGAAAAAACTTCTCATAGTGAATTTTTTATCAAAATATAGGAAACATTTTTCATGTGCAATAAATTTTTCTCTATGAATGAGAATTTTTTTGTGCGACAAAAATAATTATCATTATAAGAGGCATTTACATATTTCCATTTCCTAGAAGTGAAGAAATATTTCTTCGAAAATGTGAAAATTTATTCTAATTGAAGAACATTTTATTTGATAAAGAAAAAATTGGTATTATCGAAAATAGAGAAATTTTTCACCAGAGAAAGTTATGTGTTTTTTTCTGAGTGTGGGTGACCATTTTGCTCAATAACCAGACGTCAGATCGAGACGTCATTTTTTTTTTAATCATGTCTGGCAGGTACAGTTTTACGGAAATTTGACTAAACACTTTCTACTGAAGGAGGGGGCAAAACCCCAAAAAACGATAATTTAAAAAATTTTAAAATTCAATTGATAATTTAAAAAAATGTTAATATGAAAGCAGTTTTGAAAATCGTCCTTTTTCAGTGCTCGATGCACAACCCCGAGTAACACCGGGTTACATCCGCTAGTATGTATATAAAATTGATCGAACGAATGAGTAATTTTGGTTAATTTATCTATGTTGTATTAAAAAAGTCGGGACTTAAGGGTATTCACTCGGCCAAAACACCATAATACCCTCAAACCAACATGGTCTCAGTACGCCCCTGTTTATGTAGTAAGTTTTGAGATATACAAAGAATTTATTTTATTCCAAGGCAAATTGCTCCACTGTTCCATCAGTTTATGTCAATATTTTTGCTAAACTCTATCAACAAGTGCTAAATATTGACAACCATGCAAAATATTCGATCCAATACCTTTAACTAAATTCAAAGCATATGTCTCTTTTAAACAATGCAAAAGTGGAAAAACCATTTCTTTATACATTTAGGGCAACACATTAATAAACGAATATCGTATTTAAGCAGCTTTTTCTGACTATTGGCATGCTAACAAAGAGCTATAAAAAAAAATAAAAACACTTAAATAATATAGTTAAAGTATTAGCTTTGTTGTCAGGTAAAAAGAATGAGGTTAGAATTAGAATTAGCTCGGTGCTTACGAGGCCGCAGGAACCGGTGAAAACTTAAACTTTTCACGACTTTTTCTAGAGCTTACTTTCAGACTTTTCAAGCTGTAATGCTTTAGAAATTGGAAAAGTATTTCCATTATTTTAAATTTAATTAAATTAAAACAAGCAAGGAATTTCTAAAATCGGTCTATGGAATACCCATAAACTAATACCCATAATATTTAAATATAAATGAAAATACTAAAACAAATATAAAAAACTTTCCTATTTTTGTTCAAAATCAAAGTACTTCTTTATAGACTTATACAGGTTGTTAAATACTGTTGGGAGTTGGTCGCATTCGTAAGCGGATGTCATGTTTTGTTGTAATCAAATTAGTTTCGATGTAAAATACACAGAGAAAACTGTGAAAACGTTTCGTAGCACGAAAAGTGCTACATTTGAAAAGTTTAACCCTGACTTTGCTCCTAGAAGAATTACAAGCAATTTTTAAAATGTTCATTTTAAAATATCACACGAACGTTTTAGAAGCTCATTTCAAAATATCCGTCTGTAAAATGAAGTTAGAGGAGCACAATTTTATCAGTAAACGGACATAACAAGTTTCATTTATATTTGATAAAGCTCTTTAAAGAATTTTTACTATAGTGGGTTATATTGGATTTGGGATTATATCGGATCGTTCATATCTTAGTTTTGGTGTAACAAATTCACATACTAAGTTTTATTTTTGTCACGAAAATATATAACCACTGTAGAGCGGATGAAGTTCCTTTTTTTGTACATATCTTAAGCCTAGTAATCTGTTCGTTTTGCGTGAAATTTCGCTCGCAACCATGATATAATTTTACCAGGTAGAGTTGACAAATGTTGATTCTCTCAGCTACAAGTAAACGAACTCTTGTCAAAAACAGCTGTTCGTTGTTATACGCGTTGGCCACATTTAGCTGTGTCAACTGTTGTGACAGCAACACATCGGGGAGCGCTGTTATCGGTATTGAAGTTTCAGAAAAGTTGTTAAGTTTATGAAATTTCAAGCTTTGTATCAAATACCAATGGAAATTTTGCCGACAAATAAAAAATTTTCTATTTTTAAATGCATTTTAATGCGCAACTTCATATTTATGTGCATCAAGGTTTGACTTAACAGTTGCCAACTGTTGAGTTCGCTGAATGTGACCAGTGAAAATTAATTGTATGCAATGACGGACTGCGAGCGCTGTTTCTTGTTATATTTTTTGACAAAAGTTCGTTTCCAACAGAAACGTCAGCACTACCTTGGAGTAATTATATCATGGTACATATAAATAAAAAATGTACGACAACTGTCACTTTTCACTTCAAAATAACTAGGCAGTTCAATTAAATTGTCGTGAAAAAATGTTGCAAGAGAAATGTTGCGAGTATTTTTCACAGCGGAATAGAGTTATACTTTGACGAACATGTTGTGAAAAATTTCACAATAGTTTCACAGCTATAGTTTTTTGTATATAGATTTTAGTGAAATTTCACATGATATTAAACTTTAATTCAATTGAGCTTTAGTTTTGAAATAAAATACCACCATGCCAAAATTTATTTCTGTATTTCAAAAATATATACCTTTTCATAGTGTTTTCAATATTATGGGTTGTATGGGAGGTGGTGTTAAAAATACATACATGTCAAATCTTTATGAGTTTTAAATTTAGGAGTTCAATTGGAGGGAGGTTGAACGTGTTCGAAAACGGATCACGCACATTTTTTTTAACATCTGAGTTTTGATATACAAAACCATGCTTCTCAAATTTTATTCTTGTAACTCAAATGCAAAAATTGTGGTTGTATAAAAGGTAGGCGTATCCGTGATCGAATTCCAAACATATTAATTAGTGCAGATTCTTGGGTTTATGTGGACATGTGTACCAATTTTCATGCAATTATATTAACTCCTTCTTCTAATCCTGTGCTTTCGGAAAAAAACCAGACGAATGGACAGATAGACGAACAGGTCTAAATCGACCCACGAGGTGAGCCTGTTCAAGAAATGAACAGAACCGGACTCGCTTAATTCGAGGTGTTACAAACGTTTGCACAAAGTTAATATACCCTTACTTTACAGGTTAAGGGTATAAAAACAAGAATGAACGCAATGCTTTGTTACACTGAGAGAAATTACATTAAATTAAACAAATAAACTACATTTAAGTTGTAGGTCCCTCAAGGATTTTGTACTTTTTCTACATTATGTTAACGCTCAAATAAGAAAAAGCGTTAAGGCAAGCAACGCTAATTGCAATTGTAACGACATATTTTGATTAATTAAATCAGGTATCGTAATTGTTATCAGCAATATAAAAACATCATTATTTCATAATTTTTAATTTTTTGCATAATAATTTTCTTGTGCTTATTTTTGAAATCTTAAATTATGTTTTTTTGTTTTTAGCTTTTTACTCAAACAAAAAATAATTTTTTGATTATTATAAAAATTATATACAAATTTGTTTTTAACGCTCCAAAATTATTCCAATATTCCAAATATTCCGCTCCAAATATATACGCTTACTTATCAATTCAATTTAAGTAAGAACAACGCTTTCCACGTCCACAAGTATTTCCATAAAATACAACTGCTTCAGTTATTAAATTATATAAACGCGTCATATCAAGTGGAAAAAAACCAATTTTATTGATTTAAGTTTTTATTTGTTAGAAATTTGCTTGCTTCAATTTGCATTAAAGTTATAGTATTCCATCTGATTAAACAATCGTATATAAAGTGGGACAAACAAACTCAAAATATTAACCGAAAATAATACAAAAGACCAGAGAAAACAAACTTTATCGAAAACTAATGTTAAATGAATAAATACTATTTTTTAACCAATAACAGATAAGCAACGAACTGTTAGAATTCGTATAAATAAGACAGACATTTTTTAAAATTTATATTGTATTCCGTTATCTACATCGGCAATAACAACGTTCTTGTTTTAAACTATTAAATAAATAAACTATATATCCTGCATATCCTGTCATAATGGTGAAATTATCAAACTTAAAGCTCTATCTAACCATATCGTTGGCCTTCATATGCATCTCTGTTTCCGATGCAATGGTTGGTGGTACTGATACCACGGTTGAAACTTATAAGCATGCATGTGTCTTGCGAAATAATGGCATTGTCATAGGCAATGTGATTATATTAGCATCATTATATGGCGCCACTACCATTACCTTAACACAGAAGATTACAGACATGTCAAAATCGAGAGTAGTATGCGGCAGCACAAACGTAAATATTCAAGGTTTGGCACGTATAATTGTGGCAATGACTCCATTCCCAGATTGGACTGCGACTAACGGTAAACCAAACATTGCTGTTGTGAAGTTTGCGGCCGTAATGACGGCAACAACACAGTTCCCTAATATTGCTCCGATTACAATAGCCACCGGTACTGCAACAGTCTTCCCAGACACAATTGTATCCTGGGGAAAAACGAAGAAAGCTAATACATATCCTTATTTCTTTTTGCAAAAGATTGATCTATCACAAGCTGATAATCAGTTGTGTACAACCTCATTCCCTGGGTTCAGTTCTACTACTAATGATTGCCTCTGGTCTACTGCTACTGGTACACAAGGTGTATGTGATATGGATGAAGGCGGTGTAGGAGTAAATGGAGGCATGGCTTATACTATGGTCTCGACACCTGATGCAACTTGTGATCCGAAAAAACCAAGTAATCATGTTAAGTTATATGAGACATCTGTTAAAGCCTTTATCGATGGAGTACTCGCCGCAGCTTAATTTAAATAAAATATTTTATATATATTAATATTATACTGTGCAATTATAATAACATGTATGTGTATTGAATAAATAAATAAAACACATCCTTGGCAAAATTATTGCTCAAAAAATCAAGAATATTATTCAGTAACAAGTAATGGTCCAATCAGTCTCGCATGGCACAGCAGCGCATGACTGTGTTAGCGCAAGTGTCACGTTGGAAATCTGTATAATGGCATTTGTGTGTAATCAGTTATGGAAAACATGGCGACACATAATGACGCTCAGATAAATATAAAAATTCAACTCTGATTCATAAAGGGTATTTTTTTAGAGATATAGAACTTTAAGTTGGCAACATTGTTTTAACTGGCGCTCATTTTGTCAGCTGTCAAGTGATTTGTGTTTACTTTGGTTGTGGCATTTCAACATAAATAGACTGACGCCTGAGCAACGAAATGTTTAGACACCGTTACATTCAGAAAAACTGACTGTTTGGTGTGCTTTATGGTCTGGTGGAATCATTGGTCCGTACTTCTTAAGAAACGATGCTGGCCAGACTGTTACAATCAATGGTGACTGCTATAGAGCCATGATTACTGACTTTTTCGTTCCTCAATTGAACAACCATGATGTGCAAGAGATGTGGTTTCAACAAGACGGCGCAACATGTCACACAGCTCGTGCCACAATAGATTTACTGAAGGAAATATAACCGCATAATTTCACGTTTCGGGCCCGTGAATTGGCCTCCAAAATCTTGCGATTTAGCGCCATTAGACTAGTTTCTTTGGGGATATGTGAAATCTCTTGTCTATCACAATAAACCCGAAACGATCGACCACTTTGAGGACAACATTCGCCGCTTTATTGCCGATATATGGCCACAAATGTTGGGAAAAGTGATTGAAAATTGGACCTACAGATTAGATAAAAGAGTAGACTTATTTTCATAAATTAAGACATTGTAGAAAGGTACCTACTTACATTTTTGAAATTAAAAAATCAGTCCTAACTTTAATTATTTTTTTCATTTCAACACTAAAAAAAATAAATCAAAATTAATGAAAGCTTTACGAGTTATGCCAAATGATCTGATCCAAAAAAAAAACGAAAGTTGGTTGCTTGACGATTTTAAAAATAAAATTAAATTTTTACTGAAATTTATTGAATGTATTGGCATCTCAGAACTGTTTCCAAAAACATTTTTTTGGTATATTTTCACAAATGGCGGCCATATATATGCACAAACATTAAAATGCCACAACCAAAGTAAACACAAATCACTTGACAGCTGACAAAATGAGCGCCAGTTAAAACAATGTTGCCAACTTAAAGTTCTATATCTCTAAAAAAATACCCTTTATGAATCATAGCCGATACACATTGACTGCGACCACCGACAAAAGGAGAACTTGTCGTCAGAGAGAATTGTCGCAGTGTTCTCGACGACTTGATTATAATGAATGCAACAGCAACAATCAGAACTTGTGACTCTGTATTTGTGAATTTGACAGAAACAATATTTTAGTTACAACTTCGTAGAACTGTTTTTTGAAAATATTTTTTAATTCGTGCTTGCTAATAGTTAAACATCATGAGCAATACTAATATATTAGTGGAATATGTTACAATAATTGCCGAAATCGTAGACACTGTTCGGTTGGCTTATGAAGCTTATCAATTACGTCAGCAGAGCACAAGAAGGTGGTGGGTTCGACCAGTCCATCTTACTCGAGAAGAGGAAGGTTTCTTTCGAACATGTACCCAACAGCTAAAAGAAAAAGACGCTCAAAGAAAAGCTACAACGATTTTCAAATAGAAAAGCAATAGATCCAGAGACACGCTTATCTATAACGTTGCTGTAAGTAGACTTTTAATAAAAAATAAACAAATTAAACGCAAACATAATTGTAGTTACTTGGCTCAAGGATGCAACATTCAAGTTCTAGCATGGGCTCACAAATTGGGTATATCGACAGTAGGAAAAATTGTCTATGAAACATGCGATGCTATTTGGGAAGACCTCCATGGCATTTATATAGCGCCCCCAAATCCAAATGAGCAAATATCAATAGCAAATAAATTTTTTATCAAAACTGGAATGCCTAACTGCCTGGGAGCTATTGACGGGAAACATGTCAATATAGTCCGTCCCTGGAACAGTGGATCTTTGTACTATAACTACAAGAAAACATACAGCATAGTACTATTAGCAGCTTGCGATGCAACTATGTTTTCACATATGTGGATGTAGGCGCATTCGGAAGCCAAAGTGACGGCGGTGTTCTTGCTCGTAGTGAATTTGGAAAGAAACTTCTAAATTCTACTTTAGAAGTTCCGATGGACGCTAACTTACCGGGAACAGAAATAATTTTTCCTTATTATTTCGTCGGCGATAGTGCATTTCCCCTTAAACCGAATTTAATGCGATCTTTTCCTGGACATAACTTGCCACAAGACAAGGATAAATTCAATATAACCCTCTCTACAGCTCGAGTACTAATAGAAACTTCTTTGGGATTTTGGCCAACCGTTGGCGTATCCTACTAACAACAATACACACTACTCCGGGAAATGCAGATAAACTCATACTAGCCACTATTGTGCTCCACAATTTCTTAATGCTGCAAAATGATAGAAATTATTTTACACTTGATTTAGTTGATCATATTCAAAATAATCGAGATGTTGGGGGAACATGGAGAACCGAAACAAGGCCATTACAGTCATACAGACCTGTTTTTGGAAATCGCTCTTCTAATGCTGCATTTAATTTGAGAGATTCCCTTAAACAGTATCTGCAAAATGTTTAAGTATTCCTAAGTTCTTTTTTGGAGCGCGCGAGCGAAGCTCCCATGGAACAGGTTGTTTGAAGCTGTTTAGAGACCTTAAACTCTCGAATGGATTGACCGATCTTAAAATTTATTTTTCTGAACTGTTCTACACTTCCTAACAAAGGTTGTTTTCTTAGGAAGTTTTTTCAAATTCCATTTAGTTTAAAAGTTAATTGAAAATAATATTTCCGTGAGTTTTGTTGTTGTTATTCGCTGAAATAGTTTTCTTCTAACATGCTTGTGTATGTATGTATCAGTAAATGAAAAAACCGAACGACATGAAACGACAGCAAAAATCTAGCGGCGAATGTTTTTCGCGGCAACAGCTATTTATCAATAAATAGTAAAATAGTAACAAATAAGAGTACGAATTTTATTTATGAAGGAAAATAATTAGAAAATAGAACACAAAACATGAAATCCGTTTATATTTGCATATGTAGGTGAACCCTGTTAAATAAAATAAATTTGCAGTTTTTATTCTTAGTTTAGGCTTATTTTCTTTCATAAACAACATTTCGCACGCCTTCTTCAAAAGAGACACAACTCTTGACAACAAAAAGGCAATTTTTCAATTTTGACTTTTTAATGTAAACCACTTCGTAATGCACATCTCCATCGACTGTTAAAAATTTGTTTTAATCTGATTGCTCTTTTATTTTAAAAAAATCATTTTGTGTCCCTCTTTTGTATGAAGTTGCTTTGAAAAAGAAATAGTTTTTTGCCTCTCCTGAAAATTTTAAAATTTTGAGTTGTGTCACTTTTGAAGATCGTGCGATTTGTTGTTGTTTGACAGACATTTGTAGTTTCATAAATTTCAGCTCAGCGCTGCTGTTTTGATGCTAAAGAAACTTGCAGCGCATGCAAATCAATTTTTGTTCTTTACTGTTACAAGTATAAAATATTAAAGTATTCTAAGTTGGCAAGGAGCAATGAGCGCGTAATTGTCGTACAGTATTTTAAGAGAAACAGAGTGTTATTTTGTTGTCATCAACAAGCCATTTAAGATATTTGATAATAAATTTCTTAAATGATTTTTAAAGATACATAAATATACATATATATATGTACATTAAGGTGCCTCGACTTGTATGAAGAAAAAAAAGTTCCATTTGTACCCATTTTAAAATGAACCTTGATGTATTCTATGATCATTCCCAAAATATTTTGGCTATACCAAAATCCGTCAGTGAGCTAAAACATTTTGAAAAAACCTCCATAAATCATGTTTTCCGTATATATACTGGCTAGTGTAATAGATGTTAATAAATAAACTGTCTCAAATTACAGGCCTGAAAAAGTTCTTGCAATCTGCATCAAAAACTTATATAAATTTGCAATTGGATTAAAGATAATGATGTTTTTCATAATTTTTTTTTTAGTTTTTTAGATGATTTTCAAAAATTCTACATTGAAACAAACGCTTGAAATAAAAAAAGTACAGTATTTTGGATTTTGAACATTTTATTTTCAGGTAAACTGCACACAAATGGAGTTATAAAATAAGAGCCACACTTTATTAAACACAGAAAAATGTCCAAAATATATGACAGCCGTGCATACCTTTCCAACGATATCTTGATAACGACGATCGTATAAGAAATAATAAAGTTATTTGAATTTTTGCGAAAATAATCTAAAAAAAATGCATGAAAACATCATTATACTTTATCCAATTGCAAATATTTTCAAATTTTTGATGCAGATTGAACGAACTTTTTCAGGCCTATAATTTGAGACAGTTTATTTGTTTACAACTATTACACTAGTTAAAATATATACGGAGAACATGATTTTTTGATGTTTTTGCAAAATGGTTTAGCTCACTGACGGATTTTGGCATAGCCAAAATATTTTGGGAATCAAAATACATCAAGGTTCATTTTAGGATGGGTACAACTGAAACTTTTTTTTCCAAGGCACCTTAATGTACATATATATACACTGTACTCTAGAATAAAAGCGATGAATGGATAAGAAGTAAATGGCTGGGTTTCTATAAGTAATTCGCAATTATTTTGTGAAATCTTGCCATTTCTTTATTAAGTAATTTATTGTATTTGTTGAGAGGGTGCTTTAGGCACAGACATGAACTGTGTATATATTCAATATATGAAATTATGAACAAAAATATATAATGAATACATTATGCATGTACTCATTACATAAAATTATGTATTTCAAATATGTAATGAGTAAATTATGTATGTACTCATTATATAAATGTATGCACTAAAGTATATAATGAGTAAATTATGTATCTACTCATTGCATTAAATTATGTACTCCAAATATGTAATGAATAAAGTATGTGTGTACTGAGTACATGCAAATTGTTCTATTATACTGTACTCATCGCAAGTGTTCTACATGACTTTATGTAATGAGTCAATAATCTATGTAATACGTACATAAGAACTTTACTCAATTTTTTGTAACAGTTTTGCGATGAGTACAGTGTGAATGTACTCACCACATACATCCATGAATTCAAGACACATATTTATGTGTTGAGTACATACAATTCTTTATTGACTACAGAAACGTTTAATAGCATTATGTAGTCAATAAAGATTTCAACATGTACTCAATACAAGAAAAATGTAAAATTTTTGTAAGTAAATGTAAGTTTTTCCCTTTGTGTATTCAAAAGCAGATTGATTTCGTTTGCAATGGAAAGAGGAGCGCATTTTTTTATAACTGAAAATTTGTCTGCTTTGTATTTTCTCGTTCTTTTTAACCGTTCATTAAAAATTAACGTTTGAATAGATCGTCCGTTCTGAAAAAACTTTGTATGCAGCGCTCGACTATCAGCATCAACATCGTCAAGTGATTTTTTTTGTTGTGCATGTGTCATCGGTTCGGTTTGCGTTGTTATTGTTGTTCTACAAGTTTCCGTTTTTGCGTTATCATGGAGAATTGAAAACAATAAGAAATAAGAAAGAAAAGTAAGGAAATGAAGTGAAGAAAGTTCCTGAATTATTAATTCAAACGCTCATTTTGAATAATTGATAACAAACGAACATTCGTTGTTTTTATTTAAATTGTGTGAAAAAAATCGAAATAATCCAATTGGATTTTTAATGCCTTTAAGTGTTTTTTAAACAGTTTTAGATTTGAGTGTTCACTTAATTCACTTAAATAAGATATTTCTGAAGCTTTGAGCAGTTCAACAATGAAATAAATTAAAGAATTATATATTTTAGATTTAGTTGAAAAAAAATTATAGTAGGTTTAGTCTGTCAACTTGTGAAAACGTTATATAATGAAATTGTTCTATGCAAGTGTTTTTGTTTTAAGGTACTATTACAGTGTGAAGCGATTAAAAACAACACCTTTTTATTAATTTTTTTTACATAGTATTATAAAATTATTCAATTCAAATTTATTTATATTATGTACAGTTAAGTTGAAGATAAAAAAAAAAATTTTTTTTTTGTTTTTGTATTTGTTGTTTATTTTCTAGAGGTCGTTGAAGTTGGCGTGTTTAAAAAAAGGTTGTAAGTTGGTTTCTCGTCTCCAGCATTTCCAAGGCGTCGGAAAGTAAAAAATCAAAGTGCATTCTTCAGTTAAGGGTTGTAGTTGAGCACTCTACCTACGCAAATAAAAAAATAAGGCAAACAAAAAAAATGGCATGCGTTGAAAAACAAATTTACAAAAAACCACTCTTTTTGGCAGATATTCTGAGCCGTAAAAAACAAAATATAAAAGTTTCTCTGCTTTTTATAGGTAGAGTGCTTAACAGAGTCTATGAAGATCACAATAAATCAAGTTTCATCGAAATCGATCAAGCTGAACTCGAGATATCTTAGAAACCAATTCGAAAAAACTTGTTTCGAGAAAAACGCGATTAGATTTTCTTCTATGAACGATAATATATGAATAAATGCGTGACACACGAATATAATGTATATTATATTTTTTTTTTTATTTTATATTTTTTTCCAAAATTTCGTACACGTATTCTTAAGACCTTAAGGAACCAGATTCTAAAAAAAAAAAAAAAAAATTTTCATTTTTTGCACACTGTAATAGTACCTTAAATTATCATATTCATTGCAGCAAAAAATATACGGCCATTTCAAGCCTAATGCAAGTTTTTTTCCAAAAATTTATCACATGCTCTTGGAGTTATTTATTTGAAATTTTGTCTATAGGTTTTTTTTCTTCTTTTAAGAACATAAGTTATTTGTTTTTTTATAGCAATTTTTTGGAAAAAATTATGGAGATACAAATTTTTTATAAAAGAAACAATCTTAAAAATAATTTGAAAATCAGTCATTTCCGATCAATCATATCTCCGTCATCTGTTACCTTATTTTCGTAAATGAAGTCTCATTAAAAAGCTATAGAAAAGAGATTTAGAAAAAATTTAATATTTTTGAAATTTTTATGCTAGAGCTGCCAACTTTTTGAAAAAACCTTAATTTGGTTATATCTCAAAAAGTGATTTTTTGTTTTTAATTTTTAAAACAAAATAAACTTTTCACCAATATAGAATTACGATGACCAAATGACACGTGTTTTCGCAATCTCTTTTCTGACCCACATTTCACTTTATCGTTCATAACTTTTGTACCGTTTGAGATATTCATACAAAATCTACAACAAACAGATTTGCCTTTTTAAAGCCAATACTTGTTTTATGTAGAGTTATGACCTCACGCGTGACTTTGGCCCATAATACTGGAAAGAAACTGGAATAAATTAAAATATTTTAATTTTTTCGGTTAAGATAATCGGAAGATATAAAAGGGGTATTCACACTGACTTGGGTAGTTGGGTACGGTAGATTGCGTACTTTTGATTACTGCGAGCACCCTTAACTGCAATTGAGTACTTTGTAGAATAACAGCTGATGAGAGATGAGTGACAGCTAGAAAAGAGTTGCCACCATATTATTTATGTCATTTTATGAGCGCAAAATTTAGGCCATTGTACGGGCCTTAAATAAGTTATTTTATATAGAAGTAATTTTTAACGTGAACTTTGCGGCATTTAATAATTTCTATCTCAAAAATTTTAAAATAACTCATTTCAACACATTTGTCTATTTTATTTACTTATAATTTGTTTACTTTGTTTAGTTTTTTGTCAATTCAGCCACCTTTTGGAAAAGGTGGTAACCCATAAAAAAAGTACTCAATCAATCTACTCAAACAAGTCAGGGGGTCAGCTAGAGTAGATTGGTAGATGGTTACTTGGGTAAAATGGCACTTTTACAAAAACAAAATGATCTTTTCTTTTATAGTTTTAAGAAAAAATTTTCAAAGCGAGCGACCCAACTCATTTGAATCCTGAACGTACCTATTAATGTGGCCAGCTTATGCTTTTGCTAAGCGATTGCTACGACCTAGTATTACAAACTGAGACTCATTTGCACTTTATATTTATGTTTTTAATTTTAATTTTACTTATAATCAGAAAAAATATGAATAAAAACTCCCAAAAAATTATATTTCCTTTTTAATTCACTTAAAAACAGTAATGTGCAAAACAAAGCAAACTTACTGAGCAACTAACTATTAAAATCATAGGATCTATTTCAGTAACAGATACTAATGCTTACCAAGTTTCGTCAAAATCGGTTTATCCGTTTTGACGTGAATGAACCATACATAGTTGATTGAATAAAGCGCCCTCTCACGGAAGTTTTTTGAAATTGAAATAGCCTCAATGCGATTGCAGGGTGAGGTTATTTCACGTACCAAATCTTAGTGAAATCGGCCAAGTCATTTAGGAGTTATCGAGTCCTTAAAACGCACTACTTAAAGCGCCCTCTTGCGGAAGTCTTTGAAATTTTTTATAGTCTATGTTATCTTGGGCGCAGTCGAACCTTCATACCAAATTTCATTGAAATTGGTCCAGGCATTTAGAAGTTATTATTGAATGCCACGCCCACACACTTCCACCCACTTTTTTATATTCCTTATGATCTTTTTCTGTATAAAACGTACTCTGAGTCCAATTTTCAGTCCAATCGGATAAACGGTGCGCGAGCCTATACGGAACAGACAGCCAGACAGAAGGACAAACATTTGATTTTATATATAGTAGATGATAGAATAACTATATTTATATTTTGATATGAAGGAGAAATATATATATATATATACATATATATATAATATTCAAATATTATACATTCAAATCTTGTTTCATGCTATTAGGTTGAATCTCCCTCAACAAAAGAAGGCCATCAACAAATATATACTCCACTCTGAGTTTCAACATTCTGTGAGCATTATTTCTAAAGGTATTAAAAATAAAAAAATTCTTATACGGGCGGAGCCACACCCCTTCAACAACGACTGTTCTAGTTTTTCAGTAGCAGGACACCACCAAATATTAACTAAATTCTGAGTTAAAATGTGCTGGACTTTTACTTCCGTAGCTAGTATCAAAAATTTTAAATGCAAACAAATAAATAAATTTTAATTGTATGGGTGGAGCCGCGCCCCGTTTTCCAATGCCCGTGTCTGTTTTGTAATTAAAAGACCTGTCCAATCAGTTACTTCATACTGAGGATTCATTGTTATTTCCATCATTATTGACGATATTTGCATCACATTATTGACAAAAAAGGAATGGATTTAAAAATTTTATAATTTCTTTGGTTGTTTTGACTTATACATTTATTAAAAATTATTCAGTATTCATTTTAAATGATAATTATTCTATATTATTTTATGAAAAAACAAAAATTATTTCAGAATTATAATGTTAACTATAAAAAACAAAAAAAGCACGGTACAACAAAATCGACTTTTAAAAAAAAACTATAGAGGTTTGGTAGTCGTTCTTACATAATTCAAAAATGGTACTCAGATTTTTTCCATAACGTCTAAATATTGTGTGAGACCACTTTCAATATGTAAAAGAAACTTACATTTTGGTATAACAAAGTTTTTATATTTTTTTTTTTACATTAAGAATTTATTGTTATTTATTCATATGGAAATTTTCAACTGATGATAACAGAAAATTTTGAAGCCATAGAAAAAAAGCAACAACGCCTGCTTATTAAGCGTTCTCTTATTCTATGGAAATCGTGTTTAAACTTTTGCAGTTTTGGATTTTAAAACTTTGTTAAACCAAAATGAATGTTTCTTTTACATATTGAAAGTGGTTTTACACGAAATGTAGACATGATAGAAAAAAAAAATCTGAGTATACCAACTTGTTTATCATCCTTAACTATGGTAAGACCGACTATAAAACTTTAAACTTTTTTCGCCGTTGTTTGGTGTACGTTATTCAATAAGAATAAATGTGATTAGGAATTCATTCTTATAAAAAACAAAAAGAAACATATTAATTATGAATGTTGAGAAAAATCCACTTGCAGCAGAAAACTTTTTCATTAATTATATTTTAAAGATATTTCTCAATTTCTTCGTAAACTAATGAAGAAATTTTCTGCTTCAATTGGTGGAATATTTGAGTTCTTAATTTGTATAGCAAGACTTGCAAAAAGGAATGAGGTGGGATCTTGCTCAGAATTTCTTGAGGAAAATGTTGAAGTTGTTTCCTTAATGCATTCTGATGCTACAGCCAGAAAGTCTTTAAAACATTTCGCCTCACTTTCCTAGAATATGCAAACAACTTATTTGATATGTGTGTACCATATACAAATATTTGTACCTTTCTAGCTCGTTTCGTTGGTGTCGACGTTTCTAAAACGGACGATTCTTCAGTGCTGCTAATCTGCATTGTGACATCCATGCTGTATTCGTTGAGGTCAAAAATTATGTCTTCGACCTCGACGAATTCATCTGCATGCATATTTCCGACTGTGCTGGAATTTAAAACGTAGAAAAATTTATAAAATTTACAAGAAAAGTAGGTAAAATTACTAATTCGTACCTTTTAGTGCAGTGATGCCCAGAAAACTTATTTGAAGAGTGCTACAACAATTGCAACGAAAAGCCAACAATAATAACAAATCATTGGATTCGTGCCACACTACTTTTTTCCAACGACCAACATCCGCGTCAGCGCAAAAGTTCATATAAATTGAACACACAAAACAACAACACGAATCCTTCAATGTTCGCAAATACAACAATAAAGTAATAAGAAGTAAGGGTGAAGCTGAAAACTTAATTCGGCGAATTACAACAATCATTGCAATATTGAAGTTGTTGTAGAGTGGAAAGAGTGGACCATGTTAAAAACAACAACACAAATGCTGGCAGCACCCAAGAACAATAACAACACGCATGCTGACAGTGCCCAAGCGCACAAGTTAAATTGCAACAATCATGAAAACATCGAAGTTGTTGTAAAGAGTGGAAAGAGTTAGGCGCTGGGCATCCCTGTTCTAGAGGACTGCACTTGATCCAAGAATGACATAACCTCATAATACTTCCATCGCTTTTTAGGAACAACAGCAGCACTACCTGATGAAAGTATTTCATTTCTTTTGCATCTTTTATAACAATCTCGCAGCCCTCTCCAACGCTTTTTGCATAGTGCTTCTACAATAACTGATATTTTTATCTGATTAAAATGCTGGGTTCTGTTATAATTACCATCTAGATTTAAGTTCATGGAAACCTCCTTCCATGCACGATCCTTTAACCTTAGATTTTTGTATCCTTCCATTTCAAGGTCGTACAGAAGTCTGTGCTTCCGCACTTCTTCAATAAGAAGTTCGTCTATGTCCATGGCTTAAAATATATTGCGTTTTATGATATGGTTATTAAATAATTTATAATCTTACCTTCAAACTATATTAAACAAAAATAATACATAAAATTCAACAACACACAACGCACAGCTAGCTTCAATGAAATAAAACATAAAAAAACTGTTGAGTTTACTTTTGTCGGCTGTCAAATTAGAATTAGATTGAAGTCTGCGGCTGCAACATTTGTAGTCGAATCCTCTCTTTGTCGTGCTGCAGGCAAAAATTACACTTACATAAGAACACATGCGTTCTGTTTTTTGACGTTTGTTGTTCGTCGCAGGTTGTAGTCAATGTGTATCGGCTATAAGAGTTGAATTTTTGTATTTATCTGAGCGTCATTATGTGTCGCCATGTTTTCCATAACTGATTACACACAAATGCCATTATACAGATTTCCAACGTGACACTTGCGCTAACACAGTCATGCGCTGCTGTGCCATGCGAGACTGATTGGACCATTACTTGTTACTGAATAATATTCTTGATTTTTTGAGCAATAATTTTGCCAAGGATGTGTTTTATTTATTTATTCAATACACATACATGTTATTATAATTGCACAGTATAATATTAATATATATAAAATATTTTATTTAAATTAAGCTGCGGCGAGTACTCCATCGATAAAGGCTTTAACAGATGTCTCATATAACTTAACATGATTACTTGGTTTTTTCGGATCACAAGTTGCATCAGGTGTCGAGACCATAGTATAAGCCATGCCTCCATTTACTCCTACACCGCCTTCATCCATATCACATACACCTTGTGTACCAGTAGCAGTAGACCAGAGGCAATCATTAGTAGTAGAACTGAACCCAGGGAATGAGGTTGTACACAACTGATTATCAGCTTGTGATAGATCAATCTTTTGCAAAAAGAAATAAGGATATGTATTAGCTTTCTTCGTTTTTCCCCAGGATACAATTGTGTCTGGGAAGACTGTTGCAGTACCGGTGGCTATTGTAATCGGAGCAATATTAGGGAACTGTGTTGTTGCCGTCATTACGGCCGCAAACTTCACAACAGCAATGTTTGGTTTACCGTTAGTCGCAGTCCAATCTGGGAATGGAGTCATTGCCACAATTATACGTGCCAAACCTTGAATATTTACGTTTGTGCTGCCGCATACTACTCTCGATTTTGACATGTCTGTAATCTTCTGTGTTAAGGTAATGGTAGTGGCGCCATATAATGATGCTAATATAATCACATTGCCTATGACAATGCCATTATTTCGCAAGACACATGCATGCTTATAAGTTTCAACCGTGGTATCAGTACCACCAACCATTGCATCGGAAACAGAGATGCATATGAAGGCCAACGATATGGTTAGATAGAGCTTTAAGTTTGATAATTTCACCATTATGACAGGATATGCAGGATATATAGTTTATTTATTTAATAGTTTAAAACAAGAACGTTGTTATTGCCGATGTAGATAACGGAATACAATATAAATTTTAAAAAATGTCTGTCTTATTTATACGAATTCTAACAGTTCGTTGCTTATCTGTTATTGGTTAAAAAATAGTATTTATTCATTTAACATTAGTTTTCGATAAAGTTTGTTTTCTCTGGTCTTTTGTATTATTTTCGGTTAATATTTTGAGTTTGTTTGTCCCACTTTATATACGATTGTTTAATCAGATGGAATACTATAACTTTAATGCAAATTGAAGCAAGCAAATTTCTAACAAATAAAAACTTAAATCAATAAAATTGGTTTTTTTCCACTTGATATGACGCGTTTATATAATTTAATAACTGAAGCAGTTGTATTTTATGGAAATACTTGTGGACGTGGAAAGCGTTGTTCTTACTTAAATTGAATTGATAAGTAAGCGTATATATTTGGAGCGGAATATTTGGAATATTGGAATAATTTTGGAGCGTTAAAAACAAATTTGTATATAATTTTTATAATAATCAAAAAATTATTTTTTGTTTGAGTAAAAAGCTAAAAACAAAAAAACATAATTTAAGATTTCAAAAATAAGCACAAGAAAATTATTATGCAAAAAATTAAAAATTATGAAATAATGATGTTTTTATATTGCTGATAACAATTACGATACCTGATTTAATTAATCAAAATATGTCGTTACAATTGCAATTAGCGTTGCTTGCCTTAACGCTTTTTCTTATTTGAGCGTTAACATAATGTAGAAAAAGTACAAAATCCTTGAGGGACCTACAACTTAAATGTAGTTTATTTGTTTAATTTAATGTAATTTCTCTCAGTGTAACAAAGCATTGCGTTCATTCTTGTTTTTATACCCTTAACCTGTAAAGTAAGGGTATATTAACTTTGTGCAAACGTTTGTAACACCTCGAATTAAGCGAGTCCGGTTCTGTTCATTTCTTGAACAGGCTCACCTCGTGGGTCGATTTAGACCTGTTCGTCTATCTGTCCATTCGTCTGGTTTTTTTCCGAAAGCACAGGATTAGAAGAAGGAGTTAATATAATTGCATGAAAATTGGTACACATGTCCACATAAACCCAAGAATCTGCACTAATTAATATGTTTGGAATTCGATCACGGATACGCCTACCTTTTATACAACCACAATTTTTGCATTTGAGTTACAAGAATAAAATTTGAGAAGCATGGTTTTGTATATCAAAACTCAGATGTTAAAAAAAATGTGCGTGATCCGTTTTCGAACACGTTCAACCTCCCTCCAATTGAACTCCTAAATTTAAAACTCATAAAGATTTGACATGTATGTATTTTTAACACCACCTCCCATACAACCCATAATATTGAAAACACTATGAAAAGGTATATATTTTTGAAATACAGAAATAAATTTTGGCATGGTGGTATTTTATTTCAAAACTAAAGCTCAATTGAATGAAAGTTTAATATCATATGAAATTTCACTAAAATCTATATACAAAAAACTATAGCTGTGAAACTATTGTGAAATTTTTCACAACATGTTCGTCAAAGTTTTACTCTATTCCGCTGTGAAAAATACTCGCAACATTTCTCTTGCAACATTTTTTCACGACAATTTAATTGAACTGCCTATTTATTTTGAAGTGAAAAGTGACAGTTTTCGTACATTTTTTGTTTATATGTACCATGATATAATTACTCCAAGGTAGTGATGACGTTTCTGTTGGAAACGAACTTTTGTCAAAAAATATAACAAGAAACAACGCTCGCAGTCCGTCATTGCATACAATTAATTTTCACTGGTCACATTCAGCGAACTGAACAGTTGGCAACTGTTAAGTCAAAACTTGATGCACATAAATATGAAGTTGCGCATTAAAATGCATTTAAAAATAGAAAATTTTTTATTTGTCGGCAAAATTTCCATTGGTATTTGATACAAAGCTTGAAATTTCATAAACTTAACAACTTTTCTGAAACTTCAATACCGATAACAGCGCTCCCCGATGTGTTGCTGTCACAACAGTTGACACACCACCTCTGTCCCAGCCCCAAAAATTATCCAAAAAAAAAAGTTTATATACCATTCGAAAGGGCTCAATTTGCACCTTCCGAATATAAGCGTTTAGAATTTGCACCCTCGTACTTTTTGCAAAAAAAAATGTCAAAGTTTGCAATATTCAAATGCTCATATCTCGGCAATTAATTGATATTTCGATGTGCACCTTGCGTCAATAATTTGCGACTTTACTCCTCTAATTTGCACAATTGAGCAAAGTCGAAAAATACATCGAATTTTTCTTAAAATGCAAAAAAATGTTTTAAATCGATAGCTCGTTCTGCGCACACGTCGTACCAGTAACACGCGCGCGCAGCGCATTCCACTAGGGACTTTGTTGTGATGAGGTTTATCTATTTATAGTTTATAATAATATCTCTGTTTTTAAGTATTGATAAAAAAGTATAGACTATAATAGTATTAATCTTATGATAACAAAAAAAATATTGTGACAAATCAATACAGTACAATCACAAGTCTTACTGTGATCATTTGGCCTCCAATATCAACTTTAGTAAATGCATCAGTGATGAACTTTATATGTACATTATATATACTGATTTTGATGTAGTCATATCTAGATCAGCCAGACATTGCCACAAAAAAGTTCCTAGCGCGCACCGTGCACGAGAGTCGTATAACTATGTATATGTTTTCTGGAAAGCGCATGCGCAGTGTTGATTTATGTATTTTTACATTTTTTACGAAGAACCGATTGGTTTTTTACTATTTTAACGAAGGTGCAAATTAATATAACAAAATTGCAAATTTTTGGCCCAAGGTGCACTTTGAAATATGCATTTTTAAGCGAGATATGACAGTTTAAAAATTGCATCATATACTCCATTTTCAATCTAATTTATTTTAAAAACTATAAGGGTGCAAATTATAAAATTAACATATTCTGAAGGTGCAAATTAAGCCCTTTCAAATGGTCTATACATTTTTTTCTTTTCGATAATTTTTGGGGCTGGGACAGAGGTGGTAGTTGACACAGCTAAATGTGGCCAACGCATATAACAACGAACAGCTGTTTTTGACAAGAGTTCGTTTACTTGTAGCTGAGAGAATCAACATTTGTCAACTCTACCTGGTAAAATTATATCATGGTTGCGAGCGAAATTTCACGCAAAACGAACAGATTACTAGGCTTAAGATATGTACAAAAAAAGGAACTTCATCCGCTCTACATTGGTTATATATTTTCGTTACAAAAATAAAACTTAGTATATGAATTTGTTACACCAAAACTAAGATATGAACGATCCGATATAATCCCAAATCCAATATAACCCACTATAGTAAAAATTCTTTAAAGAGCTTTATATTTGAGCTACGGGAATGAAACTTGTTATGTCCGTACACTGATAAAATTGTGCTCCTCTAACGTCATTTTTCATTTTACAGACGGATATTTTGAAATGAGCTTCTTAAACGTTCGTGTGATATTTTAAAATGAACATTTTAAAAATTGCTTGTAATTCTTCTAGGAGCAAAGTCAGGGTTAAACTTTTCAAATGTAGCACGTTTCCTGCTTTTCGTGCTACGAAACGTTTTCACAGTTTTCTCTGTGTATTTTACATCGAAACTAATTTGATTACAACAAAACATGACATTCGCTTACGAATGCGACCAACTCCCAACAGTATTTAACAACCTGTATAAGTCTATAAAGAAGTACTTTGATTTTGAACAAAAATAGGAAAGTTTTTTATATTTGTTTTAGTATTTTCATTTATATTTAAATATTATGGGTATTAGTTTATGGGTAATTTATGGGTATCCGATTTTAGAAATTCCTTGCTTGTTTTAATTTAATTAAATTTAAAATAATGGAAATACTTTTCCAATTTCTAAAGCATTACAGCTTGAAAAGTCTGAAAGTAAGCTCTAGAAAAAGTCGTGAAAAGTTTAAGTTTTCACCGGTTCCTGCGGCCTCGTAAGCACCGAGCTAATTCTAATTCTAACCTCATTCTAACCTAGATACTTTAACTATATTATTTAAGTGTTTTTATTTTTTTTATAGCTCTTTGTTGGCATGCCAATAGTCAGAAAAAGCTGCTTAAATACGATATTCGTTTATTAATGTGTTGCCCTAAATGTATAAAGAAATGGTTTTTCCACTTTTGCATTGTTTAAAAGAGACATATGCTTTGAATTTAGTTAAAGTTATTGGATCGAATATTTTGCATGGTTGTCAATATTTAGCACTTGTTGATAGAGTTTAGCAAAAATATTGACATAAACTGATGGAACAGTGGAGCAATTTGCCTTGGAATAAAATAAATTATTATGTGGATATAAACCCACGCGTACTGCATAAGCGGTATATTCGATTTGTCACACACATGTTGTGACAAAACGCCTCCTTTTGGAAGCGTGGTAGGTATAGAAAAGTATATATTAGAAAGGTCGTAATATATGGGGGGAAAAAAAATAGCGTTTTGTTTTCTCAACGAAAAATTGAACCCAGAACCCACAAAATTCTGACCTTTTTTTAGCTGAGAACAGATCACAAAAAAAGCAAAATTTCTATTCAATGTTTTCGAGTTTGAAACTTCAAATTCAAAAACATTTTTCCCGCTAGAAACAGTTTTATTTTTTTTCCATAGAAGAATTTTGGCGTTTTCCGTAGTAGTCAATCTCAATCTTTTCTGAACTGTCAATCGTAACGTTAACAATTTTCCACATTTGTCGAAGTGGAGAGAGCAGAAATTCTGCATTTTTTCTACTTTTAAGGTCAACATTTTCGAGAAATGAACACGATTCAATTTCAGAGGTCAGAATTTTATTTGAGAAAACAACGAAAAAAATGCAAAAAAGTCAAACAGGGCAGAAAAAATTCAAAATTTTTTTGAGAAAAGAAAACTATAATATATAAAGACACCCTCTAGAATAAAGGCTTATATTGAAATTATTTCAGCACTAAACAAATTTTTTTCGAGTGTCCCGAAAAACATCCAAAATGGATTTTTAGTTATGGACATTTGAAAAACGCATTCATTAAATTTTTAATCGAATTGTTCCCTGCATTTTTTCAACATAGAAATATGATAATCGTAGTAGTTAAATACACGAACTTGTTTTAAGTAAAAACCACCTTGTTTTTTAAATTTTATAAAATTAATTTTTATGGCAATTTTAAATTTAATACATTTTTTATTCTCAACGAAATAGAATTTTTGTTAACAACGAAATGGAAAACAGACTTCAAACATTTGTTGAATATTGTCACAAAAGAAAAAATAATATAAGAAAAACTGGCATCTATGAAGATTCCTAAAAAAATGACAATATTTTAGGTGAAATATTAACAAAATTTTAATAAAATTACTTATGTTATAATGAAAAGACCATTTTGGCTGTTTTTTTGCACACCCAAAAAAGAAATATTATAGCGGTGAAACCTTTTTGACAAAAGCTTTCATTGTTGGGGGTGTCTTTTTACTACTTAGGTGGCCATGACAACCCGTTGTCGGGTTACGGCCGACTTAATCAGCTCTCGCCAGGCGTCTCTGCTTCGCGCGCGTCGTCTCCAATCTCTTACATTGACTGAACTAAGTCAATGTCGTCGTACAGCTCGTACAGTTCGTGGTTCATTCGAATGCGATAGTCGTCGCCAACTCGAACAGGACCAAAGATTTTGCGAAGAACTTTTCTCTCGAACACCCCAAGAACGGCTGCATTTGTTTGCGATACCACCCATGCTTCAGCGCCATAGAGAAGCACTGGTATGATGAGCGTCTTGTAGAGTGTTAGTTTTGTCAATCGAGAGAGGGCTCTGGAACATAATTGCTTACTAAGCCCGTAGTAGCACCTTTTAGCAATTGTTATTCTTCACTTTATCTCCAGGCTCTTATTGTTGTTGCTCTTTATGGTGGTGCCAAGGTATGTAAACTCCATGGCATCTTTAAAGTTCTATATGTCAGCTGTAAGATGGGAGCCTAGACGCCGCGCTTCCTTATTTGCAGACAGCATATACTTTGTTTTGCCCTCGTTCACCGTCAAACCCACTTTGGCTGATTTCTTTTTGATAGCGGCGAAAGCAGCAGTTACATCTCTTTTGGTTCTACCGATAATATCGATATCATTAGCATACGCAAAGAGCTGGACATTTTTTTAGAATATGCGATGCACACCTGCCTTTCGTAGGATTCCCTCCATGGTGAAATTGAAGAGATCGCATAATAGCGGATCGCCTTGTCTGAAACCTCGTTCGGTATTAAAGGTTTCGGAAAGGTCAATTCCTACCTTGATGGAGCTGCATGTATTGCTCAACGTCATCCTGCAGAGCCTTATCAACTTTGCATTTATACCGAACTCAGACATTGTTGCGTACAGCCAATCCAGAATCGGCCTATCAAACGCAGCTTTGTTATCAACAAAGAGATGGTGGATGTCGATTTGGTATTCGTGGGTTTTCTCCAGGATTTGGCGTAGTGTAAAAATCTGGTCTATGGTGGGCCTTTCCGGTGGGCCGGTTTTAAGCAATTCTGCAGCCAGGCCGTCAGCTCCTGCGGCTTTGTTGTTTTTGAGTCGCTGGATAGCAACTTTAACCTGGCTATGTGGTGGAATTTCCACTCCATCATCGTCGATTGGTGGGGTCAGACTGCATTGTCCAAGGGCGGAATTGTTGGTATCGTCACCTGCAAGCAGATTGGAAAAATGCTATCTCCATAATATCAATGCGCGCTGCGTATCTATAACCAGATCACCATTCTCATCTCTACAAGTGGATGCTCCGGGCTTGAAACCTTGGGTTAGACGCTTAACCTGATGGTAAAATTTTCGAGCTTCTTTCTTGCCCTGGTACACCTCAATTTTTTCTCGCTCACGTTTTTCCTGCTCTCTTTTTTTACGTCTGAAAAGGCATCTCTCTTCCTTCCTCTTATCGCGATAGATTTCGTGCATGGCTCGCGTTGCAGCTGACTGCAGCGTCTTTTTATATGCGGCGTATTTTGCTGCTGTCGCGTCGCGACACTCCTGCTCTTACCATTGGTTGCGAGGTTGCGGGTGCCGAAAACCAATGACTTCTTCAGCAGCAGTGTGCATGGAGTGGTATATATGCGCCCAAAGTCCGCCAGCGTCGGCGACGCAAGAATAAGTTTGGTTGAGCTTAACCGTGAGTTGAGCGGAGTAGGCCTCGGCGATCCGTAGTGATAGCAGCTTATTGACATCAAGCTTTCGTTGCATACCTGTGCGTACATTTTTCGCATTGCAAAATCGCATGCGGATCTTGGCTGCGACAAGATAATGGTCGGAGTCAATATTTACCACCCGAAATGTGCGCACATCCAGTACACTTGAAGCGTGCCGCCGATCACAACATGGTCAATTTGGTTTCGCGTTTTTTGATCCGGGGACAGCCAGGTTGCCTTTTGAATATCTAGGTGTTCGAATCAGGTTCTACTTACTACCATGTTTTGCGCCGCGGTGAAGTCGATCAGTCTTAAAGCGTTGTTCGAAGTGGTCTCTGAGGCTTATGTGGAAGAATTTAGTCTTGATGCGGTTTGTCGCCAGCCTTTCGTTCATAAGTGTGAACCGGGAAACAAGATGGCGCAGCTTCAGACTTACGACGAATCCGCATCCAAATTTACGCTTTTCTACATGGCAGCTGTAGTAAATATCGCTGTCTGCTCTCTTAGATCAGTCTCGTCCTTTCCATCGCATCTCCTGGATGGCGTTGATGTAAGCCTTTATTTTTGCGAGTGCTTCCGCCAGTTGGATATAAATGAAATAATGATCCCAAATCTGATAACAACCACCGCAAACGAAAAACTGATAGTGATTTACAGATATGCACCTGGAATATCCCCACTCTAAATTGGGATGGTGCCTCTACGCTACTCATTGACATCTTCGAAAGACATAATGCTGATATCACTGCAATCCAAGAAATACGATGGAAGGGACAGCATTACTTACGGCAAGCATCCTGTGATATCTAATACAGCGGCCATGTGGAGAAGCAGGAGCTAGGATGCAGATTTGTAGTTGGCAAGAGAATTGCTGCTATTCGCTCCTCTAAACGAACGACTTGCCATAATCCGCTTCAAGGCAAAATTTTTCAAGGCAAATGACGTGACCAAAGAAAGTTTCTATTAGCGCCTAGATGATGCATACGAGTGCTGCCCCCGACATGACATAAAAATCAACAGTCGGACAGTTCAGACTCCAAGACATCACATTCGATAAGGGAATGCGGCTGATTGACTACGCCGCAACACAAAACATGGTCTTTAGTAGCACTTGATTTAAGCATCTCAATATTCATAAGGACACCTGGTTGTTCTCTGATCAAAAAACAAGCAACCAATTTGATGAAGTTCTGATTGACGAATGGCACTCTTGCAGTGCTCTAGACGTACGCTTGAACCGTGGCGGGAATATAGACTCCAAAGATAACAAGATGGGAAACTTGAAAAACATAACCTCAAAAGAGGTTTGTACATATGTATTAGTGTGCCAAAAAAAGCAACTCTAAAATTCACTCTTGTTCTTCATCGGCCGCAAACTGCCCAAGAAATCACTTTGCACCCCCTTAAAATAATGCCTATACCCAATTTATTATGATATTAATATTTAAGTTAAGTTGTAATAAGCTGTTTGCAACCTAAACTATTTCTTAATTCTTTTTATTTTTGTTTATACAAGCGTGCAAAGTTTGCCAATTTCTTCAGTTGCTGTATTTATTTGTCAACATTTTTAAAAATTTTGCTTTTACACAAACCCACGCTACTTGAGGTGAAATTTAAAAAAGGAGCGTTCTTCTTCTTCTCCTGCATTTTTAAGCTAGAACATCGTTTGTACGCAAGTTAAATACAGTATGGATTAGTGTTTTAATATGTTAACCTTTAAGTTGAGTTACAAGAATATATTCTGCATTCAAATAATTGCATGCATTTTCTTATTTGACTCTTTATCGCCAAACAAAATTTGTAATTTTTGGCACTTGTTGTATTTGTCAATGTGTTTTTATATTCACCACAACCGATTTGTGCAAGTTCTGTTATTGGTCTGTTCGAGTACTGATAATTTGTGATAATTTTCACAAATTATCAGCTTTTGGCGTTCCCGTAAGCAAAAAACTTGCAGAATGAGAGAAATTGAGAGCGCAAAGTGACAGTTGACTCGGAGGGGAAGTTGCAAATTCCTGCTGGAAAAATTTTTACTGTCGAGAATTTGCAAGCTAGAAAACAGCTGATTTTAAATAGTTGCAATTTGAACTTTCAAACAAGCCAAACAAATTTAGTAAAAATTTTGTAAAATTTAGTAAAAGTCACCATGATTTTTGGTATACTTGTTAAATCTAACCGCTTTCAACCTTGTGAAATGTTCCAGGAGAACACTTTATGTCCTATTTGCGTTTGCTTGCCACTCCACTTTAAATGTAAGCAAGACGTTAGTCAGCTGTTATCGTTGTTTGCAAGTTTTTGCAAATTTTGCGTTCGCGTACTTTTTATGATATTTTTCTATTTGAGAGAGAATTGCGTGTTACTCTCTTGCAAGTTGCTGTTGGATATTTTTCACTGGATAAGTACTCGAACAGACCATATATTTCATGCCATCAGAGTTGTCAACTACTCATGTTTTCCTTACAAATTTGCTTGGGTGGAATAAATATTTTGTTGGTGTTTTCTTGGCTTTATTGACATTTGTTTTGTCTCTAATGTTTAAAAAACTACATTAGTCATGTATTTTCATAAAATTTTTAGAATCCAGTCATTAAAATTCAGTTAACATAAGAACTTAATGTAGAAATTAAGAAGATATAAAAGATAGAACAGTTGACATGTCTAACCACGAAAAATACGCAAAGCAATAAGGCTGAGAACTCTAATTATTTTGATTAATTCAATTAGAACTTTGTCTTTAAACATGCTTCTGGACAATATTCTATTCTTCCCAAGTTAGTATTATTGTACGTTCAGATAGACTTAATTTAACATTTTCAACAAAAAAGCTTTTACATTCAACTCATTCGTTCACATTGCCTGAACCATGATACAAAAACTAAAGGCAAACTCGCTAGATGAGAGCGTACTGGCACAAATGTCAAAACGAAGTTGACAACTCATATAAAATCTCAAAGCTATGAGAAAGACGTGAGCAAGCAAGAATTTTCAAATTGTAAACGAAGTCAAATATGTCTTGTTACTTAAATTAAAAATAATTAATAATTTAAAGAAATTTACTGCAAGCCATATATTCGTCACACAACTGATTTTGACAATATCCGCAGAACGAAAAGAAAGCATAACCAGCGCTGCAGCTACCTTATTTGTTGTATTATAGCCCGTACCATAGATGCCAGTTTCGTGTGAGAAATCAGTGCGAGAGCGAATAATGTGGGAATTATATATAAGAACTTAATGGGTATAATAACCATCACATATTTTTGACACTAAAATTAAAAAAATATGTTTTTAATTAATGTATTGATTTTTTGCTTGAATTTTTGATCAAATTAATACCTATACAAATGATTTTAATTTTTTTAATACATATAAAAAAAATATATGTTGCAGGCTTCAAAAAAAGTATGACTGGATTTAGAAATGAAACCTTGAATTTTCATACTTTTTATCGTGTTTTGTATTATATTGGCTTGTTCGGTTTTATTATTTGCCGTATTAATATTTTTTACCATCAAACGCAAAGTTTTGGTTATTATGCGTTCATCACATAAAGCTGAGGGAGCTAGTTTCCCCGGATAGGTACCACTGATGCCCCAAAAAAGTTTTCAGCGTGGCGTTTGCAACGTGTGCAATTAAGTGCTTGTAGCTAGTCAATTTTATAATCTTGGGCACGTATCGAGGGCACTGACAGAGGTACCAATTTTTTTTGTGCACTCTTAAAATGAATGACCTAAACTTAAGCAAGGCATCAGTCTTTGAATTGCCTACAAATGATCGCAGCTGGTTTTGAAAAATGCATTTTTTTAACGAGTATATAATTTTCATCATCCAGCGAGCCCTATTAATAGCTCCTAGATTTTTGATTGAATGACCGGTTCCTTAATTATCACCCAAAAAAATAAGGCCCAGTAACCAAAATAAACCAATGCCTGATAAGAATTCGTGAAGTCTTTATATATGTTTGTAGAAATACGAAAAACTTATTTATTATTTTATTTTCAACCAATGGCAACACAGCATTAATGGTTATAACTCTGAATCGGCACAAGTAAAATCAAGTATTGTTTTTTTAAATTGCTTAGAATTTTACCATACTTCAAACTGCATCATTACTTTAATATATTTTGATAGAATTTTTAAAAGTTATTAAGCGTTTTTAAAAAAAATTACGAAAATTTCAGGAAAAAATTGAATGTACCACATCTAGATTAGAAAACAAAAAGCTAAAACTTCTAATTTATGTACGGTAAAGTAAAGTTTGGACATTTTTCTTTCAAAATGATGACTCCAACACTAACAAGATATCTGTATTGACCTACTTATGATTGAAATTCGAAAACTCTCAGAAAAACCTGATTTTTACGGAAAATCCGATTAGCGCGACCTCTAAACGTCCTCCAAAAAATCTGAAAAAATTCTCAAAAATACTTGACAGTATAAGCATTCAAACAAAGGTTGAGCAAAAAAACTTTTTATTTTTTGGGACACACTAATGTACATTGTACATATCCAAAAACAAAACCAACCAAAACCTTCACTGTCATTCACTATTATTTCTTGCACATGTGGTCGCAATCAGCGTTGTCAGATGAATATACCTCAAAAATTACCTTATTCTCGCATTTAATTCTCTCAAATTACCACACGTCAAAAATACCTCAAATTACTTCAAAATCGTGCAAATTACCACAAAATTACCGCAAGTCAATGAAATACCTCAAAGTTGCTTAAAATATCACTTTAAGCGGTGTTTATAGCAAAGTATGAAATTGTGTAACGAAAGTAAACTTAAATTGCAACATATTAATTAACAACAGTTAATAAAACAATAATTTTTATAATAACTCAATTCTTTAATGAGTTCAAAAAAATTTCTCTAGCCTCATAGCAGCCCTCGCACTGCTCATCATAATTTTTCTATTAACACATCCATAATATTAAAATGCGCCTAAAATGAAAAATACTTTAAGCTTACAGAGTTTTTGAATAACTTTGCGACAATGATCTTTTTATTACAGACATAATTATTTTATTTTTCACTTTGCTATTAGAAATTATTTACGTTCTTTTGTTGTTAAATCGAAAACAGTTTAAACACAAACGAACTACCAACAATAATGCATATGAAGAATGCATCAACAAGCGCATTCACTCAGTTAACCTTTTCTGTACACATTTCATTCACGCGTACTTCTACCACAGCAGGTAGAAATCTCTTTTTGGTAATGTGAGGTATTTTGTGGTAATTTCGGTATTTTTATTCTCTCGCGTGGGAAATATCGCACATGTGTTAAAAATTTTCTCGCATGAGAATTTTTCTCACATAAAGTGATGATTTTTACTTTCTCCCGCAGCATCTCGCAAGAGCTCAAAAAATACCGAAAGCACTATTTATAGTGCAAAACTGGTAACACTGGTCGCAGTTATGTTGTTTTTTCATGATAAAAGCTATAGCCCGAAAAAAGATAAATTGGCAACACTACAATTGACAACAGAATGGAAAGAATTTATTTCATTCATAAATTCAACAGCTGACATTATTAACCTTTACACTTCATCTAATCATTTTGTACTTTTCGAAAGAAAACAATATGGAAAGAAAACAATAACATGAAGTTACACTACATCAGTAAATATTTTTACAATATTTGACAATATTTAGTGCACTTTACAGATTTTTGTTGTCCTTATGAAGTCAATCACTATAAAATGTGGTGGAAGGGTTAAGTTTAAAACTAGTAACTGGTATATTCACCTCACTTTCGAGGTGAACAAATTTTTCTCATACGTGTGTTTACTTTTTGGTGATTTCGGATTCCCCACAGAAGTTTCCCATCTTGTTATCTTTCATAGACTCGGACTATTATCTTGTCACAACCAAGATCCGCAAACGTCTGTGCAGAGAAAGCTAGACGTCGATAAGCTGCAATCAAAACTCACTCCTACTTCAAGAAAGCATTCCTCCGATCAACGATATGCACGCACAGTGGACGAACATATCCCACTGTGTGCGTTTAGCTGCCGAAGAGGCGATAGGCTATCACCAGTGGCACGACCAGGAGTATGGCGATGCCACTGCAGGGGAGGACATCACCGACAAAGTCATGCTGCAGTCGGTTGTAACGCGTGCTGTTATGGAGCGATACCGAGAGAGTAGGAGGGAAGATAGACAATGTTCAGGCGAATAAAACGAGGGACAGAAATTCGTGAGTGCAAGAAAATTGACATGCATGCATATTTTAGAAACCCCAGAATAAAGCTGCGCTGTTTAAGATCGAAGGCGTAGCTGTGTTTAAATGCATTCACAAGCTAATATACAGAACATGGTCGGAAGAATGCATTCCAGATAATTGGAACCTCGGTATGCCCAATTCACAAGAAAGGCGATTCCACCATTTGCGCAAACTACCGTGGGATTAGCCTTCTTAATATCGCATATAAGGTCCTGTCGAGCGTATTGTGTGAAAGACTGAAGCCCATCGTCAAACACCTGATTGGACCTTGTCAGTGTGACTTCAGACCTGGAAAGTCCACCATCGATCAGATCTTCACGCTCCCACAAATCTTGGAAAAGACCCTCGAAAAACAAATTGGCACACACCATCTTTTTGTCGATTTCAAAGCCGCCTTCGACAGTCCAATAAGGAGTCGCCTTTACTCCATCATGTCTGAATTTGGTATTTCTGCGAAGCTAAAACGTCTTTGCAGGATGACACTGAAGAACACCAGCAGCGCAGTGAAAATCGGGAAGGACCTCTCCCTTCCGTTCGATACCAAGCGAGGTTTCAGACAAGGTGATTCCTTATCGTGCGACTTCTTTAATATAGTCATGGAGAAGATCATCCGAGCTGCTGATCTGAGACGCAGCGGCACAATTTTCTATAAGAGTGTTATTCTGTTGGCATATGCTATTGATAATGACATCATTGGCCATAATACACGCGAAGTCAGTGCAGCATTCTCCAGGCTAGAAAAAGAGTCGAGTCGAATGGGTCTTGCAGTGCATGCAGATAAAACGTAGAATCTTGTGTCAACAAACAAACAGTCCCAGCGTCTTGGAAACCACGTCACTGTTGACAACACCTCTTTGAGGTAGTGAAGCACTTAATTTACCTAGGATTCAGCATTTATTCCTCCAATGATATCCGTATTGAGATTAAGCGAAGGATAATTCTTACCAACAGGTGTTACTTTGGGTTCAGTAGGCAAATGAGAACAAAACTGTTCTCTCTTTCGACGATCTATGGTCCAATATGCGTCAATGGCAAGTACCAAATACGATGGAACCACTAGCTGTATGAGCTTTATATCGACATCGATATAGTCAAGCGTATTAAAATTGATCGGCTTCGCTGGATAGGTAGTGTGGAGAGAATAAACGACAACACTCCAGTGAAAAAATTATTCGCTTCGGTACCCAGTGGCAATCAACGCAGACGAGGAAGACAGCATCTCCGTTGGAAAGACCAGGCCTTGGATAACCTGAAGACGCTTGGGGTTTCCAACTAGCGCCAAATTCTTAGACGAGGTCAACACCAACCTACGATTGTAGGCGCCATCTGAGAACTTAAGTAAGTATATCGAATTTGGCAAATAATTTTAAAGGTTATATTCCTAACATAATAGCTATATAAAATAAATGAATTGTTTCAAATTGAAAAAAATTTCCTACAAGATATGATACTGATAGACCTTTTAACAATCGAAGTCCATGAATTGTGTACACATTATTTACTAGGCATATAAAAAAAAATTATTTCATTCAAAGAGTATTTCGTGCACGTTACCGCACTCAAAAAGGATGGCCCACAATATATGCATGCAACACTTTTATGTGCTACACAGCAAGGCTTTTCTCAATCCAACATAGCTTTAAAGCTCTTAAGCCAATATTAAATGTAGCATAAAAATACAAAAGCGATTAAGTCCAGCAGCAACAATGCATGAAACAGAAAAAAACAAAAAAAAACAAAGATAAAAAAAAAATAAATTTAACAGTTTCATGTCAAGTCGTGGGAAAACGAACACATTTGCACACCCTTGAAAAAATATAAACACACACACACACGCATATAACCAATGTGAGTCTGTGCTGTGCTTTATAATGGAAAAACACACACACTTACACAAAATATAGAGTGGCAGCAGCATCGGAAACCGTAACAACTGACAAACGGAAACGACGTAATAGAGGATTACATGCTTTATCCTTAAATATAACGATTGAATCCCATAAAAGCATCAGCAACAATAGCGTTATATTGACAATCAAATGATTATCCTGTCAAACTGTTGTATATTTCTAATGATCCATAAAACCGAGAGAGAGAGAGCAAAAAAACAAAATAACCCTCAACGCAGAATAAGTGAAACTTTTCATCATCACTTCAGTTCAAGAGAAAAACCAGAAAAATCTAAACTTATAAAAACCGTTTAGAAAACAAAAACCAACAACAACAGCATTGCTGTTGCCATACAAAGAACGCCATTTTAAAAATGGGCTAGCGCCCATAATACTCGAATACAAGCATACATGTGTGTAGTGTGCGCTTGAAGCCCAGTAGACAATGATATCGCTGCTAGCAGGCCTTCCTGTGGATTTTGTAGTACTGCCGCACTCATACACAATTACACTTTATTTTTTATATGAAGTGGGAAACTTTCGCAGGCCTTCCGCTCCGATAGCTCAAAAGAGGCCTTATAGAAGCACTTCTTTAGAATGGCTAAAAGTAGGGGTAAACAAAAAGTGTTGAAAAAATATTTTTTTCTTTTACACCTTTTTCTTTTTATTTATATATTCTATGATTTTATCTTCTTCTCTATTATGTTTTTTTAAATTAGATTAATTTCAATCTATAATCTTTGATATAGCAGTAAGAAGGGCAATTATTTCGTCACATTTTTAAACTGATACATATATATTCTAACTTTTAACGAAAAAGTTGCCCTGAAGTATATGAAAAGTCAGTCTTTGTAGGGAAAACAAATTTGTTGTGCTGCCTTTTGTGCAGAAAAGGAAGGCCTTGCAGAAGTGCTCATAAGAGCAGCGAGGAACGGATATGTTTAGTCTTCAAAAGTAGCAGTCAATGCAGGCCTTATTATGAAGAGCGCTGGTTAAATTGCCTATTGGGAGCTTGAATGTGTACACATCTGAGAACTTTCTTGGCTTTATAAAAAAAAAACAACAACAAAAAAAAAACAATAATACGTAACGTTATGTCAAAACAAAAGAGCAAAAAGCTGTTTGTTAGTTTTTTGGTTTTGTTATTTTTGATGTTGTGGAACGTGTAAATTTTGCCACATATCCTTAGAACAGGACAAACAACATAGCGTGGCATGAATAACAACAACAACAATAAAAACAACAAGGAAAACAGCATTAAGAACAACAGAAACCGCCAGAGAAGAACAACACAACAATTCTTTTCTATGGTTTTTTTTTCCTATTTAGCTCTTGTTTTTGTTTTCTGGTTGGCTCTATAAATAAAATAAAAACATACACTCACACTACCATTGTTAACCACAAATGTGTTCATAGTTTTGTATATATTGGGTGAACCATCAGTTTTGAAGTTCGCTGTATGGTTGGAAATTTTATTGTAAAAATATGATTTTTTTGACTGTTCGTGAAACTGTGAAACTGTTTAATTTGATTTTTAATTCTTAAAAATTATTTCGAAAAAACTCATTCCGAAAAGTTATAATATTTGAACAAAACCAACATGAATAATAAACTTGTTTAAACATAAATTTTTTGAATTAATTTTTAACTTTTAACAAATTATACTCTCTGTGCTTTGATTGCACACATTTTGTAATTGTTTTCCGATGGCGAAATCGTTGTTGCAAATGATTTCAATGAGGCCGGCTTGGTTATGTTATTAGGAAAAAAAGCCAGCTTTTTGCTGTATCTGACCAATTTATTTAATGAGTGAACGAAACAATTTTCTTTCCTATATTTCGTCTGAAAAGCCAAAAAGTTCTAAAGGCCTTTTTTCTAACTACGCATCATGAATAATACAAAGTGAGTAAATACTCAGACCACTGTAACATACAATATACGTAGACAACTAGACATTGTCTTTTCCTCAGATTCTACTACTCAGATTTAGATTCAGATTCTAATTATCTACTTTTAACACTCATCTCAATACCATTCACCTCTATCTGTTACCCTATCTTACAACAATAAAAATTTCATTTTTATTTTATTTTTTGGTATTTTTTATTTTAAATGTTACAAACTTCGAGCACGCATACAGCTTCAACTTTCGGAAAACTGTTAGATGTTCAACATCTTTCGATAATGCTAATGGAAGGCTTGCTCTCTTTTATGGCAAAATTTTCGATCGCTTCACATAATCTTCCCCTTAAACAAGGCTTTCGTCATACCCTTCGTGGTAAAATTAGGAACTATGTTCATCTTATATATAGAATAAAATGTTTGTCCCTCTGTCTGTCTGTCTGTCTGTTCCTTATAGGCTCGCGAACCGTTTATCCGATTGAGCTGAAATTTTGACACCGAGTACGTTTGATAGAGAGAAAGAACAAAGGGGGGGTGTAAAAAAGTGGGCGCAAGTCTGTGGCCGTGTTATTACTCCATAATAACTTCTAAACGCCTGGATCGATTTCAATGAAATTTTTTTGTTTTAGGTTCAACTGCTTCCAAAATAAAACGCAGGCCATACAAAACTCCAAAGCCTTTCGCAAGAGAGCGCTTTAAGTAGTGCATTGTTAAGACTCAATAACTAATAAACTCTTGGACCGATTTCAATGAAATTTGGTATGAAGGATCAATTGCACTCAAAATAAATCATAGGTAAAAATGTGGGCGGGAGTATGTGGGCGTGTCACTCTATAATAACTCCTAATGACTTTAAAAAATTTCAAAGACTTCCATAAGAGGCGTTTAAAGTAGTGCGTTTTAAAGACTCAATAGCTCCTAATCGCCTGAACCGATTTCAACGAAATTTGATATAAACGTTTAACTGTACCCAAGATAAAACATAAAATATAAAAAATGTCCAAAGACTTTCGCAAGAGGGCGCTTTAAGTAGTGCATTGTTAAGACTCAATAACTCCTAAATGACTTGACCGCTTTATTCAATCAACTATGTTTGACTCAAAACGGATGAACCGATTTTGATGAAACTTGATAGGCATTTGTATCTGTTACTGAAATAGATCCTATGCTTTTAAAAGTTCTTTCGACAAAAATCAAGGAATGAGCCGAAGACAAACGAAGTCAAGAACCAAAGACTAAAAATAAGAAGTTTAACGTATACGAGCAGAAGCTATATAAAGATGAAAAAAAATTAACCGTACAGTATAGACCAAAATCGAAGTTGATCGAAGACAATCCAAAAGTCGACTCGATGCTTATAGGATTTTTTAAAATAGGAACTATTTTGAGATTAAATTGCATATTAAATGCATGCCAAGAAAAACTTAAAACGCATTTTTCTCGAAAGACATCATATTTAGAGAAAAATGGTATAGACTTTGCTCCAGAGAATGCCTTTCTCTAAATGCGATCCTAAAAACTATCTAAAAACAAGTAAAGAAAATCTAAAGTCGGTCTAGGCCGACTATGAAATACCCTAAACCCACTTTTCAAAAACAAAAAATTTTTATTGTAAATGGGCGTCTCCAAGGGCGGATGAAGCCTATATTTAATATGCATTTAAATGTTGATGAAAAATTTACACATACCAAGTTTTATTCCTGTACCTCACAGTTAATGCCTTTATTGTGCTTTCGCTATGGGAGTTGGGCGTGTTCATGAACGGATTACTTCCAATTTTTGAACACACCTTAGTTTTGGTATAAAATACATCCATACCAAATATAATTTCTCTATGACAAACATAACCTTATTTATTGAGTTTAAAACTTTTTGGGTTGTATGGGAGGTAGGCGTGTCCGTAAGCGGATTACGTCCATTTTTCAAAAAATTCTTTGTTTTGTCATAAAAAACATACGTGCTAAATTATAGCTCTGTAGGTTAAACAGAGGCTTATTTATTGCGTTTTCAATTTTTGGGTTGTATGGGAGGTGGGCGTGTCCGTGAGCGGATGACGTCCATTTTTCGAAAACATCTTTGTGTTTGTATAAAACAGATACATACCAAATTTTATTGTTGTAGGCTTATTATGAGCTGAGTTATGCAGTTTTCAATTTTCGCGTTGTACGGGAGGTAGGCGTGTCCGTGGGCGGATGATGTCCACTTTTCAAAACTATCTTTGTTTTGTTACAAAAAACATATGTGTCAAATTTGAGCTCTGTAGGTTAAACAGAGGCTTATTTATGGCGTTTTCAATTTTTGGGTTGTATCGGAGGTGGGCGTGTCCGTAAGCGGATGACGTCCATTTTTCAAAGACATCTTTGTGTTGGTATAAAACACATACATACCAAATTTAATTGTTGTAGGCTAATTATGAGCTGAGTTATGCAGTTTTCAATTTTCGCGTTGTACGGGAGGTAGGCGTGTCCGTGGGCGGATTCCAAAAATATTCAATAGTGCAGATCCTTGGGTTCATGTGACCATGTGTATTCATGTGTTTCATCCAATTATCTCAACTCCTTCTTCTTATCCTGTGTATACGGACAACACACAGACGGACAGACGGACGGACGGACGGACGGACGGACGGACATGGATAGCTCGACTCACGTGGTGACGCTGATCAAGAATATATATACTTTTCTTTACCGGACTCGCTTCGTTCTATGCGTTACAAACGTTTGCACAAAGTTAATGATGATAATGATAAAAAGCTTCTATGAAAAAGAGAAATATATACAACTACTTGCTGATACCCGGTGCGTTTCTGCCGTCCTTGCCCAATGCCTGTTCCAGTTTGCTAATAGAATATCATCAATTTCCAAAAAGTAAAGAAATATTTCTTCGAAAATGTGAAAATTTATTTTAATAGTAGAAAATTTTATTTGAAAAAGAGAAAATTGCAATTATCGAATAAAAAAAAATAAAACCGGAGAAAGATATGTGTTTTTTCTGAGTATGGGTGACCATTTTCCTCAGAAACCAGACGTCAGATCGAGACGTTGTAGAGGTCATTTTTTTTTAATCATGGGCAGGAACAGTTGTACGGAAATTCGACTAAACACTTTCGACAGAAGGAGGGGGCAAAACCCCAAAAAACGATAATTTAAAAAATTTACTTCATTTTTAAGCGAAGCTTGTCGTGTTAATACGTAAACGCAGTAACAAGCGAACTCAACCTTAGCATGAAGTTCAAACAGCGACTGAACGTATGCTGTGATTGTAACACTGAACAAACTTGTGCTTTTCGGTCAGTGAAAACTTGAAGTTACTCTTTAACTTGAAAGACAAAAGATTTGCAAAACAAACACAAAACTTTGTATGTATTAGTTTGCGCACCCCTGACTTAAAGCCCTTAACTTTCTCCTCAAATCTTTTTTGAGCTATATCGAACGTTGCCACACCCCTTTGTCTAATGACCGTCTCAGTTTTCAAGAAGAAGAACATCACTAATTAGTAATTCCATTCAGAGTTGGAATTACCTGTGACTTTTACTTCCATAGCTATTCTGCATAGTAAATTTGGCTTGTATGGGCGGGGTCACACCCCATTGTTGAATCCTTCAATCCCCGTGCTAATTTTCTGGTCGAAAAAAATTTCCAGAAAGTAACTTTAAACTGAGTTTAAATGTTATGAGACATTTAGAACCAAAGCTATTGGATATTAAACATTTGAATAGTATCAGTGGTTCCACGCCCCATTCTTCAATGCTTGCTCGATTTTTCCAGTCGAAGGACACGACTAAATATTATATTCGTTCCGAGTTTCCTAAATGTGTGACTTATGTTTAGAAAGTTATACTGAAAAGTTTGAGTGCTTAAAATTGACACGTCCCTTTTTAACCACTATATAATGTTACCATAAATGTGTGGTGACCGTGGCATGCAGGTTAACACATTGAGTGCCATGGCTACACGTTTTCGTGCGACACCTAATACTTCCTGGGGTGCCACGTCGCACGTTTTCGTACGACAGGCATTGTCTGGCCTTAGATATTGTCGTGCGTTTCTGTGTGACTCTACAGGGTTTTTTTAATGTGTTTCTAGTACCCTAATGTTTGCCCTAAATTTTTGTTCAAGTTTCATAGAGATATCTTCATTTTTTGCGGTTTTATGATAAAAACTCGGAGGTTCTTTTTAATTTTGAAAATTTATTGGAATTCATTCGATATTTCGGAAAAAAAAGTATAAAAAAGATACAAAAATATTAAAATTAGGATATGATAATTTCAATTTACATTAATTCTTTAGATGTGCATATTTCGGAAAGCAATCAATGCACAATTGGGGAGTGTTGGGGCATTGCGGACAGTACGTAGTTGTCCTTTTGATATTCTTTCTTGCTTCCTTTCGACTAAATTTTCTTTTTGCTTCAGCGTAGCATAAAGCGCAAGCACGTCGGATGGTTTTATTATTTTCATCTACTCTTTTTCTGATAATATGTTTTGATTGCGATACAGGCTGAGGGGATGTGAGATTTAGTAGGTCCTTAGCAATGCGTTCACGGAATGTTCGTATAGTAATGTTTTTATTCGTAGCTGCTTTATACACAGTAAAGGCATTTACCACGGAAAGTCCGAGTAAAAGTTCAATTCCCAGCTTTCGATACCATTTTAACCCTTTGCGAAGGGTATTTGAGTAAAAAGCCATTTGGTCGGAAAGATCAATGCCTGCTTTCCCCTTATTATATTCTAGCACAGCCAATGGCTTTTCTGTTGCTCGTCTGTTACGTCTCGCTCCTCGACTAGTTGAAGGCTCTTCAGGATTACGTGCTCCATCTGTTGTGGATACCATTATCGGGGCATGTTTCGTAGATAGCATTCTGACGTCGCGTTTATCTTTCCACTTCAGAACAACTATACCATTGGGATCTTCTCTAGCCACTACTTCGCCTTTCTTTAAAGGAGCAACCATAACTTCTTTTGGCAAATGTTTCTTGTTGGCACGGAGTGTACCGACAACATGTGTTTTTTGATCTAGCATTGAACGAGCCAATTCATAGCTTGTGTAAAAGTTGTCTACATATAAAGTTCGACCTTGACCTTTCAAATCAATGATCAGATCCTCGCAAACTCTTTTTGCCAAACCGACTTCTTTCAGTCCACTTGATGACTTTCCGGAGTATATTTGCAATGACCAGGTGAATCCTTCGGTAGAGCAGAGCTTAAAAAGCTTTATACCATAAGGATGAGCTTTATTTGGTATATATTGTCGGAATAATAGTCTGCCACGCCATGGAATAAGGGTCTCATCAATTACTATGTTTTCACCTGGTACGTAAATGCTTTGGTATCTCGTTTGTAACATGTCCAATAGTGGTTTTATTTTAGCAAGCCTATCACCTGGTACAATTGAGTTATTGTCTGAGAAGTGCATGAAACTAAGCAATAGTTGAAAGCGATTGCGTGACATTAGTTTCCCCGGAATTGAAAAGTTGTAGAGCGAATCTTTGGACCAATAGTCTTTTAAACACCCGACCTTCACCAAACCCATCCACAAAAGAAGGCCAAGGAACTTCTTCATTTCAAAATCTGTTGTTGGTATACAATTTTTTTTTCGAGAAAATCCGGTAACAGCACCTTTATTTACATATTCCTCCGCATACTTATTTGTTTCTGATACAATTAATTCAATAACGTCCTTGTCAACAAATAGGAGAAATACATCCAAACAGGAAATATCTGTTGGAATAGACTGTTGCAAGCCTGATCGCCCAGTGAATGTAAAAGTTTTCTGACGAGAACTAAATTCAGTCCAAATGTTTGTTTCGGAAGAACCGACTACGTTTGACAATGCTGTTGGCTCGTCCTCATCCATGTCCTCATCCATGTTCTCATCCATGTCCCAAACGTCTTCAGTATCGCTGTTATAAATGTTATCAATGTTATTAGTATCATTGTTATTATCAGAGTCAGTGTCCGAGTCATCTGGTAGCCAGTTCTCATCAATCAACTCATCGCATGAAAAATCACCATCATCACTTTCTTCCAACGCTTCACGTATTTCACGATCTCTAAGGTTTCGCTTCGGCATTTTTCTAATTCAAATCTACAAAAATAAAACAAAATAAAGAAAAATAAAAATTAAAAACAAAGTAAGTAAAGAAAAATAAATATAAAGAAAACAAAAAAACAAGACAAATAAAAATAAAAAATAGCACAAAATAAAAATAAAAACAGATATAATAAAAAATTTAAATAAATGTAAAGAATAATGCGTAAAAAGAAAAAAAAATTAAGAAATAGCAAAAAAAAACGCGTCGCACATTTTCGTACGACAGTGATTTTTACGATTGCAATTCCGTCGTGCAGTGCCACGTCGTACAGAAACGTGCGACATAAAAAACCGTTATAAAATCCAAAATAAACCACAAAATTATCCGGGATTGGCGCAGAACTGAATATTTTCTACTTTTACACCAGTTTAAAGCAAAAAATGTGCTTGGCACCCGGGGAAGGTTTTCGTCAAAACCCCTTGGCACTCAATGTGTTAAGTGTGTGGCTTAGCATGCTCGGAGGCCGAGTCCGATCCCTAGTCGCGGCGAAAAGTTTTATCAATAAAAATATTTTTTCTGATCGGTCACCATCTCTCTGCAGACAATGGCAAACCTCAGAGAGTAAATAATGCCATGTAAAGCTTCTTGAGAATATGAACATAAGCCGTTCGGAGTCGGCATAAAACATGTGGGTCCAGTTCTCGGTCAATTGTGTGCAAACATTTAATAACACACACAACACAATCGATCATAAGAAGCTTGGTCAAAGTCCTTTCAAGGGCTGAAATGGTCAATTTGTTTTTTTTTATAAAATGTTACCAGTAAAACAGCACGTGGAAATTGCGCTCGAATACCGAATTTGGAGATTGTGCAATATGTTGTTTCAAAACTATTCGATTTTGAAAATGATGACTGTATGGAAAGTGCCACGCCCCCATATTCTATCGGTGTGTGTCAAACTTCACAGGAACACTCTCAAGACTTTGATACAGTTTCCCTGAAAATTTCATAACAATTGGTTCAGTCGCTTCGGAGTCTATTTGTGATATACACACATGCACACTAGACCGTATCAAAAAATAAATTTCACCGCACACCAGCTAATCTAAAGCGTTGTTGAAAGAAAGTTTCGAAAAAAAATTTTTTTTTTTTTTTTTTGACATATTTCTTTATAACTTCGTTATTTACCGTCCGATCTTGAAGAATGATATGTTTATGTTTTTGTCTTAGGAAGACCTATTTTTGCTTTCTGAAACTCATTGACCTCAGCTGACTCCTTATAGTACTGACCTACCGAACCCCAGTTTCTACCATCTTAACGTACCATTTTAGTATCAGAATTAGAAAGCCCTTAAAAAATCATTAAACTTTTACAAAATAATTTTTTCGCTATTTCCGCTATGAAATATGAAAAATTTTTGTTGTATTTTTTTTTGCAAATTTTTCAATATTTTGTCATATCGTATTATTTTTATAAAATATCCACCGAAAACGTTCACATCCGAAAAAAGCATCTTAATGTACAATTCTTAAGTAATGCAATTAAAGCCTGCAAAAAACTTCCTTCGTATTAAACTTTCTGGTATTATTCTTTAAGATCGTGCTGTTAATGTTAAAGGTTTGTCGAAGTTTAAAATATCGGCAACAATTGCAGAATGATTCGAATACACCTAGAAAAAAACTTAAGAAAAATTAACAAAAAAATCCATGTTAGTTTACCTAAGGGCTTGGTCTGTTTTTAGTCTACAAAGTTCTTGGATATGACAACAAACTGTAATCTGCTTATTTATCGAATTTTATATTTATGGTGAATTAATGGTGAAAACCATTAGTTGTTAGCACATTTTCACAAGTAGAATTGCACTCTTGGGAAGTAATACAATTGATTGGGAAGTATTATCTATACATTCCGATGATTAACATTGAAAAATGTAAAAAATTTATTGATTGATAACTATTTGCATCTTCCGTGTTCGCATGTGTAATTTTCTTTTTTAGCTTTGAGTACTTTATAAAAGAATTTAGTTACTTTTACAAAGTTGTGCTTTGTGAATTTAAAAATTTTGTTTTTTGTATAAATTAACAAATTTTTCATTTTAAAACCATTTTCAGCTCACACAAAAACTTTTGTTATTATAGATAGTTATTTCATTCAGTACATTTATTATTCACAAAAGCCATCTTAGATAATTTTACTATGGTTTTTTTATCGTTGTAAGAACGTTTTCGGTGGATATTTTATAAAAATAATACGATTTGACAAAAAATTTAAAATTTGCAAAAACATTAAATAAAACAATTTTTAAAATATTTCTAGTGAAAATAGCGAAAAATTTCTTTCGTAAAAGTCAATGATTTTTTATGGGCTTTCCATTTATGAAACCAAAATGGCACGTTCTTTTATCTTTTATCCCCCTAATAAGAGATAGAAATAATTTGTTATCCTCAGAATCCTCTTTAATGTATTTTCTTACTCAAGCACTAGCCTCTTCTGTTCTCTTGTTTGCTGCCACTTGAATAATCACAGAGGAGATACGAATAACCCCGAGACTTCTAGGATCCATTAGCTTAGTAATCTCTTCATCCAGAAACTGAGGTCCGGTGGGTCAGTACTATAAGGGGTCAACTGAGGTCAATGAGTTATAGAGACAAAAAATATTTCTTCCTGAGACAAAAAGAAAAACAAACTATTCTTTAAGATCGGACGGTAAACACCGAAGTTATAAAGAAATATGTCGATGCGCGACCCCTACGTTCGGTCAAAAAAAAAAAAAAATTTTTTTTCCAAACCTCCTTTCAATAATGCTTCAGATTAGATGGTGTGCGGCGACATTTTTTTTTTCGCCTATAAGGCGAGACGGTCTAATGCACACATTCATTTCTTTATAATATAGATAGAATAACTGTATGTTGCTGAATCGCAAAATCCATTTACAAACACGTTCACAAAAATAAACTGCGATGTCATGTTAAAAGTTGATTTTAACATTTTTTAATCCGCTTGTATGTCAATTTTCTCGTCAACACACACACATATAGATAGACAAATAAATACTTTGACATACACAGCAGCATGCAAGGAATAATTGCAAATTCTATGGAATTTAATGAAAAACCGGCAATGGAAATTGCAATAAAAGGACTTGACAAAGAGAGCCTATGAACACATACCCAATAGGCAATTAAGCCAGCGCTCTTCAAACGCGCTCTTCAAACGCTCTTCAAACGAAGAGTAGCATTGACTGCTACTTTTAAAGACCAAACACATCCGTTCCTCGCTGCTCTTATGAGCACTTCTGGAAGGCCTTCCTTTTCTTCACAAAAGGCAGCACAACAAATTTGTTTTCCCTACAAAGACTGACTTTTCATATACTTCAGGGCAACTTTTTCGTTAAAACTTAGAATATATATCAGTTTAAAAATGTGACGAAATAATGGCCCTTCTTACTGCTATATCAAAGATTATAGATTGAAATTAATCTAACTTAAAAAAAACATAGGAGAGCAGATAAAATCATAGAATATATAAATAAATAGAAAAAGGTGTAAAAGAAAAAAATATTTTTTCAACACTTTATGTTTACCCCAACTTTTAGCCATTCTAAAGAAGTGCTTCTATCAGGCCTCTTTTGAGCTATCGGAGCGGAAGGCCTGCGAAATTTTCCTACTTCATATAAAAAAGAAAGTGTAATTGTATATGAGTGCGGCAGTACTACAAAAACCACAGGAAGGTCTGCTAGCAGCGATGTCATTGTCTACTGGGTACCCACACAAACACACACACACACACACGCTGCTGAGCTTACCCAATAGGCAATTAAACCAGCGCTCTTCATACGAAGGCCTGCATTGACTGCTACTTTTGAAGACTAAACACATCCGTTCCTCGCTGCTCTTATGAGTACTTCTTGAAGGCCTTCCTTTTCTGCACAAAAGGCAGCACAACAAATTTGTTTTCCCTACAAAGACTGACTTTTCATATACTTCAGGGCAACTTTTTCGTTAAAAGTTAGAATATATATCAGTTTAAAAATATGACGCAATAATGGCCCTTCTTACTGCTATATCAAAGATTATATATTGGAATTAATCTAACTTAAAAAAACATAGGAGAGAAGATAAAATCATAGAATATATAAATAAATAGAAAAAGGTGTAAAAGAAAAAAAATATTTTTTCAACACTTTTTGTTTACCCCTACTTTTAGCCATTCTAAAGGAGTGCTTCTATCAGGCCTCTTTTAAGCTATCGGAGCGGAAGGCCTGCGAAATTTTCCCACTTCATATAAAAAAGAAAGTGTAATTGTATATGAGTGCGGCAGTACTACAAAATCCACAGGAAGGCCTGCTAGCAGCGATGTCATTGTCTACTGGGTATGCCCACCTATAGCAACTCATACAAATACAAATACAAGTGACAAAAGTGTCAGTGTCAACATTAAAAGCGGATTTAAATGACTGCCACACATACATACACAAGCATGCAGTCAGTCACACACATACCCACTTACATACACATCAACATGCAAAACTAGTCACTGCATGCATTTACGGCAGTCAGTGGAAATTGTTGTTGCTATTGTTGGCAGTCGGAGGAGGTGGTGTTGAGTGTTGGCTGAAGTGCTCTGCTGGGTGTTAAGGCTTAATTGTTAAAGGGTCACACATGTCCGAGCAGACAATGACAGCGCTGCTAGCCGGCCTTCCTGTGGATTTTATAGTACTGCCGCACTCATATACAATTACACTTTCTTTTTTATATTAAGTGGGAAAATTTCGCAGGCCTTCCGCTCCGACAGCTCAAAAGAGGCCTGATAGAAGCACTTCTTAAGAATGGCTAAAAGAAGGAGTCAACAAAAAGTATTGAAAAAAATATTGTTTTTCTTTTAAACCTTTTTCTTTTTTTTATAAATTCTATTATTTTATCTTCTCTCCTATGTTTTTTTATGTCAGATTAATTTCAATCTATAAACTTTGATACAGCAGTAAGAAGGGCCATTATTATGTCATATTTTTAAACTGATATATATTTTGACTTTAAACGAAAAAGTTGCCCTGAAGTATATGAAAAGTTAGTCTTTGAAGGGAAAAAAGTTTGTTGTGCTGCCTTTTGTGCAGGAAAAGAAGGCCTTCAAGAAGTGCTCATAAAAGCAGCGAAGAAAGGATGTGTTTGGTCTTCAAAAGTAGCAGTCAATGCAGGCCTTCATTTGAAGAGCGCTGGCTTAATTGCCTATTGGGGTGTTAAACTCTACCTAGATATGTGTATGAGTGTGCTTGTTAAATTTTAATTTAAAATTTTGCAACACCTTAAAATTGTACAACGTACACACTTACACCATCCGCATGTCTGTGCTGGGTATGTATTTATATAGCTAATGGTAGATATATGTTTTTCAACAACTCTCACTGTGTAGATTATATTTTATGCCCGCGATCCATTTGTTCAGCAGAGCTAGTCAATGTTGTTGTCATGCTAAAATGTTTGCTGCTGACATCTATGATGATATTGTTGGAAAAAAATTGCTGCTGGCCGTCATGGTGTTGCTGTCATTATAGCAATAGTAATGATGTTGCCTCTGATTATGATGATAATCATTATACTTTATGTCATGATAATTAAAATGCTGTTGCTGTTGTCAATGTTGCCAATGATGAAGTTAAAAATGTTGATGTTATTTATTTTGCCGCTATAGCTGTGTTTTTGAATGAAAACATTGTTGATAACACTGTTCAACAAAATCAATTTTTTTCCAAAATAAGAAGGTTCCGACAACGGATTCTGGTAAGGAGAACAAAAAAAATATGAGTTTTATTTTAGGGGGGTTTTAATTGTCCCCGTTTTTATCGTGAACATGTTCGAAAAAATATTTTTCATTAAATTTTACTATAAGTCTCTGAATACACCAAAGGTTTAATTTTGGAATTATTCAGAATTGGTGCAGTAAATTTCTCACAAAAACACATTTAAAAAGAGACAAAATAGACCGATACAATGAGGAGCTAGTGGGCTAAAATGCTCCACACAAATATTCATCGTAGTTTTCTACATAATCTCCCAAACACATCTTATAGCAAAAATGTAAGGGTGACATGGTTTCCTATTACGATTTACCATAAGAACTTGCAAACAGGAGGACAATTAAAATCCCCCCTAAAATAAAACTCAGATGTAAAATTTCAAAACGCCGATACACATATAGTTTTTTTTGGTCCTCTCCATCAGAATCCGTTGTCAGAACCTTGTTATTGTTTTTTGTGTTGGTCAGTGTAATTAAGTCTAGATCTGATAATAATGTCGATGATTGTGTTGCTGCTGCTGCTGCTGATATTTATGCTCGCAGTCTAGATGTCACAATATTGTGTTGACACAAAATAGCTTCCAGATATATGTATTAATAAATCATTCATTCGGAATGCACTTTAGGACTTTGTTTTACTGTTGTGGGCGTGTGTTTTGCTGACTTCGAGTTTTTTTTTTTTTTAAGTATAATTGTCCGATTTCACTACACAGTTTAAAATATTAGTCAATTTTTTCAAGTTTTTAGATTGGTATATATATCCTTACTTTTTTAGTAAAGAAATTCAGCATTAATGCCCGTATTCACCAACCTCGATATAGTACTCGCTTTATTTCAGCAGGCGGTTTAGTTTACTATTTTTTTTCGTATTCACCAAGCAATCTCCTTTATTTGTTTCGAACTTATGTTCGAATAGTAGTTTGCCATACAATATTTGACAAAGCAAAGCCTATTAATAGGTATTGTTTTGTTTTTAGGTTGGAATCGATTGCTATTTTATGGTGAAGTTTATAGTTTATTTTTTATATATATATGATTGCTATTTTATAGTGAAGTCAGCGGTTGCTTAAAAATAAAATATTGGTGAATATTTTGGTTAATAAAAGTTAAGAAGGGAATTATTTAATGAAAACCAGCTTTTTCTTTAGACGAATCCAACCTCAAACATCAGCTGTTTTATAAGACGTAACGTAGAAATCCAAAATCTACGAATTTTTACGTCCCGTTCACATTACGTCTATTATAATCCTTTGGATAAGAAATGTATTTGTTGAAACCTTAAGTGACCGAACACACTGCTGTAGTGGCATTAGCTTATATCTCGTTACTTCTATTATAACTCCACCTTTACATTTGAAATTTTTCGTTTATTGAAAATTTAAAGAATTCTTATGATTTTTTTTAATTTATTGAATATAATCAGCATCCTTTCATCACCTCAAGTTTTGAAGCACCCTTTGAAGAACTTCCAGAAGAAGTCGATATTTCTGCGCTGCCCTGAAGTCAGCTCATCGTATCCATGATAGAATAATAAGATAGTCTCATATTTTTACGGCTGCTCAAATGTCTCATTTTACACTAACAAAGCTGTGAGTGCTATTAAAGTCAAACAACAAAGCCAGCAACAACAACTAGATAAACTTAAATTCGAACAGCTGACTTTGACATCTAGCTCACTTTCTCTCCAATGCTATCATGAGCGCCTACATTGTTATGCTATCATGATCGTATCTATTGTCGGTATAAAGGGAGAGACCTAGCGGCAGCAACATATGTTGACTCTTTCTGCCGTTGATTGCCATCGGGTGCTCTTCAAGTATGCGTTGGCTTTAGCAATAGCTGCATAGGTGGCCTCGACGAAATTACCGAACGTATCGGCGGAACCGACATATATCACAATACCAAACAATGTCAACAGCTTCTTGGGTTGACAGAAGTTGACACAATGCCGGTACCACGAGGTGTGGTAATAAGATACATTTATCAAAATAATGGCAAAACGATTAGCGGTGGAAACTTCGTTGCACTTAATAACCAACTATATGATCATTGTTAACGCTGATGGTAACCAAAGCTTTAAAAAAAGTATGTTGACCAGTACGTGTCTGTTTTTTTACAGGCATAATCTTTGAAACCTTATTCTTTAGGGCAGAGCCCAAAAAGAGCGGAGAGTAAAACAGGACTTCATCAAGAGATGTTATCATGCCTGGTGCACCAAATGGCCTAATTTACACACTGGAACCCATTCTTTAACCATTTCTTGCCACCACTTCCAATACTGCGGCCACGTCCGCAACGACGAACACCACGTCCTCAACCATGGCCAAATCCTCGACGGAATTCACCACCGGCTGCAGCTATACAGATGACTGAAAAACAGGATGGTATTAAAAAACGAGTATATGCATAGCATCACCGTGTTCCTCTTCGAAGTGGTGCTAAGTAAATTCACAAAAATTACAAAACAAATAACAGAATTTCAAGTTCTACATAACCACCACTCTAAAGTATAGATAAGAGAAGAAATATATATAAGATAAAAAACTTGAAATTTAATTTCGTTTTCGTTATATTTAAGTAACAAATACGAACTGAAATTAGCACTTTGTGCTTCATCACTTCTTGAGCGCTCAAGCATGCGGAATGGGATCAATTGAAGTTTACAAAAAATAAATACGAAAGCTCTAAAAGTTCGTTCATGTCAACTTCAAATACGACGAATACAATTTACGATATACGAAAACTTACGAAGTCACATGAATCACCTTATTTTGTTCCATAAATCTTAATAACGAATATATAGTTTATAAAATTTGCTTAAAATAAAATACTACAAAAATTTGAATTTCACTTTTTAATCTCTAAAAGATGGACTGTGAGATGGACATAGGTTGAAATTTTCCATTTTATGGTAGACTAACTCAACTTAAAAATTGAGCCTATCAACTTATTGGTGAACTATTTCTACATCATAGGAAGACAATTTCATCTCCATTATAGACTTATTCAACTAAAAAGTTTGTAAACTGTAAACTTTGAGGTGAACTATTTCCACTTAGGTTAACAATTTCAACTTTATTGTAGACTTGCACAACTTAAAAGTTGAAACTCGTAACGTTCTCATCTTCAAAAGCTGAAATGTTCAACATTTTGGTTCACATTTCCACCTTCAATTGTTGAAAATTTCAGCTTCATACCAGACTTTCATCTTTAAAAGTTCAATCTTTAAATTTTCTAGTTGGATTATTTAACTATTTAAGTACCTACTTTTTTTATGTCTTTTATATAAAAAATCCAATAATTTTAGTTCAGTTTTTCTACTTTTACAGCTTATTTGTTATTTACTTCACTTCAACTTTTAGGCCCGTATTCACCAACCTTACTATTTTTTTAGCTTGCTATTTTTGCCTTTTTGATATTCACCAATATTTTATTTTGAAGCAACCGCTGACTTCACTATAAAAAAAATAAAAAAAGCAATTAAATAATCTGCGTCCATTTTTCTTCTCATTATATATTTACGAATAGTAAATTTAAAGAAAAATTTGTACAAAAATATGACTTTCAATTGCTGCTATTATAATTGCTATTATACTACAACGTTTTCTTACATTACGTCCCGTCACGACGACAGTTGACAACATTACGTTACTTTACAATACTTCTTTTATAACTGAACCTTAAACAATTATTTTTTTGACAAATAAAGCAAGTTTATGAAAACTTATTTACGACATAAGCATCGAATTTAATTTTAATTTTATTATTAAGGTTCGCCCAATTTTGGTGAAGTTTCTATGATAGCTTGCATACCTCATGGACCACATTTGTATTAGATGGTCTTGGGAACGAATTACTTGACTATAATGTGTCAGGGAGCAATGTATGTCCGAAATCTATAACTAACTTCAAATGTTCTTCTATAATAACATCATGTTATTTAAGGGAATTTGCACAAATAACTTCTCAAAAATAATTTGCATAACTTTAATAAGGCTTAAAATTAGTTTCCATGGCCAGTCATCGCTTTTTTCCCTGAATTCATCGAATATAAATAATAAGTATGTAATAAGGCTTTTTTTTAAATTAGTTAGAGATGGTCTATCGCTTCTGTCAAGAACTCCATAATTGTAAGAATAAAGCATGCTGTTGATTTTTTTCTGTTGCTTATTTATTCTCTACTAAATAAAGAAAGAAAACTTTAAGTGCGAAGGGAACAGCACCCTCTAATATAACGTGCATAATATCAACTGTTCCATTTTTGAAATCATTAAAATATTTTAAATTATTGAGAATATTTTTGAATCGTGTTGGGGGTTACGAATTGAAAGCAATAAAAAGTTTTTCTGGAACTGCTCTTGTACAAATTTTGATGTTTTTATTTTGCAAGCTACAAAATCTGCAAAAATTTCCGCTACGAAATGATTTTGAAAACCGAACAATGTATTCCCAACAGAGAACAACTTGAGTGCATTCAAATGGCGTTTTGAATGTGTCGTCAAAATGCATTAAAATTAATGCGCAAAGACATGCACCAATCGCTGTGGTACGAATGCCGTAGAGTACGAGCGATGACGAATACGAATGCCTGCGAACATGAATGTCCGATGAATCCAGACCAGTGTTGCCGTTTTGGCTATTTATAGCCAAAATTGGCTATTTTTTTTGCTCGTGATGAGTTTTGGCTATTTGGCGATTTTATTTTTCATTTGGCTATTTTTTTGTACTCGGCTATGTTTTTGCATTCCGGCGAAAATTAATTTTTTATTTTAACATATAAAATATTCAATTGCCAGAGAATCCCCAACGAATTGCTGGGAAGTTCAAGCAATTGCCTTCTATTGTAAACTGCTTAGGCCGATTCGCCGGGAAGATTCGCCAATGAACCGCCTAGAGGAGTAACAAGAAATTCGCCGAAAAGGGTGTCAAACGAAGTCCATTTAAGAGTCCTCTGCAATTTATTCCAAAGCATCGTTGTTCTGTCCGATTTCAATGAATTTTTTTGTAAATTTGTTTTTATTTCGCTTCGATATAATGTGACGTTGCTTCGAAACTATACTAGTTCAACTTTATAATTGATTTTACGATTTTTCATATCCTGCTTCATATTCCCATGATAGATTTTGAACATTTTTCAATAATCCATCTTCCAACAATCGCTGAAATTAGTGAAGGAAGATTTTGAAAATTTTCGTGACTAGAGCATTCATTGCTTGAGCATTTGAAAAGCGATGCATTTTCCCAAAAAACACTTGGGCGAATTACTGGTGCATCTCAAAATCCACTTCTCTGCCAATCGTCTTCCAAATGTTTGCAAGGAAATGATTTAAAATATTCACGTGAGGGTGAATTCTCTCTTCATTTGATCACGACCTGCCAGTGATGCTAATCGTGCAGCCGAGCGCAAGAATATCCAACAATTTGACATCTGTCATCAGTAATCATGTGCCACATGAGAATAGCAACAATGTATATAATTTTGATTATTGAAAGTTATTGTGGTTTGTTTTCAAAAGTAAAATTAAGCAAGTCAGCATGGAAAAGGAAGCTGATGTTGCAATCCGCCACACATAAAACATTCTTCACTTGTATCACTTGATTTTACTTTCTCACCTGGGTTCAATAAATATGTTTGACACCTGAAATTCTTGGTTCGAAGATAAAAAAAAAAATGTAATACTTTTTTTACTTCCGAAAATGTAAACCTTATTTTAATAAAGTTTTTTCTACTTTTATCAGGTAAAAAATAAATGACCTAACGTCCTTCTATATTAAAGGTCCGTCTATTTAAAGGATATATGCCCTTAATATGTTTAAAATATGCTCTTATATTTTTAACATATAATTTTTTATAACATATTTTAAAACAACCATGTTTATAAATTCCAGTAAAAAACGGTACTATGTTTTAAAAAAAAACTAGTTAGTTAAAAACGTATGAATGTTAGTCCTGTTTCTTTTTTATAATACAATTAATTAATCTTTTGGCTATTTTTTTTACATTTTGGCTATTTTTATTTTGTAATTTGGATATAAAAATAAATTTACTGCGGCAACACTGATCCAGACATTCGCAACATTCGCCAAAAGCAACGAATATTCATGCTTTTATGTTTATTCGCAGCAGGTAAAAAATGTTAACTACAGTCTGCAGCAGCGCTCACCAGCGCCTAACTCTTTCCACTCTTTTACAACAACTTCGATATTTTCATGATTGTTGTAATTCGCCAAATTCAGTGTTCAGCTTCATAGCCGATACACATTGACTGCAACCTGCGACTAACAACAAACGTCAAAAAATAGAACGCATGTCTTCTTATGTAAGTGTAATTTTTGCCTGCAGCACGACAAAGAGAGAATTCGACGACAAATGTTGCAGCCGCAGACTTCAATCAATTTCTAATTTGACAGCCGACAAAAGAGTACTCTGAAGTGTGTTTACGTTTTTGTTTTAAATATATTCAAGTTAGCTGTGCGTTTTCCATTGTTTCAGTCTTGTGATAATTGTTTTGTTTTAAAGTAGGTGAATTAAGTAAATAAAATTCATCAGAAACACAGAAATACAGATTGTTGCTGTTGCATTCATTATAATCAAGTCGTCGACAACACTGCAACAATTCTCACTGACGACTTGTTTTCGTTTTGTCGGTGGACGCATGTTGCAGTCAATGTGTATCGGCTATCACTCTTACTTCTTATTATTTTATTGTTGTAATTTCGCACTGTCGATCGATGCTTGTTGTTTTTTTTTTTTTGTGTGTTCAATAATTTAAACTTGACGAGCCAACATGTGTGTTGTTTTTTCTGTCCTTTTTATTGTAAGAATTAGTGTCCGACCGAACGTGAATTTTTGCCGAAGCCGAAGCCGATTCTTAGGCAAAATGGAAATAATCGGCCGAAGGCCGAAGCCGAAGCCGAAGAAGAAACAAATGTTTTCAAGTAAAAAATTATAAAGTTATTCTTTGCTTTTGTTAAGGGCCGATGTTGAATGTGAACCACACCTAAACGTCAAGTTTTTTCTGCATTTCATTTGGCATTTCTCCATTTCAGATTAACTCAATTTGAACCATGGAAAGATACATAATCGAGCCACGCGTTAAAGTTATTCAAGAAATGGCAACAGTGGATGATCATTTTCGAAGAAAATCATCTTCAGTGATGAGGCACAGTTTCACCTCAGTGGATTCGTCAATAAGCAGAATTGCCGCATTTGGACGAATGATGATCCAAGAGTGATTGTCGAAAAACCATTGCACCCATAAAGGGTGACTGTTTGGTTCGGTTTATGGGCTGGCGGCATCATCGAGCCGTATTTATTCCAAAATGAGGCCGGTCAGGCAGTTACTGTGAATGTTGTTCGCTATCGTGAGATGATAACGAACTTTTTATGGCCCGAATGATTAGATATAAATGTGGACAATATGTGGTTTCAACAGGATGGTACCACTTGCCACACCGCTAACGAAACAATGACTCTTTTGCGCGACAAATTCCATGGCCGTGTTATCTCACGTGGTGGAGATGTCAATTGGCCGCCAAGATCATGTGATTTGACACTGTTGGACTTCTTTCTTTGAGGTTATTTGAAAGAAAAGGTGTACGTCGATAAGCCAGCAACAATTCAAGAGCTAAAGGATGAGATAGTTTGGCACATTAGCGGCATAGAACCTCAATTATGCCTCAGCGTCATCGAAAATTTGTACCATCGGATGGAGGTGTGCCGCCGAGGTCACGGCAGCCATTTGGCCGATATTTTGTTTAATACATAATTGAACCATACCAATATTATCATAATAAAAAGAAATGACAGTAATTTTCTGAATAATTTGTGTTTTATCAAAATCAGCATCGGCCCTTAAAATTTAACCACCTTTAATATTCATTTCAGTACAAAAAATTTACTGAAATCATTAAGGGGACGTAACACCTTCAAACATTTTTTTATTTTAATGTTTTAAAATGCGTATAAGTTGAATAGAAAATAAGATATCGTTTTGAAAAATTAAAAATATATTTTTTTTTTAAAAAAAAACTACTCAAAAAAAAATTTTTTTTATTATTTTAATCTTCCAGATGTATTGCTACAGGAATTTGTTTAAAGAATCATTTATTTAAATTGAAATTTAATTATTTTGTTTTACACATGTCGATGCATGGCATGAACTATGGACAGAAAAATTGGTTCTATAGTTTTTGAGTTTTTGGCCAATATTGTCAAAAAAACTTGTCAATTTTTGAAAAAAACGCCGCCATTTTGTTATTTTTTGACCAAACTTGTTTCTTCTAGTTCATTCCATTCTTTGTTTTTTTTCCGATGTTCCAGTGAGTTGTAATCATGCCCGTTATGGTTTTTTTATGCTTTTTTAAAATAATTCCAGTAGCCATATTTGTAGATAAAAAAATCAAAAAAATTAAATCAAATTTTGTTTGTGTGATTTTTTTTACTACAAAATATATATATATAATTTTTCAAAATGATATCTAGGGAATTCACAGTTTGCTTCTAAAGTTAACACCTGGCAACTTTAGAAAGATATTTCAATCGAACTGTGAGCACCTCTTTTTGTGTGTTTGGAGCTAAATTGCAAAAATAGTTTTCAAAAATTTGAAATTTGTTCAATAACATGCCTCGAATGAACGGAAACGAAGAATTATGGAAAAATGTACTTACTTCTTCGACGATTCATTCTTCTTCCATTTTTTGCAACAAAATTAAATCCGCTGATTAGTGATACCACATTAACACAAAAGAAAAACATGAGCAGAAGTGAGATAACTTTAGCAACGTGAGATACCACAAGTTTGTACGTAAAACAAAAACAATCAAAGTTAACACGTGCTAAAATGTTCTAAAGTTAATAGACGGCAAAGTTAACAGAGCAGATAATACAGAACTGTGAGCACCCTAATCTTGTTTTTTATTCAACTTAAAGGGATTTTAAAACATTAAAATAAACTTGTTTGAAAGTCCCCTTAAATTCGAGTTAAACGTAAGAGTTTTTCTGCAAAATTCGGATTTTTCTGTAATCGAATTATTGACGTCAGGATAAAGTAGAAGAAAATTGAATATATTTTCGATCCAGTCGAGAAAAGCTACAGAAATGTAATACTAACTGAAATCTGGCAGAAAATTTCTAGCGTTAATATTTCAGTCCATAACAAAAGCAAAAACGTAACAGTCGGACTCGCTGCATTTATCATTTGAATAAAATTTTCAAGGAATGAACACCAACTCATGAGAGAACAGAAAAGGAGAGAAACACAAAGTGAACAATGAAAATGTTTCAAATGTTTACTGAATAATTCAAAAAAATTCAAAAAACTTATAAAAAAATTGTTTAGCAAAGCAATAACATTCGGCAAAAATAATCGGCTATTTCGGCCGAAGCAGAAGCCGAAGCCGAAGATCAAAATATAGGCCGATTTTGCCGATTACCGAAGCCGAAGCCGAATAATCGGTCGGACACTAGTAAGAATACAAACACATGATTTTAGTTTTTGCACAGTCGCTGGCGTTGTGGTTTTTGTATATTTTTCGTTGTTGTTACTTGCTTACTGTGCCACGTATTCAACGATTTGTTGTTGGTTTTGGCTTTTTGTTGTAATTGTTGTTGAAAGCATAAAAACAATGCGCACACCAAAACGCCAGAAAATAAAAACAAATAAAACAAAAATAAAATACCACTCGAGGTCGAGTTCAGCAGTAAACACTCGAGCTTCCAGCGAATCATTCGAATGTCAGCTGAGTTTTTGTTCTCTGGATGGATAGAAGCAAAATTTATGTACCAAATATTGGGTAAGTTTTCTTACAAGCTCCTTTCGGTCCTTATCACTGAGGAATTGATTTTTTCTAAAAGCGGTTAAAATATGCACTCCATTTCTTTCAATAAGAAATTCTTTTACAGCCTTTAAACAAAAATAAGAAAAGGAACTTAGTTCACATCAAATCTATAAAATAAAAGAAATTTATTTACACTACGTTTCTCTTACCTCTACATTAACTGCATCATTAAAATATATTGAACGCAAGGCTCTTCCACTAGTTGTTGGTTGATCCGAGAAAATAATATATTTTAAGTAAAAATATCCATAATAATAATTGTTGCAAGACTTGCAAAATAACTTCTTTCGCTATTACAATATTATCTCGGTCAGTAAATGCTTTTAAGTCTTAAGACTTTGTATGAGACTTCACTACATGGAGAATTTGTTCAATTATTATATAAAATAGAATAGAAAATAGTCATATGACGGGTCGTATTCAAAATAATTAAGTAGCAGACGATATGATATTTTTCATTCACCTCAAATGTTGTTTTGTTCCAGTTGTCGTTAAAGTGTCGTTACTGATAAATATCAAATAACTTTTGTGTGCATACTTTTTGGCTAACAATTTTTTCATATAAAAAGCACTGTAATAGCGAAACAGGTTCTGGTCCAGGCTAACATGTTCAGCCTATAATAGCAATAACAACTATAACAATTTGAGCGACATAGAGCACGGAGCAGGACGCTTGTCATTTATATATTAAGATATAATATGTACAGTCGACTTGATAGCCCAAACTGGATAAGCGTAGCCACTGAATGAGTGGAGCTGCTGGGAATTGCAACCATTTCAATTATGCGTCCTTTTTTGTACTTGCATTTGCTGCAATCTGAAATCTTCACCATTAGAAAACTTCTGTAATGTATTGTATTTAATAACATTATCTTTAACAAAATTCACTTTCACTACTTTACCGCTTAAAAAATCCATTTCAGAAGTACACTCGCGTCAAAAGTTTAAAACGATCTGTACTCAAATTTGCACTGACAAAAATTAATTCTCTTCCCTTTTGCTTTCGTTTTGTTGTTGTGAATATGTTTTTTTTTTTTTTTAACATAACAAAGATATGCATGTTTGTTAGAAATTGATGAGTACCGTTATTCAAAAAGAATTCGAGTAACAACAGGCAGTTTCTAACAAATTGCAACATTTTGCTGTCCTTCAACTTACAGTGTAGAGAAAATCAACTGTGAGATTGAAAAAACCAGCCAACCAAGTAGGAAATGTCAACATTATTATGACTTCATGATATGCATGAACTTCACACCAAGCTGGAAGAAAAACTCAACTTGTGTGAATAAAAATTCAAATTAAGTATTGAAAATGTTATGAAAAAAGTGTTGCTCAGATTTTAATTTTAATTAAATTTTTGTTTTTCTTTTCTTTTTCCCTCCATGTAGACAAATTCAACTTTGAAGATGGGATAATTCAACAAATAAGTAGAAAATGTCAAATTTAAAGATGAATAAAATATATTCGTGAATTTGAATAAAAGTCCGTAGAAAAACTTTCAAGTCGAAAAATTTAACTATCGAGTTGAAAATATCATATTTAAGGTTTAAATTCGTACATAGTATGTGTTATTTCTGTTTTTTCAACCGATCAAAGGTTGAAGAAATCGTTTCAACAGTTTGAAAGTTCAACTAAATAGTATGAAAAGTAATCCCTTAAGCATTTCCAATCCGAGTTTTTTAAGTACAGTTAAAAAATTAGTTCTCAATTTAAAACCGTGTAACGCTACTGTTTTTTTTTTCAATATTTTTTCTGCTAGATTTGGGGTCTCTTAGCTCGAAAATTGCAAAAAAAAATGTTTATAAAAAAGGAAATATTCAGCCCTACCATATGAGACGTTGACCAAGTCGTCGTCGACTCGTTTCCGTTGTCATATGCCAGCTTCAAATTTTTCTTCTTTTTTCTCAATCTGAACTATAAAATTATATGGAATATTTAATTATATGAATTTAGTTCTTAAAATATTTGTCATTTATTTATAAACATGCATTTCATTTCCGAAACAGCAGCAGTTGAAACTCGCGAACGCCTATTTGTAGAATTTGATGGCTCACATATATTTTCTGCTATGTGTATTTTCTCCTCACGTTCTTGTACCACTAATCCGAGCTCTGGCACTCCACACTCTAAACCATCAGGTCTCAATTGCTTTTCAAACTGCATTAAAATAAAATCAACTGCTTCTTCTAATGGGGAAGTTGTAGCTGCTTATATCTCCTTCCTCCAGTTGCTGTGCATTCTGCCTTGTTAAAAGAAATTTTATTCTTTACATCAAATTTGAAATCTCTGCAGACTAAAAATTAAACAGAGTAAAATTGATTACTTGGTATCTCCAGCACTAAAAGTAGTATTGCTCCTAACTTCCTGTCAACCATCATGTCCCTAAGCGGTGGACGAAAAGTATTTAATTGTTTATTTCTTCCCATTTCTTTTTAAATTGGCTGGGACTGTTCCTTTTGTTTCTTATGGATTCTTCTCCAGCTTTCAAACTAAATGTTCAAATTGACCAACGTTTGTTATTTTAAATTTTTTTCTTCAGTTTCAATTAAAATAATGCCGAAATAAAAAAAAATCGCTCCAAGTCGTCGCAACTCGTGCAGGAAAAAGTGAACGACTAAAAATAAGGCATGTCGACACGACATATTTTTCAAAACGACTAAAGGAGTACCGTATACTCGTCGACAGCCTTCAACATTTATCGAAACGACTTCAGTGGTAACATTTTTAAGATGACGACATAAGACGACGACGATAACTGCCGACGACGACTCATATGGTAGGGCTGATTTTGAAAAAAATTATTTCCTCACATAAAAAATTCATACAAAATTGAATACATCAAAAAATGGTCCATTTTACACTCAAATATGAGAATAAGCTATTGCCGAAAGAAATTCGAGCAGAAATAAGGTCAGATGAATGATTTGAATTAAGATACTAAGATTCGATATTTCAATTTCGAATCATAGTAACTGCACTCAAATGTTTTTCCTGACCTTTTTTACCTGAATTTGATGAATTTTGCAAGCGTTGCTAATTTGTTGCCACAGATACTTTTAAGCTTTTAGAACAAAAGTTTTTATAAACCAAATGTGCCACTAAAAACTTTTTAATTTAACTAGTTGTTTTGTTTTTAATATATATTCGTATAGTTGAAAAAATAAGCAAGTCAATATGGATAACTATAATTTAAGGAAAAAATCGACCGATGCCTTATAATAAAACTATCGTTGTCAACGACTGTATATATTTTTATACTTTATTTATATAAATAACAACAGAATAAAATTAAAAAATTTGAATTTGAAATTTTGTTTGAATTGAAACAAACTGAATTTTGTTTTGAAATAGCGCTAAATTTGTAACGTGCCGTTAAGGAATATATCATAAAATGTACACGACAAATTTCAAAATTAAATTCCACTCATTTACTTGGCTTCGTCACTAAACTTTGTTGGCTTTGAGCTAACTTGTGAGCAAGAAAATATTTAAATTTATTAGTAGATGGCATGTTTCATTCAAAAAGTCGTGCAACAACAAAAACAACACTCGCTCTGGTGGCCACAAGAGCACGATAAACAGGCCACAAGCACCGAAAAGCCTACGCAATGCCAAGCTAAGACAGCAAAAAAGATGCTATTAAAAAGGCTTAAACAGGATAACTATGTGATACGAGAAGTTATATACTTGATATATATATATATGTATGTGCGTAGAGTATTTATATACATATTTACTGCCAACAAAGGACATTGTGGCATCTTAACATTTGCACAACAACAACAACAACAGGACAACAACATAAGATGCTGCTTGGCTGCCTTGCGAAAGTCCTTCATTAAATAAACGCTTCGTTGATTTTATGTTCGAGTTGATTGAGGTATAGGACACACGACTGTGTGTGTATGGTAGTTGTGTATCTTATCTATGTATGCGTGCAACTTTGAAAGCGTTCATGGCATTGGTTTTGTTAATTTCTCTTGTTCTTAGTTGCCAACTTTGAACCACTCTGCGCTGCCAGAGCTTCTCTTCTGAAGAATGGGTATTTAATTTGTATCTATGTGTGCGTTATCTTGTGATTATAATCACAGGACCTATAGGAGCGTATGCATGTGTTTGTGTGTGTGTGTGTGTGTGTGTGTGTGTGTGTGTGTGTGTGTGTGTGTATGTGTGTATTTAATCATCTTACCCAGTAGACAATGACAGCGCTGTTAGCATGCCTTCCTGTGGATTTTGTAGTACTGCCGCACTCATATACAATTACACTTTCTTTTTTATATGAAGTGGGAAAATTTTGCAGGCCTTACGCTCCGATAGCTCAAAAGAGGCCTGATAGAAGCACTTCTTAATAATGGCTAAAAGAAGGGGTCAACAAAGAGTATTGAAAAAAATATTTCTTTTAAACCTTTTTCTTTTTTTTATAAATTCTATTATTTTATATTCTCTCTCTTGTGTTTTTATGTCATATTAATTTCAATCTATAAACTTTGATACAGCAGTGAGAAGGGCCATTATTATGTCATATTTTTAAACTGATATATATTTTGACTTTAAACGAAAAAGTTGCCCTGAAGTATATGAAAAGTTAGTCTTTGAAGGGAAAAAAGTTTGTTGTGCTGCCTTTTGTGCAGAAAAAGAAGGCCTTCAAGAAGGGCTCATAAGAGCAGCGAAGAAAGGATGTGTTTGGTCTTCAAAAGTAGCAGTCAATGCAGGCCTTCGTTTGAAGAGCGCTGGCTTAATTGCCTATTGGGTAAGTTCTCGTGAAACAGATGCTAAGATGTTAAAAGTTTATATTTACCTTGCATAGATGTGGCTTCTTTGAGCCTGACGCATAAATGAGCTTTAGTCTATCACATCGGCAGACAAATAAACTTATTGTCTAACTTTGACAGACTGACTGACTGGCTGCTTGTTTGTCTATATGTTTGTGAATTAAAAATTTAAATTCATGCATGACTGTTACAACTTCATATTTAAATTTTTATTTTTGGATCTCTCGAATAACTTAAGAGAAATCATGGTAAGAAAATAACACGGTACAACAGAACAAAAATACTCAGTCCGGATATGTTTAAGATATGAAATCAGTTTTTACGTTTCAAGTTTTCTGTCAAGATACATCGGTTCAAAAAAGACACAAACAACCAAAGAACCAACAAAAATCCTGACATAGATTTCTTGAGAAGCTGGATTACCTGCCATTCAGGGGTAAGCGGAATCTGCACTTTCTTTCTTTCGATTCCATTCGCTCTGGGTCTGGAGTAGGGATGCCCATCGAAAAACTACATCGATGTTTTTCTCGATACGAACCATCGAAATTATACATCGATACATTTCGATATATCACATGGCATGGAAACATCGATCTTTATTTGTTCGATGTATCACCTAAAAACATCGATGCATCGACAAAAAACATTGATGTTTCTACTTTTTTTTTTCCTTGCAAAAAAAAAAATGAAAGAACAACAAGAATCGAAAGTCTTTAAAAATTTATATTTTTGGAATTAAAGATCCCAGTGGAAAAATTTATGAAGGCGTTTTTTTTCCATTTTGTCTCCTTTAGCAATTTCCTTTGTTGATTTAAAGTTTGAGCAGCTTTGGAAAAAAGTCTCTCCAAGTGGATTGAATATACTATAACTGAAAAATATTTGAATGCCAATTTATACAAAGCTGGGAACTGAGACTTCAAGTCCTTCCATATCTCTACAAGATTTTCGTATCAGCGCCCTACGGGACCTCTTAAATAAATTGACAATTCATCATATAGAATATTTCTAGTTTCAGTAGGTTTCCAGCGAACTTTTTAGTAAGTTTTCAAGAAATTGCAAACCAAGAAACTTGAGAACAAAAAAATATGAGAAACAAAGAAACATGAGAAACGTTTCACAGCGAATGCAAACGCAAGGTTGCAAAATATGTTCCTTTTTTCAATGCGCACATAAGTATGTCGCAAGTTTGTTAATAGCTTATTGTATGTGGCCGAATACGAACAAATTTTCAAAACATTAAAAAAATACATCGATGCATCGAAAAAATACATCGATGTATCGAAACACATCGAAATAAAAAAACATCGATGTATCGGCATCAAAATTTTATAAAAAAAAACATCGGAGTTTTTCAATGCATCGAACCAATACATCGATGGTTTTGGATGCATCGATGTATTTTGGGCATCCTTAGTCCGGAGTGAAAAGGGTATGATCATCAACTTTTTATTCCAAAGAATATTTCGACGAGCTCTAATATCCCGACTTCTGTGCTCAATGAATTCCTTAAGCAAGGATTCCCACAATTAAAATAGAACTATAGATTTGTTGAGAACTATATAAATGAACTTTCACTACACAGTAAAAAATAAGAGGATAAATTTTATACTATTTGGTATATATATAAATCCATACCAAATATGTTATAAAATTTATACCATAAAATTGTATAAACCAAATTTATACAAAGTTGGTATTGATTTTATCTGAAAAGTGTATAAAATGTGCTGACACCAGGTTGCAGTGCCGTAGCGCCCTGGGCGCCACTCGCCCTGGGCGCCACTCGCCCTGGGCGCCACTCGCCCTGGGCGCCACTCGCCCTGGGCGCCACTCGCCCTGGGCGCCACTCGCCCTGGGCGCCACTCGCCCTGGGCGCCACTCGCCCTGGGCGCCACTCGCCCTGGGCGCCACTCGCCCTGGGCGCCACTCGCCCTGGGCGCCACTCGCCCTGGGCGCCACTCGCCCTGGGCGCCACTCGCAGAGGGGCTCCAAATCATTCTCAAGACAAACAAAATTTTGCAAAAAAGTTTGTTTTAATTAATTAATTCAATAATTAAGTTAGCCAACTGTAGGGTACAATGTTATGATAATGCTGCTCTTATGTCAAATCACATATCTGGCGTTCAACAAAGAATAATAGATAAAAATAATAAGGCATCATTTGTAAATTGTGATAACCACAAATATAATTTAGTAGGAGTCACTACAGCTAACCAAGATTCAATATTTGTAACATGTTTTGGAATAATTGATAACATACGTCTCTTTTTCTCACGTTCAATGTTACGTTGGAAATTGTTAAAAATGCTTTAAAAAATCTGTTAAAGAATCTGTAACACGATGGAGCGCCAGAGCGCAAGAAGTTAGCGTTATTGTCGAGGGACTGGAAGAATACGTAGAACTATAAGAAAAATTAGCAGATGAAAATACTGCCACATGTAGTACACCAGAAATGCTGCAATCTTTATCTTAAACCGAATTTAAATATCATAACTTTAGTCCATTTCTGGCATGAACTCTAAGAGAATTGACCGTGTGCAGCTCAGATTACAAGGCCCTAAAATTAAGTTTAAAGAAGCGTTCCATGATCTAATTATTGGCGACTGAACTTGCAGAAATTCGTAACGAGATTTGTGAAAAAGTTATCGAAAAGGCTAAAAATTTTTGTAAAAAATGGGGAATCGAGACAACAATCCGTATAAAATGTCGCCGACAAATGCGCGGAGAATTGACTCGAGATATGGCCTTTCCGCAGAAAGCAAAAAATCTGGCGTTATGGAAAGCGTTCTTGATCGTCTACATCAGGAAATAAATTCACAATTTACACGACAAGGGACCTTAATTCCAAATTTTGGTATTTACTGGACATTGAACATTTATTAAGTAAGGATAATCCGTACAACGATCTTGAAAAGAATTAAAAATTTGGGTGAGTTTTATAATACAGATTTAAATGGAACAGAACTTTCATTTAAAGAAAAAGATGTTTTTCCAAACCTGAGAATAGCACTTCAAATACTTATTACTATTTCAGTATCAATGTATCAATCAGTGTAAAATAGAATAAAATATGTAAAATAGAGTACAATGTCGAATTTTAGCGTCTTCACTCTTTACCGTATTTTTGCACGCATTTCTTTCGGCAGTAGCTTATATTCTCCGCTAAAAATGAAAATAGTTTTGATTTTTTATGAATTATGATAACGCAAAAACTACTCATCTAAATGTAAAAATTTGTTAAACAAAAAAACAAAACAAAAACAAATTGGCCATTTCAGCCCTTGAAAGGACTTTGAACGAGCTTCTTATGTTCAATTGTGTTGTGTGTGTTATTAAATGTTTGCACACAATTGACCGAGAACTGGAACTGCATGTTTTATGCCGACTCCGAACGTCTAAAGTTCATGTTCTCAAAAAGCTTTACATGGCATTATTTACTCTCTGAGGTTTGCCATTGTCTGCAGAGAGGTGGTGACCGATCAGAAAAATTTTTTATTGAAAAAACTTTTCGCCGCGGCTGGGGATCGAAACCGGGCTCCGAGTATGCTAGGATCCGAGTATGCACCGAGTATGCTACACACTTAACCTGTATGCCACGGTCACCAGTTTTTGTTAAAAATTTGTTAGACAAAAATGAAAAAAATTAGAAATTTTATCGGCTTTGCGTGATTATTAATATTGAACAAGAACTGTACAATATATATTTCAACATATGCAACTATATTTGAAAAAAGTGAGAAAAACTTTAAAAATCTTATAAATCTTATAAAATCTTTAAAAAACACGTAAATCATAGTACTCTGTCCGTTTGCGTGAAATTTCACTCGCAACATTCATTTTTTTCTTGCGTAAAAATTCTGACAAATATTTTGTTCTGAAGAAATTGAAAAATTTGAGAAAGTCATGTTTTACTTTTCAAAATAGTCCAGCCTTATTCATAGAAAATCTATACTATTATATAAAAATGAAACTCCAAGATTCGCTTTTTTCATGTATGTAATTCAGGATCTCCGGAACCACTGTACTGATTTGAATGAAATTTTCACTAATCGAACAATAAATTATTCAAGACGGTCTTTGTATACTCAGAATTTTAAGTTATAAAAAAGCTAAAAAGTTATAGGCCAATAATCTTACTTAAGTCAATATTTTTCATCAAATTAATCGCTTATTTTCCATATGCTGCCTACACCTTAACAGTTAGGTGGGTATGATGTATGAGCAAATGAAAGATCTTGCCGTTTCCAACAAAAAAGTCAGTGGTGACATGTATCTCAGATCAATAGTTTTTCCGTAAAATTGATATTTTAGTTAAAAATTTATCAATTTTCCTACAAATTTCTTGCAAGCAGGTCGATTGTTGATAGCTTCGATGGCTATCGTTGTTTGCAGCGCACACATTGTTGTTTTCGCTGCAAAATGCTGCAACATGCTTCGTGCAGAAATTTAAGCCAAGTCGATGAACGAGAAGGAGACAATTTAGTTGCGACTGCGTAATCGACTGGTTATGTTGTGTTGATTTGCGGCTGCGCACTGTTTTAAAAATAAATAGAGCAACATGGTTATGTGTTAAACATTAATATTTGCTTTATTTAGATATTTGCATTTGTGTCTTTGCTTTATTTTTTTCAATTGGAATTTCTTATTTTAGAAATTCTTATGAGTTTTTCGTTTGTTGCTGTCTCAACGTAATAATTATTTGCAGTGGGAATTTTTTCTGTACAAATAAAAACAGTAGAATTGTTACTCGCTCTCTACTGTGTGCAGAATAGAAAAGCTACAGAAAAAGGGGAATCGAAATTTTTGTTGAAATTTAAGGCTTAAATTAAAGAGCATGACGTTTTGAAGACCATTTGCCTTAAAAGGATACAATACAAAGATTCACTTAGGTTTTTTGTACTATGTATATTCACAAGCCTTTCATGGGTTTTTTATATGTTTATTTGTAAGTATTTTAAGGGATAAAGAATTATTTTTGTATTTATTTCCCAAAAGTTTAATATTTTAAAAAGGTATGAGTTTATTCGTATTACACACATTATTTTTAACAAATCTTAGTTTTGATATAAAATATAAACCAAATTGTGTCTTCTTTGGCCAAACATAAGCTTATGTATGGAGTTTTAAATATTTGGGTTGTAGGGGAGGTAAGCGTGTCCATGGGTGAATTCCAAAAATATTCAAAAGTGCAGATCTTGGATCCATTTCAATATGTCTACCAAAATGGAGTTAACTCAACTGCTTCTTATCCTATGCTTATGGACAACACACAGACGGACGGATAAACAGACATAGATAAATTGACTCATGAGATGACACCTGATCAAGAATATATATAATTTTCTTTACCGGAATCGCTTATTTCTATGCATTACAAGCGTTTGCAGAAATTTAATCACATCACCTTATATTTTTATAGTATAAAAATGGTTTCAACTTGCAGTATAAAAGAGCTTGAATATATCTATGGAATTACATAAAAATTAATCTCAAAGATTCGTTTTTTTTTTTTTGTTTGTTTAATAACTCATGAACTATATCATTGATTTAAATAAAATTTTCACTTTGAATTTTAAATTATTAAAAAGTGAAAATATCTTCTATCTACGATTTTAAACAATAGTTGAACATTTAACATGATATCTCATAAATTGCTTTATTTTTCATTAGGATTCTCTTTATTTGAATTGATATATAGGTAGTCAATACAATATATATGAACAAACTGAAGATCTTTTCGTACTATAAAAATAAGTCAGAAATAAAGTCATATTTCTTAAATAAATGATTCGATACTTATCAAAGTCGACTTAGTCTAACGGTTAAAATTTTGCACGGTTTTTGCTAAATCAGAAACGATTAAGAAATAATTTTTATTGAAACAATAAATTATCGATATTGTCATTCATTTTGTAAAAAACCACTACAACGAGTTTTATTTCAAAGGCTGAGGTATAAAATAAGAAAGGGTAAAGTTTTTCAAAGTTGCTCTTTTTGGTTTTCAGTTATATTTAAAAATAAAACAGAGTCCCTTAATTTTTCGCGGCTATTTCGTGATAAAATAAAATATGTTTCCATAGAAGTGGGGTTAGAAGAGTATAAAAGTTATAATTAATCAAAGACATGCGGATTTTATGAGCAAATTTCTAATCACAAACACACAATAACTTTTTTACATAGGGTCGGTAATAGTTATTTTAAAAAGCTATGTATGTTATTTTTAAGGTTTCTACAGTAACATTACTTACATATGTAAATCGAGAATAATAAGAACGAATTAATATCCTAAACGAAAGAGATATTCGTTAATTTCATGAAGCTCGGATAATTTTGTTTTTTTCAGGTGATTTCGGGCGATTTTAAAGAAGCTTCTTTAAAAGTCATTATTTTGGCATAAAGAGCAAGTTGTACAATTGTGCACGAATATTCGAGTGCAACTTCGCGGTAACTTAAAACTGGTACGTTTGCTTCAACAGTTCTGACAGTTGGATATTGGCATAAAGTTTACTTCATGCTTGAGCAATGCACTGAAAACAAAAGATGACTTACTTTCGAATTTGTATGCAATGGAGTTCGGTTACGTGTTAAGGGTATTATTCTGACTGGTCCAGCAGAGGAGAAAATATTTGAATACCTCGAATCCCTTTGATTCCCTCACATTTAAGGGGATATAAGTTTATAATTCTGTACCAACGAGTTTTACTTTGACAAAAAACCAAGCACAAGGTCCATCCTTTTAAATGTCTGTGATTATCTAATGCAGAACTGTTTTTCCGTAATATTTTGGTCTTTTTAGGATAGGAAATCCATCCAATAGATTTATTCTACCTGATATCAGAAAACAACCGAAAATAATGAATTTATATTAGATTCAAAATAATGTCAATTTTGAATACATATGACGATACTTAAACAATAATACAACAAATTACATAAGACATTGTTTTTTATAATAAAACATATCGCGAGCAAGGCCGCGGAGGGTTGCTAGTTCAATATATCTTTAGTTCGTGTTTGTAAGAGTAGAATAGAGTTAAAATATCGAATGTAACATGATCAGTTGGATACAATTGATGTCAAAATGAAATTTAGTAAAATTTACTTAATTGAAATAAAAAAATATAAACTTTATTATTTCAGTTAGCGAGTAGTTAAGCAAGCAACAGTTATCTTTAACGAACTGTCAGACTTAGGAATAAACATTGCTAGCAAATATGTTATGGATACGAGTTAACAGGTTAGGTAGTTAAGGGTCAGTTAACGATAACCACAAGTGTCTTTAACGCTGAATACTTGGGAAAAAATAAGACTAGCATCACAGAACAACCCGAAAGAATTAAAGCTCAGAATTACTAATATCCTTAGACTTTCATTCTTCATTCGTTAACCAACGTTCTGTTCTCTTCATGTCCTTTTATTTCTTCGTCTAATGATATTCCTATTCTGATGTTTGAAACCACCTTTTCTATTAAAACCAATTTAGAAATATATTAAAAAACTTTTAAATGAATTATTAACATCTCGACGTTACTCGATCTTTGTACTCGTACAACTAACATTTGTCAAAAGTACCCCAATCAAAAATGTCAAATGTACCCAAATGCTCTCGGCTTTTTTTTTAATTTTTTTAGTTTATATTTAGTTTTATTGAAATTATATTTTCAAAAACATAAATAGTTGTTACCTTTTGTACAAGGAACTTTGATTAACTTTTATAACTCGGTCAGGAAGTCGTTACGTATCAGTGCCGGAAAATAACATTTACGCGCGCAAAAACACAAAAATTATTACTTTTCTTCATGTAATGCAAGAATCGTCAAACTTCGTGACGATTACTGAAATACAATGATGCAAAATTTATAAAACAAATTATTGTAAAATAACGGTTCGTTCATATTGAAAACGTCATAGTCAAATGTGCACCAAAGTCAAAGGTACCCCACGTTACCTTACTAGGCTTAACTATAAAAACTTTTTTTGCGATTGCGATTTTCGTGTTAAGAGACCCTAAATCTTTAACAAAATATAATGAACTGTCGTGTACAGAACCTTTTTCTGATTTAGACGCTTATTGTTATTTGTATTAATGTAATATAATAGTGTATTATAATTATTTCTACTAAATATTAAAAAATATATATAATATATCGTAATTTTTTTTCATTATTTCATTGGGGGCGCAAAAAAAATGTTTTGCCCCGGGCGCCAGTTATGCTCGCTACGCCACTGCCAGGTTGGTAAACATTTTTATAAGCAAAAGTATAAAATCTTTCTAAACCACATTTGGTTACTTTTTATGGCAATATTGTATAAAAATATATGGCACATATGTAAACATACAGTTATAAATATAAAACTTATTCTGTAACTGTTTTTGTGACTAAATCGGTTTTTTCGCCATCTAGATATATCGAATTGAAACGAACTTTAAACCTCGTTATAAATAAAAATTAAGTTGTGCTAAAACGCCACAAAATGTGTTTTAAAGTTGTAACGAGTTTTATAGCCTGGTTATGAATTAAACGTCAGTTCTATCAAAACACTACAAAATGTATACATATTTGATGCTTTGACTTTTTCACCACATTATAAAAGCATTTCACCAGTTTATAACGCGTTACAAATCGACAGAAAAAATTGAATGAACAAATTGAAAGAAATTATAACGTGTTATCAAGAAGTTTTAATTTATAGCTGGTTTTAGATATAACGCGTTCTAAGCAAATTTATAACTCTATCAACAAACTAAAAGTCATAAATCATGAATAATATTTAGATTTCAAATGAAAGATTTCTTAAATCTGTTAAAACGACCCAATATAAACCGCGCTGTAAGACGTAATTCTACGTCAAAAAAATGTTGCCATTTTTGAAATCTCTGCCCCAAAATACATAGAAAAAAGTCTATGAGAAACTAGTTCTCGAGATGGGATAAATATTTAAGGATTTGCGTTATCGGTGTACTGCTGAAAGAGCTCATCTCGCAAGTAATATTTCACATTGGCGTACTTCTGTTTGCATATCTCCTTAGATTGAATATCCATGGCCTTAAAAGAGGAAAATTCCAAAAAACAATCATAAAAAATTAATTGAATTTTGAATATGAGCAACATATGCTGGGGTTCACTAGTACCATATAGGGGAGAGGTCCGTTAGTTGAAAACCATGCCTTTATGACATATCCGACGATGGCAACACTGGTATTTCGCCTCACATCTTCGTTTGTTTCGTAGACGTCAGTTTCCACGTGGTCAAAAAGCGAATAGACGCATTCATTACACACAGCTGCGACAAACATTGTGTTAAAAATTTTTGAAAAAATTAAAAAAGTGATTTTTCTTCGTGGTGATAAATTAAGTAATTTCCAGCAAAAACTTAAGTAGAATATTTGTTTCGAACTAATTTTTTATTGAATTTTAATCATCCGAAGGGATTTCAAACATGTCATGGAAAACAAAATGTTTTCTTCATTGATTTCAATATGGCGTTGAAATCGTTAGTTGAACACATTTTAGGTATGTACGTAATTTGAAAACCTGTTTTCTTCTTTAGTTCGTTTTCCGAAACAATTTGATATAATTTTTTGACGTTTGAAATTGATACTGGATCAATTTTATAGGTCTTTCTCAGTATTTTAGTTGATTTTTTGTGTTGTTTTTATGTTTAGCATTAGCATAGAGGTTCCGGGTTCGAATCCCGGTCTAGCCATGTTCCTAGGCTTTTACTTTTCTTTGATGATTTCTCATTTCTAATCAACTGAAATTAAAAATTCATGAATATATATAATACTTGCCTCAGACTCAAATTCGCATATTGATATAGCACTCCGCCACACAACAACATTCTACACTTGTTTCTCTTGATTTTACTTTCTCTCCTGCTTATCTATCTCCCCATTTCCGAACCCAGGCAGACTTGACGAATAGGTTTGACACCTGAAATCCTTGGCTTAAAGCTAAAAAAAACAAGTAAAGAAAGTCTAAAGTCGGTCTAGGCCGACTATGAAATACCCTAAACCTAATTTTCCCAAAAAAAAATAGTATTATTGATTTATTTTATATGCATTTAAATGTTGAAGATAAATTTACACATTCCAAATTTTAATCCTGTAGCTGACACTTAATGCCTTTATGTATGCTATGGGAGGTGGGCGTGTTCATGGACGGATTACTCCCAATTTTTGAACACATCATAGTTTTGGTACAAAATACATACATACCAAATTTTATCTCTCTATGACATACATAATTTTATTTATTCAGTTTTAAACTTTTTTGGTTGTGTGGGAGGTAGGCGTGTCCGTGAGCGGATAACGTCTATTTACCAAAACCATCTTTATTTTGTCAAAAATAAACATACGTGCCAAATTTAATCTCTGTTGGTTAAACATAGGCTTATTTATGCAGTTTTAAATTTTTGCGTTATATGGGAGGTAGGCGTGTACGTGGGCACGATTGGTATGGGAGGTAGGCGTGTCCGTGAGCGGATGACACCCATTTTTCAAAGACATTTTTGTGTTAATACAAAGCATTTACACACCAAATTTTTTGTTGTAGGTTAATTATGAGCTTATTTATGTAGTTTTCAATTTTTGCGTTGTATGGGAGGTAGGCGTGTCCGTTGGCGGATGATGTCAACTTGCCAAAACCATCTTTGTTTTGTCAAAAAAAAATACACGTGCCAAATTTTATCACTGTAGGTTAAACAGGGACTTATTAATTACGTTTTCAATTTTTGTGTTGTATGGGAGGTAGGCGTGTACGTGGGCGGATTCCAAAAATATTCAACAGTGCAGATCCTTGGGTTCATGTGATAATGTGTACTAAGTTTCATTCAATTATCTCAACTCCTTCTTCTTATCCTGTGTATACGGACAACACACAGACGGACGGACGGACGGACGGACATGGATAGCTTGACTCACGTAGTGACGCTGATCAAGAATATATATACTTTTCTATACCGGACTCGCCTTGTTCTATGCGTTACAAACGTTTGTACAAAGTTAATATACCCTGACCTTTCAGGTTTAGGGTATAAAAACCGAACATGGAGTAAACGATTTTGAGGCGTTGTTCAATGCGACCAGAGCGATCGAAATTTATGGAAAATTCATTATTTAAACAATGAAATATAAAGTAAAAATCAATAAAAAAAAAAATAAATCAGACATTTGTCAATCAGACATTTTTACTTGGAGTTGTATGTTTTTTTGTGATGTTGATGGGGTGTTCAACTTACTTACCAAAAAGTGTTTTTCCCAATTTCCGGCATTCCGGAAGAATGATCATATTTTTTTTGTTTTGAAAGTAATTCAATCAGTTTCTTCAGCAAAGTTGTAGCTATTGACATGCTCTTTCGAACGGTATAACAATATGCGAAAAATATTTATTTGGAGATAAGTTATGGCAAAAAAAGCTAGAGGTATTCAACTTACGGAACTCTTCCCTATAAATCAATTAAGTCAATAAAACAATTTTCTCTCTGAGAAATTTCCAATGCAATTTAAGAACAAATCTTTTAATTCAAATTTTTATTTGAAAAGTTCTAACGATAACAGATTAAACTGTATTTATTTTTAGCTTGGAAAATCGGATTAACGTGGTTTTATGACCTCCAGCGATATAGTATCATAACTTATGCGCTAAAACTTGATGGCAGTCGACAAAAGAAGCTTAAAATTATAAAATTGCTTTTGATGGCGGGATGGTAAAGTGCTTTAGAAGAAAGGTCGATTCGTTCGTCGGTTGGTTGAGTCGCAGAATCTTAAAACTAAAAGAAACCCTTTTCGCAGTAGACAAGGCAAAGAGTTACCAAATGGCACGAGCTTAAAGCGTGAGATTTAAACACATGTGTGGGTGGCTGTGAATAGAGAGGATGTGACATTTAATGCAATCATGAGTGGTATTTAATTGCTTATATGTGTGTGTTTTGAAGTGGGTGGACAGAAGTGTGAATGAATAAAATTAGATGTTGAGGGAGGGGTATGCTTGTTTTAACATTCAGTTGCTTGCATGACTTTTATTTGCTTGTAATTAAGTGCGTAAAACATATACATATGTGTGTGTGTGAAAGTGTGTTTATTATCTAAGTCCTTCGTCCATGAGTGCACAAAAGGGGTGACATTTTAATCCTTTACTAATCGCACATGTGTGTTCAACATGTATGTATGTTTGTGTGTATGTTTGTTTGCCTCATTCTATATATAAAATATCAATTTCCAACACTTGACGAATTCTCACCTTTGTGACATTAATCGTTTGTTTATTTGTTGTTGTCACATTTCAAAGAATTTACTTTGTTACTTATTTCAAGTATTTGAGGCACAGGGATGAGAAAAAAAATGTGCGAAACATGCACGCTAAGGTAAAAAGATGACAAAAGTTTTGGCTTTTCAATATTTAAAATTTATTCACTACTATTGTTCTCGATAAAATACGATTGCTTTAGATTTTTCTCGCTAAAAAACAACTGTTAGCAAGAAAATTTGCAAAAATTATACTGCTTTGTGTTCTGTAAGGATAATACATTTTTTTTTTGAAAAAGAACTATAAAAACTCAAAACGTGAACAGACAAAGCCATCAGCTTAATATGCCACACACTTCCCTTTTTAAAAAAAAAAATCAAAAAATTACCGCCCTAAATTCTAATTAGCAATTCATTCATACAACCAACACCCACCATATCAACCACATCTCAACCCTCAACACAAAAAATAAAAAAACAAAAAATAAATAGCAACAAAATTAAGCAAAACAAAAAACATATTGACCGATTTACTGAAGCTAATCAATTAATTAAGCACGGCTAAGAAAACATGGTATGCTTTGCGTTACAACAAACACCACACGCAATAGATAGACTCAATGATCATTTGAACCTAGACAATAAACGAAAAAAAAAAAAAACAATTGGCTGAGATGTCAGAATGCCAGTAGTTAGAAGGCAGATGAAAACAGAAAGAACTGTATGAATGAACATGCAGCAGATAAAAGAAAGGACAAAACAACAAGAACAGCTGTTAGCTTCACACAAGCCTTAGAAAACCCTGGCCACAGAATCCACCCACGTACCTTGGCAAGCACTGCCGGAAAAAAAAGAAATCCTTGCTCTCGATAGGGTGGCTGTTTGTTAGTCGTACTGAACGAAAGATAATTACAAAAATTATAACCGACAAAAAATCAATTTAAGAAAAATATAAATAAAATTAGAAAACAACAAATAAACACTACAAATTGTATGGTACATACCGAAGGGAGAAAACGAAAAATGAGCTGAAATAAATGCGAAATTAAAAGAAAACATGTTAAGGACATGGATAAGGGTAAAGCGAAAAACCGCGTGATATTATTAGAGAAAAACACTTGAAGTAATTCGTTTTGCCGGGTTGGGGCGGTTTCTCTCTGGTCATTACAGGAAGTTATATACTATAGGTGATATTCACGTTTGTCTACGTGGATTCACCTCATAGTTGTCAGGTGTTGTTGTCCGATGCTATCAGCATTTGTAATTATTTCGAGCAACTATTTTATAAGTTGTTAAATATCCCCTTCGTATACTAAAAACCCCGAAAACCCTAACTCTCGTTATCCAGGTTTGGTTCATTTTTATACGATCAAATTGTCTTCGTCTGTTCTATTTTCAAATGTGCACTCTAATAGATTTAAAAACCTCAAGCCCTTATTAGACCCTCTGTTTTCTCCTACGTTAAAATTTAGACACAAAAATGGTCTTTTCCGCTTTAGGCAATACAACGTCTATAATTACTTTCGACTATTTGAATTGAGATTGATTGAACAGCTTAGCTTAACAATTAATTAAGTCAAAGAGGACCTGAAAACTTATGGTGCTCACATTAGATTTTAAAATGTTTCTTATCTTCAAAACTACCATAACAAGCACAAAGATATGATATATGATTTGAGCTATGACAGCTCTGGTATTGCGCTTCCTGCGATGCCTTTTTGGTCATTTCTATTTATTTAAAGCAGTTCAATTGCTTTAGATTTTTTCAGGAAACATGAAACGAGGTTACTTACTTACTTACTTAGGTGGCCATGACAACCCGTTGTCGGATTACGGCCAATTTCGTCAGCTCTCGCCAGGAGTCTCTGCTTCGCGTTCGCCGTCTCCAATCTCTTTCACCAAGTGCGGTAAGGGCTTCCTAGGCCTGGTCAATTCATCGGAGACATGGTCTTTCTCTTCGTTGTCGACACTCGACTTTTGCCTCAAACACCTTTTTCGCTGGAGCTTCTTCATCCATACATAGTCGCTGAATTGCTTTACGCTGGACCAAGTCAATGTCGTCGTAGAGCTCGTACAGTTCGTGGTTCATTCGAAAACGAAAGTCGTCGCCAACTCGAACAGGACCAAAGATTTTGCGAAGAACTTTCCTCTCGAACACTCCAAGAGCGGCTGTATCTGTTTGCGATACCGCCCATGCTTCAGCACCATAGAGAAGCACAGGTATAATGAGTGTTTTGTAGTGTGTTAGTTTTGTCGATTGAGAGATTTGTCGATAATATAAGTTACTAGCGGATGTAACCCGGTGTTACCCGGGGTTGTGCCTCGAGCAAAAAAAAGAGGACGATTTTCAAAACTGCTCTAATTTTTACGTTTTTGAAATTATTAATTCAATTTTAAAATTTTTTAAATTATCGGTTTTTGGGGTTTTGACCTCTCCTTCCGTCGAAAGTGTTTAGTCAAATTTCCGTAAAACTGTACCTGCCAGACATGATTAAAACAGAGAATGAAATCTTCAACGTCTCGATCTGACGTCTGGATTCTGAGGAAAATGGACACCCACACTCAGAAAAAAAACTCATATCTTCCTGCGGTGAAAAATTTCTCTATTTTCGATAATAGCAATTTTCTCTTTTTCAAATAAAATTTCTTTAATAAGACTAAATTTTCACATTTTCGAGAAATATTTATTCACTTCTATTAAATCGAAATTTTTCAATGTCTCTTATAATGACAAATATTTTTCTCGCACAAAAAATTCTCATTTATACAGAAAAATTTTTGAAAATGAAAATTTTTTTCTTATATTTTGATAAAAAATTCACTATGAGAAGTATTTTCTTCTATAAAAACAAATGTTTTCTCAAAAATAAAGAGTCTTTTTCTCTAAAATCGAATTATTTTTATATATTTCTCTTTTTCATAGAAGGTTTTTATCATTTTTAGAGAATTTTTAGGATCGCATTTAGAGAAAATCATTCTCTGGAGCAAGGTCAATACCATTTTACAATATATATGATGCCATTTTTATCATATTCCGAGAAACTTTTTTCTGAGTGCAGTTTGAAATGTCATTTCGAGAAAAATGAGCTTAAAGTTTTTTTTAGCATGCATTTTTAAAAAATCCTATAAGCATCGATTCGATTTTTGGATTGTTTTCGTTCAACTTCGGTTTTGGTCGATACTGTTCGGTTAATTTTTTTTCATCTTTATATAGCTTCTGCTTGTATTCTTTAAACTTCTTTTTTTTCGTTCGTCTTTGGTTCTTGACTTCGTTTGCCTTCGGCTAATTCCTTGATTTTTGTCGAAAGAACTTTTAAAAGTATAGGAACTATTTCAGAAACAGATACAAATGCTTGCCAAGTTTCAACAAAATCGATTCATCCGTTTTGATGTGAATGAGCCGAACATAGTTGATTCAATAAAGCGAACTCTCACGGAAGTTTTCTGAAAACTCAATTCTGTTGCAGAGTCAAGTTATTTCACGTACCAAATTTAAGTAAAATCGATCAAGTCATTTAGGAGTTATTGAGTTTTAACAATGCACTACTTAAAGCGCCCTCTTTCGGAAGTCTTTGGAATTTTTTGATATTTTATGTTTTATCTTGGGTGCAGTTGAAAGCTCATACCAAATTTCATTGAAATCGGTTCAGGCGCTTAGGAGTTATCGAGTCTTTAAAACGTACTATTTAAAGAGCCCCTTACGGAAGTCTTTGGAATTTTTATAGCCTTGTTTTCTAGGGCGCAGTCGAACCTTCATTCCAAATTTAATTGAAATCGGTGCAGGTGTTAAGGAGTTATTATAGAGTAACGCCCACATACTTCCGCCCACTTTTTTATCAATGCTTTATTTTGGGAGCAGTTGCACCTTCATACAAAATTTCATTAAAATCGGTCCAGGCGTTTAGAAGTTTTATAGAGTGCTACGCCCACATACTTCCGCCTACTGTTTTACTCCGCCTTTCCAGGACGTAAGCCACACTGATAAGGTCCAATCAGTGTTTTGGTATGCGGCTTCAATCTTTCACACAATACGCTCGAAAGAACCTTGTATGCGATGGAAATAAGACTGATACCTCGGTAGTTGGTGCAGATTGTCGGGTCTCCTTTCTTGCGTATAAGACAAAGCACACTGAGATTCCAATCGTCGGGCATGCTTTCCGCTTGCCATAGTTTGCTGATGAGTTGATACATGCACCTTAGCAATTCACCGCCGCCGGTTTTAAATAATTCAGCTGTCACGCCGTCTGCACCTAGTGATTTGTTGTTTTTGAGCCGCTCCGTAGCAACTTTAACCTCATCATGGCTAGATGGTTGAATTTGTACTCCATCATCGTCGATTGGTAGTATCGGACTGCATTCTCCAAGGGCGGAATTGTTGGTATCGTCGCCTGCAAGCAGTATGGAAAAATCCTGTCTCCATAATCTCAATGCGCACTGCGTATCTGTAACCAGATCACCATTCTCATCTCTACAAGTGGATGCTCCGAGCTTGAAACCTTGGGTTAGGCGCTTAACCTGCACTAGTACACCTCAATTTTTTTCTCACTCACGCTTTTCCTGCTCTCTTTTTTTACGTCTGATAAGAAAAATGCCCTTCCTTCCTCTTATCGCATAGTTTTCGCGTTGCAGCTGACTGCAGCGTCTTTTTATGTATGGCTTATTTTGTATGAGTCGCGACACTCCTGGTCACACCATTGGTTGCGCGGTTGCGGGCGCCGAAAACCAATGACTTCTTCAGCAGCAATGTCCATGGAGTGATGTATATGCGCCTAAAGTCCGCCAGCGTCGTCGAGGCAAGAATAAGTTTGGTTGAGCTTAATCGAGAGTTGAGCGGTGTTTGGGCCACGCCGGTTTTTTGTGATAGCAGCTTATCAACATCAAGCTTTCGCTGCACACCTGTGCGTACATTCTTCGCATTGCCCTTGACAGCAGCGTCCTTTTCCTCCATCGGAGCATGTGCGCAAATTAGGCTTATGTGGAAGAATTTCGCCTTGATCCGGATTGTCACCAGCTTTTCGTTCACAGGTGTGAACTGGGCAACAAGATGGTGTAGTTTCCGGCTTACGACAAATCCGCAAGCAAATTCGCACTTCTCCGCATGACAGCTGTAGTAGATATCGCAGTCTGCTCTCTTAGAGCAGTCTTGTTCTTTCCATAACATCTACGGGATGGCGGTGATGTCAGCCTTTATTTTTTCCGCCAGTTGGACAGTAGCACCTTTCCTATAAAGTGTCCGGACATTCCAGGTGCATATCCGTAAATCATTATCCGTTTTTCGTTTGCGTTGGTCGTCAACGGAGCAGGCTAATCCGAGGCTAATTTGGTTTTCATTGGGAAAGTAGTAATTAGTGGTTGGGACCCAAACCCTACGCACATTTCATTTTTAAGGCCTTGTAGAGACCCCTCAAGCTTATGGTCTAGAGAAGACATCGCCGCTAAACGGGTGTTAGTTTGCCGTTTGCAGGAGACACCACTTGTATGTTTAGAGTCGACTAGAGATGATTTCGACATGTATAATGCTGGCCTCGCCAAGTTGAGACAATCAGATACGCTGCCATGTGAAGATCGCCCCCTTGTCTCCCCATTAGAGGGCACAATTATCATTAAATTTAATATGCAATCTCTGGAACGCGAATGAAATTTGATGAAGATATGAGCAAATAACTAACAAAAGTGTCAAGAAACGTATTTTTGAGGATATCTTGAAAATGCCGACTAAATGTTTGTGTGTGTTTCACAAAAGTCGCTATAAATTCGATTCGATTCTATAATTTCCTCACATTAGATTAGCTCTGTGCGTATGTTTTAAGTATAAGTTAATTTAAGAACTTATTACGTTCCATTAAAATCCTTCAAACAACTTAATTTTCTATGATCGATTGATTCGTTTTGGTTTTTGTAAAATAACTGCCTGAACAGAAAAGAAAAGTAGTGGACTTTAGCGATATTTTGACAAAAATATTTTCTTCAAACCTCCTTAGTATATATGTAGGTTTCCATGCATTAGAAGTGCAGCCGCAAGGTGTTGTATCAACTTGAATTTTTTTTTCAAATATTTATATAAATATATATATTTATATAAATTTATATAAATATATAAGAAGAAATCTTTTAAAGCTCAGTTATGGGCAATAAGAAAATACTAAAAAAAATCTTCTAAATCCTTGCAAACATTTCAAAAGCTTTATACTAAGTACCCACTCAAGCTAGAGACCTCTTGTAAGCTGCAGCTTATTATTTTCAGCATCATTTCACGGCAGCTCAATACCATCAACAACATCATGCTAACTCATATTTAAAAATCCACTTAAAAGAACGCGTAAAAATCGCTTGTATAAATAAACTGCGATATGGTAACAAATTATTTGCTTACCACCCCCGCTGACTGTCATGACATTCCATTTGGTGTGAACATTTTGTCGTCTTCATCAAGTAGAGGAAAAGGAAAATGACGCTTTATAACAGCGTGCTCAACATTAACATGAGTTATATAAACCACCATTTATAATGTTGCTTCTTGGATGCGATATGAAAGCGAATGAAAAAAATGTGTTTTCTTTTTAGATTTTCCCATCATTACTTTGTTGCTTAGATCAGTCAGTCAGCTTTAGTGTGGGGGGCAGGGTAGAAGTAGTAGTAGTTGAAGTACAGCGTGTAGCAGTATCATCATCATCATTATTCACTTGGTTGCACGTTGCGTGCCTGTCATCGATGAAAGAACACAACTTACATGCCGCTCTTTTGCTGCCTATTCAGCCTATCGGCTTATTGTGCGCAGAGTTTGTCATTTCTTCATTTCCCCCAAACTTGGAAATTATCTTATTGGCCTGCTTTTGAGTGTTTGTGCTTTTCTTATGTTCCTTTATAATTTGTTGTTTATTTGTTGTATTCTTATTTTTGTACTGCTTTTTTTTTCTTTTTTGAAACATCAATTTTGATCTCTTCTTAGGTTTTTATATATATAAACGTACATGTATATATTTTGTTTTTATTGTGTTATTTTTATTTCTTGTTTACTTAAAATTTACTTGCTGCACGCATTTTGTAATAAACAGCAACAACAATTGCAATAAATGCTATGCATACAACATGGTTACTTTATACCCTCTTTTAAGTGGTATTTTGTTGAAATCACCATCATTTGTTAAGTGATTTTGTTGATTTGAATAATGATTGCGTTACGCTTGCCAGAGGTAATAAAGTGTTTATTTTTGAATAATATTCTTATATATCATATTTTATGTTATTTTTTTATACCTATTTTGTTAAGCGTTTGCTTTGTTGGATTTCTTTGTACTGTCATTTCTGCACACTAACTCATTCCATTAGAATTCATAAATAAAAGTCAAATAATTGACAAAACTGTAGTATGTTGAGTCAAACTAATTATTTATTCATTTATTTATCAAACAAGGTAATACCTGCTGTTCAGGAACTTCTTTATTACTATTATTTCTGACCGTTTTTTATTTGTAAGTACCACGCCAGCCAATATGTTTAAAAACAAAACTCGATTTTTAGAGGTTATTTCAGACCATACTAGCTCACGGAGGGCTGGTATGGTCTGAAATATTAGTCGAAATATTTCGGGTATCATCATAACATAAGGTTAGGTTAGGTTAGGTTGATCCGGTTGTCTCACGTTGTAGTCTCACGTGGTACCGGTTGATGAAAGCCTTGATGGAATTGAAATGGCTGCATCTTTTAGTGACGATAACGTCTCGTCGGTGAGGCTTAGTATATTAGTCTCGATCTTAGTAAGGTGGGGCATGTGCAAAGAATGTGCTCCAGGTTTTCTTGGACACCTGATTCCGGGTGCGTGCCAGGATAATTGACGTTCGTATTCGCACATGGCTTTCGAGATCTTGCATGTTGTCGTATCTTTCCATGTATGACTCACTGCTTGTTTGGCTCCAGTTTCGAGGTTTTTATACAATTCCTTAAGTCGAATAGCTACGTATTCTGTGAATTCTGATCCCAGCCCGGCACCTTTCTTTGCTAGGGCTTGGGTTCCTTTGGCTTGTATTATTGTATAAAATTGTCCTTAATTAGAAATAACAAGAAGTATACAAAACTAGAAACGTTTATTCCGTATGAATTCAAAATTAGAAGTGAGAATATATTTTTCAATATTTGACAATGATAAAATTAAATAATAAGGTATATAAACAAAAGTTGAACTTCTATATACAAAATAGTTTTTAACAAAGTACATATATATTATTCAACACGCCTCCTCAACGTTGTTTAAATATACCATGCCAAACTTTGTGCAGCATAGTGTATGTTTGATTTTTGGAACTGGTTTCGTCAACGCATCAGCTGGCATTTCATTAGAAGACAAATATTGAAGCTCGATAATTTTTCGTTCAACAGCATCTCGAACAAAATGATACTTGTAATGTATGTGTTTCGTCCTTGAGTGATGAGCTCCGAACTTTGCCATTTGTTGAGCACTTTGAGAGTCCGAAAATAATGTTATAGGACCTTCAGATTTAAAACCGAGTTCTTCTAACAAATATCCCAGATAGCAGGCTTCTTTTGTAGCTTCGGTTAATGCAACATACTCGGATTCTGCACTAGATGTTGCGATGACCTTTTGTTTTTTCGATTCCCACGATATTACTCCACCTGCGAGAATAAAACAAAAACCGCTTTGAGATTTTCTGTCATTAACGTCTTGAGCCCAGTTAGCATCAACAAAACCTATAATTGGTAAACCAGTTTTAGCATATTTTAATACAGCATTTTTTGTAGATTTAAGATATTTAATAACATGTAGAGCAGCATTCAAATGTTGTCTTCGAGGATCTTTTGAAAACTGTGACAGCATATTCACGGTACAAGCAATATCTGGACGACTGTATAGTGAAATATGTAACAGAGATCCAATAATTTCTTGGTAAAAAGTTTGATCTACTCGTTCTGCTTCCCCTGAAATTGTTGGGTCTTTCTCTAATTTTGTATTTGCTTGCATAGGAATTTTTACAGGTTTTGCATTTTCGAGACCATACTTTGATATTAAATTTGAAATATATCCTGGCTGAGAAATTGTTAACGATCCTTTTTGAACTTTTATTTCCAAACCAATACAATTTTTTATTTCTTTTAAATCGCGTATATCAAAATGTTCTTGGAGTTTTTTAATAAAATTATCTGTGTAGCTATCATCATTTGAAGCGATAACTATATCGTCTACATAAAGTGTTAATAACATTATTGTGTTAGATAACCTATAGTGGTAAAGACATTGATCGTATTTTGATTGTTGGAATCCAAACTGCTTAATGACTACATAAATTTTCTTAAACCACTGCCTTCCTGCTTGCTTTAAGCCATAAATGGCTTTCTGCAACTTACAGACTTTATTTTTTGACGACTCCTGTATGAATCCTTCTGGCTGTTCCATAAATATTTCCTCTTCTAAGTCTCCATTTAAAAAAGCAGTGGAGACATCTAACTGTCTTAATTTAAAGTTGTTTTCCACTGATAACGCATATACTAATCTAAGTGTGCTCTGGCGCACCACAGGTGCAAAGGTATCCATATAGTCTACTCCATATTGCTGTGAATAACCTTTTGCCACAAGACGAGCTTTTCTTTTTTCAATGGAGCCATCTGGACGGTATTTAGACTTCAACACCCACTTGCAACCTACAGGTGTTCTTCCTTCCGGTAAATCAGTCAACGTCCATGTTTGGTTTTTTATGAGCGAATTGTACTCATCCTGCACTGCAGTTCGCCACTCTTCAGCATTTGGTGATGAATAAGCACTTCGCACAGTTTTTGGATCTTGACATTTATCATTAACTGCTTGACTTGATTCCTGTTTCTTCCCAAATGTCCAAGACCTAAGTCGCTGCTTAATTGAAGATTCAGATGCCGGTTCAGAAGATACATTATCGATTTCCGAAACATCTTCCGTAGGGTACACAACATCAGAGCTATCTTCAAACTCGTCTTCAGAGTCATAATTGAAGCAATCAGATACAGTCTCTGTTGATGGTTCCTTACTTTTGATTTCAAACTCATAAAACTCTTTCGTGTTCGTTTCCTTTTCATTACTATTGAACTGATTTTCTAGAAATTTAACATCCCTACTTTTCACAACTGTGTTTGAGTTTGCTTTCCACAATCTGTAAGCTTTTGACTCTTCTGAATATCCAATTAATATAAATTCATTGCTTCTTGGTTCCCATTTTGATTTATTTGGTCTTTTTTCTAAAACAAAACCTTTACAACCAATTTTACGTAAGTGGCAAATCGATGGAGTTTTTCCACTCCAAAGCTCTTCAGGCGTTTTGTCATGATTAAGATTTGTAGGACAACGGTTGCGGATATATGCAGCAGTATGAACGAGTTCTGCCCATAAGCTCTGAGGTAAGTTTGCTTCCAGCATAAAGCACCTAGCCATTTCTACTAATGTTCGGTTCATTCTCTCTGCTACACCGTTCTGTTGCGGTGTATATTCAACTGATAATTGGCGTTTAATTCCATTGGCTTTCAAAAATTCACTAAATTCATGACTGACTAGTTCGCGAGCATTATCGCTGCGAATTGCTTTTATCCTTCTGCTTGTTTCGTTCTCTACAGCTTTTTTAAATTCCTTAAACGCTTGCAAATAAGCATCTTTTGTTCTTAAGAAATAAACGAATACCTTTCTAGAGTGGTCGTCGATAAATGTTGCAAAATACAACTTTTTGCTGAACGATTCCACCCTCATTGGACCACATAAGTCCGTGTGGACTAAGCCTAATATTTCGGAAGAAGACTTTTCATTCTTGTGTGGAAAGGGCAATCTACTTTGTTTGCTTTGAATGCAAGCCACACAGTCGATTTTATGGTTTTTAATCGAAGGTAATCCCAATACCATTTTCTTTGCATGAAGTTGCGCTAGCTGAGAGACATTCAGATGACCATACCGTTTATGCCATAGTTCTGTTTCGGATTCAGGATTGTATTGAGCTGATCTGCGACAATCGTTGTTGTCATTGAACGATTTTACTAAAAATAGCCCGTTTTCTTTAAAAGCTTCTATCACCTTAGTTGCATGCCTCGTAACTAGAGCTCTGTTTGTCGTTATTGATACCTTACAACCGTTTTCAGTTGCCTTTCCTACAGAAATCAAATTGCAACGTAAGTCTGGTACGTAGAGCGTATTATAGAGATTAACTTTCTTTCTTTTTCCCTCAACTTCTACTGTAAGCTCTACTGTCCCAATTCCTTCAATGTTAAGCTCTTTTTCATCAGCAAGTCGAACTTTTCCACGATGACTCTTATTAATATTTATAAATGCTTCAGTACTACAACACATATGGGAAGTTGCTCCACTATCTAAGCACCAATTTATAAACGATGCATTCTTCGATGCACTTACAGACTGAACTCTATCCACTGTGTCTATCATTGCGATCATACCTACAGAAGCTTCTACGCATTTTGTACTGTCGTTATTGACAGCTACTCTGCAATTTTTAGCCATATGTCCCTTTTTCCCACAGCGATGACAATTATAAGGAAAATATGATTTGGACATACCTTCGTTCTGCGTTTTTAAATTCTGGTTACCATATGTTGGTTTCTTCTTGAAACGGTTGACCTTCATTGCGCTATTTTCTGAGGTTTCCTTTTTGTCGCCAATTTCTAGCAGCCTGGATCGTAGAACATTTATGTTTGGAAACTCATTTGCTGTATCTATGGCAGCCTTAATAGCATGATAAGCGCTCGATAAAGCATCAACTAAAATTACTGCTAACAATTCTTCATCGAGTTCCACGTTCATCTCACGTAGACATGAAATGCACATATCAAATTCGATTAAAAATTGTGAGATCGTTTGATTATCGCTCATTTTTAAATTAAGTAACTTACGGAAGCTCTCTGCCTTGCACCTTATGGACTTGCGGTCGTAAGTTTCTTTTAAATACATCCAAATTTCCCGCGCTGTTTTGAAATTTTTCACCATTGCCACAATGTTGGCTTCCAGTGCTATTAAAATTTCTGCTCTAGCGTCCATGTCAATATCGTTGTACTGTTGCAGGCGTTCCAGCTCCTTTTCATATATTTGGCTCTCCGCTGCTGTCGGCCTTTGCGGCAATCGCGTGATTTCCGGCTTCTTCACTTCACCCAACACCATTCGTAAGAAACGGTTCTTGTGCAAAATAGCTTCCATCTGAGCTTTCCAAGTTCCGTAATTGGATCCATTAAATAGGGGAATCCTTCCAGTGTAGGTTGTCATCTTTGTGAAAATTTTCTTTCAAGCCTTTTCTGAACTGAACACTGACTTCTAATCCTTTCAAATTTTTCGTATTTCAGGACAAATTTTCCGGTATATTTTTTAAGCGTTGTTATGGCCTGGGCCCATAACCTATTATTGTATAAAATTGTCCTTAATTAGAAATAACAAGAAGTATACAAAACTAGAAACGTTTATTCCGTATGAATTCAAAATTAGAAGTGAGAATATATTTTTCAATATTTGACAATGATAAAATTAAATAATAAGGTATATAAACAAAAGTTGAACTTCTATATACAAAGTAGTTTTTAACAAAGTACATATATATTATTCAACAGCTTGGAACCCAACAGATGCATATTCTCTTTGAAGTGCTCAATGCATCTAGTGGGTCTTTGCTTACTAGGACATTTCTGGACTTGACGGTATCGGAACACATGGATTTGATTACCGCTTGGCTGTCAACAAAGATGTTAATTAAAGAGTGATGAGTGTTTGTACTAAGAGTACAAACTTTTGATGGCAAAAACCTCCGTCTGGAAGACACTGCAGTGGTCCGGTAATTTGTGTGCTTACCTTATAGCGGGCTCTGCGCAATACACTGCATCACCCACTCCCGTACTCATTTTGGGGCCATCTGTGAATATGTTAATCGTCCGCTGGGCCTGTTTGATACCTTGCACTAGTTCGTTGGTCCTAGAAGTGTGAGTATTTTGGGTTCGAGAGTTGTGCTAGGGATCATGAAGTCTGTGGTAATGATTGCATTTTTGCCAATTATACAGTGGCCAAAATTTTGTTACTAGCTGTGAGTTTTGTATATATGTCTAGAGGGTCCAGACATAGAATGGTTTCAAGAGCTTTCGTTGGATTTGACTTTAGCGCACCCGATATGTATAGCGCAGCTTGTTGCTGAGTTTTTTTTTCAAGTATTTGTGATATGTTGACTTATGCACCGCCGGCCACCACACAATGATTCCGTAGAGTAGATATGGAATAACAACCATTGTGTAGATCCATTGCATTAGAGAGGGTGAAATGCTGCCCAGCATCTTCCTGGACGCATATAGAGCATTTGTAGCCTTTCTAACCCTCTCGTCCACATTGAGTCTCCACGCCTGTTTGTTGTCGAGTACAACTCCCAGATATTTCGGTTTTCGGAGTTTTCGGGATGAGCCAAGTGTTGTTTATTCTTGGTGGAATCCATGGTGATATCTTATACTTATTCGTAAACAATACCAGATCTGTTTTCTCTGCATTTAAACTAAGACTGACTGAGTTCGCCCATCTAAGTACCTATTTGAGTGTGTGCTCAATTAAAGATCTTTATGTTGAAATGTATTTTCCCACTATAATTATACTTATGTTAACCGCATAAGCTGTTGTCTACGGGGCTTTGTAGTTCGTAGTTCGTTAAAAACTAGATTACATAGTAGGGGTACGAGGACTCCTCCTTGGGGTGTTCCCCTACTCACTTCTCCTACCAAGGTTGTAGAGCCAAACTTGGCTTGGACCTTTCTACAATTTAGTAGGTTTTCTATCCAAAGGTTGATTGCTGGTGGTGTATCGATCGCGCGTAATTCATTTAGGATAGTCGTAGTTGATACATTGTGGAATGCACCTGAGATGTCTAGAAAATCACCTTGTGCAAATTCTTTGTGGTGGAGCTTTAGTGTTTTGAGTAGAAAGGATGTTAGGCTTATTGTTCTGTAATCCTTTGGATGCAGGTGGCTACTACAACCTGATTTCGATATGAAGAACACCCCAGCTGTCCTCCAGGTTACAGGCACGTAGTTAAGTTTGATATATACTTTTTATATTATCTCAAGCCATGGAACGACTTTCAAAGTGGTCGCTTAACATGGCTGGGAATATGCCGTCAGGTCCTGGGGATTTCAATTCAGTGAAAGAATTTAAAGCCCACTGGATTTTGTCAAGGGGGAGATAAGGGGGCAATCTTCACATGGCAACGTGTCTGACTGCCTCAACTTGGCGAGGCCAGCATTATCCATGTCGAAATCGTCTCAAGTCGACTCAGACCTCCACGTGGTGTCTCCTGGAAACGTCAAAAAACTATCATACCGATATACTTTGGCGGCGAATCTGAGCGGCGGGCTTCCTTTGGCCATAAAGCAAAGGTTGTGCGTTGGGTTTGAAGCCCACCATGTAATAAACCATTTCAATGAAAAGTTTAAGAAAAAATAAAAGAATGATCCCCAAATCTGATGACGACAACCGCAAACGAAAAACTGATAATGATTTACGGATATGCACCTGGAATGTCCGGACCCTAAATTGGGATGGTGCCTCTATCCAACTGATTGATATCTTGGAAAGATATAATTCTGATATCACTGCAATCCAAGAAATGCGATGGAAAGGACAGGGTTGCTTACGGCAAGCATCCTGTGATATCTACTACAGCGTCCATGTGGAGAAGCACGAGTTTGGATGCGGATTTGTAGTTGGCAAGAGAATACGGCATCATGTCCTGCGATTCACTCCTGTTAACGAACGGCTTGCCATAATCCGCTTCAAGGCTAAATTTTTTAACATAAGCCTAATATGTGCGCACGCTCTGACAGAAGAAAAAGATGACGAGACCAAAGAAAGTTTCTACGAGTGCCTTGAAGATGCATACGAGCGCTGCCCCCGTCATGACATAAAAATCGTGCTTGGTGACTTCAACGCCAAGGTGGGTAAGGAAAACATATTTGGTCCAACAGTCGGAAAGTTCAGCCTCCACGACAACACATCCGATAACGGAATGAGGTTGATTGACTTCGCCGCAGCACGAAACATGGTCGTAAGTAGCACTAGATTCAAGCATCTCAATATTCATAAGGCCACCTGGCTGTCCCCTGATCAAAAAACATGCAACCAAATTGATCACGTTTTGATTGACGGAAGGCACTCTTCCAGTGTACTAGACGTACGCACGATTCGTGGTGCTAACATAGACTCGGATCATTATATTGTCGCAGCCAAGATCCGCACATGTCTGTGCGCAGCTAAGAATGCTCGCAATCCTACACTTAGAAAGCTAGACGTCGACAAGCTGCAGTCAAAACTGACGGCCGAAGCCTTCGCTACTCGACTCTCACTCCTGCTTCAAGAAAGCACTCCTCCGATCGACGATATATGCGGACAGTGGACGCACATATCCCACTCTATGCGTACGGCTGCCGAAGAGGTGATAGGCTACCATCGCCCTCCCCGAAACCAGTGGCACGACCAGGAGTGTCGCAACGCCACTGCAGATAAGGACACCGCCTACAAAGCCACCCTGCAGTCGGTTGTAACGCGTGCTGTTATGGAGCGATACCGAGAGAAGAGGAGGGAAGAGAGACGCATTTTCAGGCGAAAAAAACGAGAGGCGGAAATGCGTGAGTGCGAGAAAATTGAGATGCATGGCGACAGGAATGAGACTCGAAAATTTTTCGAAAAAATAAGACGCCTGGCCGATGGTTTTAAGACCGGAGCCTCTTAATGCAAGGATGAGAATGGGAATCTAGTAACAGATATCCAGAGTACACTGATGCTATGGAGGGAACACTTCTCTAGTCTTTTAAATGGCGACGCTGACAACAATCCCGCCAGTGGAGATGATATCCCGGAAACCCCAATTATGGATGACAGCGTTGAAGTTCCGCTGCCCGACTATAACGATGTCTTAACAGCTATAGCTCGGCTTAAAAACAACAAAGCCGCAGGAACCGATGGTCTACCGGCTGAGCTGTTTAAGACCGGTGGCGAAGCTCTGTTTAAATGCATTCACAGACTTCTATGCAGAATATGGTCGGAAGAATGCATTCCAGATGATTGGAACCTCAGTGTGCTCTGCCCAATCCACAAGAAAGGCGATCCCACCATTTGCGCCAACTACCGTGGGATTAGCCTTCTAAATATCGCATATAAGGTCCTGTCGAGCGTATTGTGTGAAAGACTGAAGCCCATCGTCAACCAACTGATTGGACCTTATCAGTGTGGCTTCAGACCTGAAAAGTCCACCATTGACCAGATCTTCACGCTCCGACAAATCTTGGAAAAGACCCTCGAAAAACAAATCGACACGCACCATCTTTGTCGATTTCAAAGCCGCCTTCGACAGTCCAATAAGGAGTCACCTATACTCCATCATGTCTGAATTTGGTATTCCTGCGAAGCTAATACGTCTTTGCAGGATGACACTGTACAACACCAGCAGCGCAGTGAAAATCGGGAAGGACCTCTCTCTTCCATTCGATACCAAGCGAGGTTTCACACAAGGTGATTCCTTATCGTGCGACTTCTTTAATATAGTCATGGAGAAGATCATCCGAGCTGCTGACCTTAAACGCAGCGGCACAATTTTCTATAAGAGCGTTATGCTGCTGGCGTATGCTGATGATATTGACATCATTGGCCAAAATACGCGCGAAGTCAGTGCAGCATTCTCCAGGCTAGAAAAAGAGTCGAGTCGAATGGGTCTTGCAGTGAACGCAGATAAAACGATGTATCTCGTGTCAACAAACAAACAGTCCCAGCGTCTTGGAAACCACGTCACTGTTGACAACACCTCCTTTGAGGTAGTGAAGGACTTTGTTTACCTGGGATCCAGTATTAACTCCTCCAACGATATCAGTATTGAGATTAAACGAAGGATAACTCTTGCCAACAGGTGTTACTTTGGGCTCAGTAGGCAATTGAGAAGCAGAGCTCTTTCTCGACGAACAAAACTGACGCTCTATAAGTCAATAATCATGCCCGTCCTACTATACGCATCACAAACCTGGACGATGAGCAGCTCTGATGAAAGGACTTTGGGAGCGTTCGAGAGAAAAATCCTTTGCAAGATCTATGGTCCAATCTGCGTCAATGGCGAGTACCGAATACGATGGAACCACGAGTTGTATGAGCTATATGCCGACATCGATATAGTCAAGCGTATTAAAATAGAGCGGCTTCGCTGGCTAGGTCATGTCGAGAGAATGAACGACGAAGCTCCAGCGAAAAAAATATTGGATTCGGTACCCAGCGGTGGCCAACGCAGACGAGGAAGACCGCATCTCCGTTGGAAAGACCAGGCATTGGATAACCTGACGACGCTTGGAGTTTCCAACTGGCGCCAGCAAGCGCACGACAAAAGAGGCTGGCGTAATTTCTTAGACCAGGCCAAAACCGACCAACGGTTGTAAGCGCCATCTAAGTAAGTAAGTAAGGATTTTGTCTGGTGTTATTTAGTTCTGTAGAGTCTGTGAAGGGATTGTCCAGTCTCTCTCTGTGACGTGAGTGTTTGAGGCTTCAGTAGAGCCTGGAAAATGTGCTTTTAGAAGCACATCTAGAGATTCCTGACTGCCGTTCACCTATTCGCCATTGTCTTTCCGGACGTTACTCTGAATGGAGGGCTGTTTTGAGAGGAGCTTCCTGAGCCTTGCTGTGTCTATAGTTTTCACAAAGATTGCTCGAGCAGAAGCCTTTCCAATGTTTTTGCTTGCCGGATATTGCTTTTGAAAAGTTTGAGCCTCGATTTGTATTCCCCACCATATTTCTTCTTGTTCGGCTAATTTAGCCAGTTTGAAGAAATCTTTCAGGTCGCGTCTTTGCTCTGCAAGATACGGATTTCACGATGGTGGTCTGATTTTTCGCTTCGTTCGCGTGAGTCTACAAGAGCAGGATAGGCTTTTGTTATAAGGTTTGATAGAGTTTTAAGAGAGCTTTCGATGTCGGGTTCTGTGTTTACATTAGATAAGTAAAGATGCCTTTCCTTGTAAGGATTTCTGATCTTGTTCTACTTACTGTTAGTGCGTAAAAAGTATTGTTGTTGCGTGATTTTAAGCCAGAGACTACGTTACCCTATGGTACCTAAGCTCCTGCACTACTGCCACATCGTAGCCACTTCCTCTAAAACGAGAAGGAGTTCTGCGCTCGCTAATTTGCTTTTGTACAGATTGATCTGGAGGACCTTCAGCTTTGCAGCTTTGCATTGAGATTTAATTATTGCACCACTTGTTTTAAATAATGACTTAGAAATAGCTACATAACCATAAAAAATGTTGGATCCACTCGCCAAAATGGTATTTTTTTTCATAAGTTATGCATTTTATATTCGATCGTAGGAAATGATCTATTGTTAAAAAGGGTTTTTCCTCTCAGGGCTTTGGTACTTCCGACATTATATCCGACTGGTAAGCCCTGTAAGATCAATTTAATCCCACCTTTGATCGAGTTCTTTCCTAATAAGGTTAAGTTTCTGAAAAATTTCTTCACTTCTTCGGAAGACCAAAAAAATTTGAGAGAAAAATATAGAACAAATAAACATATCCCTGAGATCGGATATAAAATGCATGTTATGGAAAAAATACCATTTTGACGGGTTTTTCCAGGGTACAAAACAATATTTTTTAACTTATTCCGAGGTCATCTTTAAAATAAGTGGTGCATTTTTCAATATTTTTTTTTAATGGAGGCCAACCCACCCTATTATTTTATTCTATTAAACGAGCAATATTTATATATATATATATTTGCAACTGCGTTCTCGAAAACGCCTCTAAAAATTTCGATGAAATTTGGAATATAGATGAAGAGGAGGCTGACAAATCGATCCAACAAGATCTCATCTCTGGGAAAAGTAGTTTTTCCGATTTTTCACTCATTTAATAAATATCTTTATTTTCCTGCCGAATACAGTAAGTAAATTAAAAAAATGTTATTGATAGCGCAGTGGATTGAGTTTTTTTCCATAAATATGATGGTAGTGAGTTCAAGCCCAGGTATGTGTATTGATTTTTTGTTTTTATATTTTAGTTTCACCAAAGAAACAGTGAAGCTGCTGCTTGTTCGAAACAGCTGAAATACCAAAAAACAGCAACAATGCCGCGTTCTGTTCATTAACAATTCTGTTTTTAGATTCTTTCTTGTTGCTGAACACTACCGGTTTGATATATTTATCATTTAGTTTTTGTAATAAAGACAATATAGCCTAGATGTTTATCCGAAGTAAACTACTTAGAAAGTACTTATGTGTTATGCGGGCAGAGATGTTGTTTTGAAAATCCCATCATTTTAAAAAAAATCCTTAATTTTAAGAGAAAATACTGCTCTAACGAAAGTTCTTAAAGTTAAATTTAATGCAATTTTTGCAAACTTCTTCAGCATAACTTCTGATGCCGTTTCAAAATTTGTATAATTTTTATAATTTCTTCTTAAAAACTCTTTTGTACAAAGAATCCCACATAAGGTGGGAATTTCTAATTTGTTTCAACAGCTGGTTTTTGTTTTGTTTATATATTCGAAAAAAAATTCCAGAAACTGCCCAAATTCTGAGAGATATAGGAATCCTGTCTACATGCTTAAAAAACTGCCCAAAACAAGATTAATTGCTCATATGGCAATACTGTATGTGGGAGATTTTTAACGGAATCTTGTTCGCGTTGCACTCGCATTTTATGTACTGAATGTGACCAGATCGGCCAGCGATCGTGGTGACGTGTGTTCGAATACCACGACCTACAATTATTTGGTTTTGCAGTTTTTTATTATTTTTATCAATATGTTTATCTTTTTCAATTTATTTTAAACACAAATAAACACAAAATATAAATTAATTTCATCAAATGGATTACCATTTTCTTTATTGTTTATTACTATGTGCACAAAAAAAAAATGAAACTGTCTTCTTAAAAATGTGCCTGCTGTTTTGCATATATAACAGAGCATGTGTATTTCTTATTTTTATTTCGTCCTATTTTGCTTCGCAATAAGTATGTAGATGTGTAATATACTTAATGGAAACTTTTGTGATGATTTGAACCCTCCGAGCAGATGATTTGCATGAAAATCACTTAAGTGTGTAATTGCGATAATCTGCTTTTAAGTACTTAAATAAATAGAAAGTTAATTTTTCGATTTGAACACTCAAAAACTTTATTGCTATGCTAGAAAAGGGAGGAAGCAAACGTCAAGGATTTTTTATTTTTTAATGCCACACAAGAATGAACGAAATGAAAGAAAATTTTGAATGGCATTGTAGTTGGGATGCCTTTGATCGATAGACTATGAACTGGAAGTGCTTGATGTAGTCATGACCTATTTTTGAATGAAGTCTTACTTTAACTTAAAATCTTGTTTTCATTAAGTTTACTTGTTACCATATAGACAGTGAAAGAAAATTGTAGAGGCACTTCATAAGGTCAACTACCCAATCATTTTTATCAAAAGTTTTTGGAAATTTATTTTCAAATTTATTTTAATTTATACCAAGAGACAAAAATACCAGCAAATTTGGTTTTGTTCATTTATTTTTCTAATTAATTCTTAAATTAATAAAAAATTAAAAGTAGTATAGATAAATTTTGAAAACAAAGGCGTATCTAAAAAAAAAAAATCATATATATTGCTTTATAAATTTAATTTTATTTTTAAGAATCTTTACTTGCTAATATTGAAATCTTTCTTAAACTTTCAGCTGTTCAACATGAGCGTGGTCCACGAAAGCCAAAACTACATCCTCAGCTGCATCATCATCACCATCACCCGCATCATCATCACCATCATCATGGCAATGGTATGCCAACACATCATACGCATCATCCTCATGCCGCACACTTGCCAGTGTCGCTGGTCACAAATGTCTCTGCCTCTTTTAACTATACCTCACACATTTCCACACATCCTTCGCAGGGCTTTCATGGGCCACATGGCCATCCAACGGCATTTCATCATCCCGGACATGCGCTGGCCGCAGCAGCACATCATAATGCACTACAAAATGGTGGCAACGGTGTTGGTGCACCACATCCACATTTACCATTTCCCTCACATCTGCTGCCGCAAATGCATCATAGCCTCATAGCTGAAGCGGCTAGCAAATTGCCGACTATTTCAGCCACAGCAACAGCCACAACGGCAGCAACCATTGTTGGCGCCATGACAAATAACGCAGCAGTACAACCTGCCAATCGCAGTCCCAGCAGCAGTAGCAGCGGCGCTCAGCTTCATGTGCCAACATATGATTTGACTACAAGTGGTGGTTCTTCCGGTGGCAGCGCTGGCGGTGGCAGCTCTTCGACTAGCCTGGACTTCTATGGCAAACAGTCGGCAGTCACTTTGGGCACTCTCAACTATTCTTCGCCTTCACCAACGAATTCCATACAATCTATTTCGAGCATCGGTGGACGCAGTTCAGATGACAGCGAAAGTTCACGTGTAAATGTGGAAACCGAAACGCCATCAGCTACACCACCACTTTCAGCAACTGCTTCTCCGGCACCGTCACCAAATACCAACGCCACATCACCAGCTTCACCTAATAACCTTTGCAATGGCAACAACATTAGCAACAATAGCATGGGTCACAATAACAACAACAACAATAATTTTATTAATATTACCAAAAACAACAACAACAACAGCTGCAATAATAATAATGGCACAATTAGTCCCACAGTATCGTGTGCATCCAGCAATATTGTTGGTTGCGGCACAAGCGGTTCTTCGAACGTCGCAGCCGCTAACGCTTTGTATGCTGCGCGTCAGAATGGTTTTCTAGAGCTATTGCTGAGTCCGGATAAATGTCAGGAGATAATTCAATATCAGGTACATAACTCGATATTGTTTCCCGCGCTGCCACAACAGCTGATTGGCATGGATTCGCGATTGTTGTCATGGGAAATGCTGCAGGAAACTACAGCGCGTCTGCTGTTTATGGCGGTACGTTGGGTCAAATGCCTGATGCCGTTTCAAACGTTATCCAAAAATGATCAACACCTACTGTTACAGGTAAGTAAAAAGCTTAACTTAATAAAATGAGCAAAGTTCTTTTTAGGAAAGGCATATTAATAGGTAACTTATTTTACTGCAGGCAGTTATCAATACAAAAATTGTGTTGATGGGAACTATAGGCCATTTCTGTAAAGTGCTTTTGACCACAAAAGTTCTTAATTTTTTTGCATTTTTTTGCGTTGAACCAAGAATTTTAGGTGTCAAACCTATTCAGTCAAGTCTGTCTTGGTCCGGAAATGGGAAGATAGATAAATAGGAGGGAAAAGGAAATCACGCGAAACAAGCTTAGAAAATTGAACATGTGGCGGTTAGTTGTTAGTTGTAAGTAGAATCGCGCTCTTGGTTGCCAAACACTTGATAAACTCTTCTATAAAAAAAGAAGATGCAACATAAGTTCTAGATTCGCCTGTGGAGTAGAGATTATGGTTCCTATTACTTTATGGTGTGGTGACCGTGGCATGCAGGCTAAGTGTGTGGCTTAGCATGCTCGGAGCCCGGGTTCGATCCCCAGCCGCGGCGAAAAGTTTTATCAATAAAAAAAAATTTTTCTGATCGGTCACCACCTCTCTGCAGACAATGGCAAACCTCAGAGAGTAAATAATGCCATGTAAAGCTTCTTGAGAACATGAACTTTAGCCGTTCGGAGTCGGCATAAAACATGTAGGACATTTAATAACACACACAACACAATTGATCATAAGAAGCTCGGTCAAAGTCCTTCAAGGGCTGAAATGGCCAATTTGTTTTTTTTTTTTTATTACTTTATGGTTATTTGCGCCTTATTTGCAAATCTTAGGAGGGATTCTAGAGGAATTTTGGCTGCATCTTTTAGTGACGATAACACCGGTGACCCTAAGTTTTTAAATCTCGATCTAAGTATGGCGGGGCATGTACAAAAAAAATGTTCCAGGGTTTCTTGGTCCCAGTTGTCATCCATGGTTATACCCAGTGAATAATTGTTAGCTGATTAGGTACAAACCAAATCAGATGTTGGCTGAGTATAGGTACATGAACCAATACTCAGTTGAATGACCAAAGAAAACACCACACAACAGTTTTTAGTTCCAAAAATGCAGACTTTATTCTTAAACTTTTTTTATAGAACTAACCCCTCATAAACTAAAATTAGGAGTATTTAAAGGAAAATACTTAAGACTAAAATATGAATAATTAAAATATGAAATTGCTGCATTGCACAATAATAAAAACAACAAATATAAAATTGCTGTATTGCACTATAAGAATGCAGTTTCTTGACCGCAGGTTATTGCACTTAAATTTGTGACTTAATTTACAATTTTGTTTTGGTTGCAATTCAGCTGATTTAACAATGCTGAAATGCATGTCGTTGGCCTACAAATATGCTGGTGTCAACAAACTGCGCTTTATGTGCAGTTGATTTTATAAACAAATTGTTTTATTGCTTATTGTTTACTTTTTGTTGTTTTTATTTCTGTGCAATGCAATATAATCTATAAAATATATATATATATATCATAAAGTATAAACATTCTCCCCCCCGTTGAGTGTCTAACTCAACTTAAGAAATGTCTACATCAAATGGTGACTTGTGCTGACGTGGCATCGGTTGAGGAGATGTGCTAGCCTTGGTTGCGGATGTTCGTTGGTAGTGTGTTCTTATCTTGCAAGTACTGTAGGTTATGATACCAAATATCGCTAAAATTAATGCTGAATAACTGATTACATGATGATGGATTTTATTGGATTCGAGTTGGTTCGGTAGCTGGTCAAAATCTTCTTTGGATAGTTTCGTCTGAAGATCAGTGAGTTGTTCTAGTTTTGTTTCAATATCTTTGAAGTTTGGTGTTAATAAGCCCTGTAGTGCGTTAGGTTGACTGATGGACGAGATATTTCCGATACCAGCAAATGATGTGTATACTCGACTGGATGATTCAATATAACCTTGGATCTGGATGTCATCATTTTTTAAGCTGCAGTGTTGGTCAATTGTGAGTATTCCTGACCCTATAAGTGTTAGTTGAATGGTTTCGTGATTACAAACTGCTGTGATTTCAGTTGGAATTGTCGAAGCGTAAATCCATTTATTAGCAAGATGCAATGATGTAAATGTTAACTGATCAGAGTACTTTGTTAGGTCACAGGTTTGGGACGTTTTGTTGTTAAAAAGTTGAATCTCGCAAGCAAGTTTCTTTGATTGCCTTCCAATGGTAGCTTGCTTCCTGCTTATTAAATAAATGTCATCACTAGTCAATGTTGCTGCTTCAACGTCGGCTCGGCTAAGTGCAATGTATTGATCCCGATGGCCGCTGACTGCTAGAATTTCGGTGGTGGGTTTAATTGCCACAAGCGTGTTATTTACTGTTATTGGAATCGGGTGTATAAGAAATAGGTCTAGTTTATTATGATCAACTAGTGGTACAGCTAATTCAAAGATGACGTGATTCCTTGTTAATCCAGACTTAACACTCATAATGGTATAAAGGTCCAGCAGGTTGTGGTCTTCGACTGGTAGAGCCCAACTAGTAGGTAAGTGTCCTTTGATAGTCAGGATTTCTTTCGCAAGTTGTTTTGGTGTAAGGATCTGTGGACTTATTTTTCCATGTTTAGTGTGCGTTAGGATGTTTATCAAATCTGCTTGTGTGTGCTGCAAATCTGTGCTAACCATAGAGAGTTGAGTAATTAAAACTGTCAGTTGCTGAGTCAGCCGTAGTTGAGCAGCTGTGTCTTCAATTTTGTTTATGTCCACGTTGATCAAACGCTGTATTTCAGTCAAACGTGAGGATGTATCCACTTCATCTTGTTTTATTATGTTGATTGTGGAATCAATAATTGACGTTTGATTCTTCAACAGCCTTAAAAGATGTTCTTCGTTGGATTTGACTTCATTTATAGTGTTTGACATCTGTTCGGCATAGTCTGAGTCGAGAACACCAAACAAAGTGTGAGCCACGTTTCCGATGACATTAAATGCACCTCTTTTGGGACGATTTGATAACAATAAGGTTTCCTCCTGGTGCAGATTGTTAACAGTAGCTTCAAAGTAATCGATGAGTGAACTGCATGAGATGTCCGACGTCGGGTGTAAGCAGAGCTTCCTGAGTGTTGTGATTCCATCTGATAGTGAATTTATTTGGTAATGAAATGGCGCAAGGTCATAGTATATGATGATTTTCCAGATACCTGTTGATAGCCGTGCGGCACCTATTCCTTCGAAGTAAATGCCAGGCTTGTTACGAAATCTTGATGTATTTATTGGAGAGGTCATTGCTAATGGCAACATCAGTAATGCAACCAGCATTACTGAGAGAGCAAGACCCTTTGATGTCGACTTGTTTTTTGAGATATCTTCATGTGGATGTGGCCATTTACGTTTGTGATTATTTGTCAGTACACTTGTTGCAGGTTCTATTTTTTCTGTTTCTTCTTCAGTGAATAATGGAGCTAATTCGTGTATGGGTCGTTTGGATATGCCCGAAGCTGTCTTAACATCAACGACCCGAATAAAGCCATCATTTCCCTTGTAGGTTCGAATAATGCGACCAAGGGGCCATTGAAGGACTGGAACGTTATCCTTCTTTATGATGACCAATGTTCCTTCCTTTACATTTGGTGTTGGATGCTTCCATTTAGACCTTTGTTGGAGCTCGTGCAGGTATTCGTGGTGCCATCTTGTCCAGAATCTATGTTTTATATCTGACACATATTTCCAATTTGTTTTAAGTGATCTTCTAGTTTCTGATACCCTTGAGTCGACTGGGGTTGTGAGTGGTTCTCCTATGATGAAGTGACCTGGTGTTAGTGCTCCTATATCATTTGGGTCTGAAGACAACGGGGTGAGAGGCCTAGAGTTTAGAATTGCCTCTATTTCAACTACAACAGTCTCTAGTTCTTCATATGTAAGAGAAGCAGTAGAGACACTGCGACACAAATGATGCTTCGCAGATTTGACTGCAGCTTCCCAGAGTCCACCAAAATGAGGGGCTTTAGGCGGAATGAACTTAAATTCGATGCCCTTGTCACTGCAGGTTTTAATAATTTTCTCTTGAGCTGAATTAGAGAAAACAGCTTGTTGCAATTCATTCAATTGATTCTTTGCACCCACAAAATTTGTTGCATTATCAGAATACAATGTCTGGCACCTGCCACGGCGGCTGATAAAACGTTTTAGTGCTCCAATAAAGGCGTCAGTAGTGAGGTCCGAAACAATCTCCATATGTACCGCTTTCGTGACAAAACAACAAAATACTGCAATATATGCTTTTTGAGGTCGTTTTCCGCGGATTTTGTAATGGATCCATATTGGACCGCAGTAATCGACACCAGCTGTTAGAAATGGCCGTGATTCAGTTACTCTATCCGCTGGTAGATTGCCCATGATTTGACTGTAGAGCTTTGGTTTTGCTCTGACGCAACGCACACAGTTTTGTACAATATTGCGTGCCATTGTTTTTCCTCTTACAATCCAGAATTTCTGCCTCGAGGCTGCTAATAAGGCCTGCGGGCCACAATGTTTGTTGTCTTGATGAACCATGATAAGTAACAATTTTACTATTGAATCATTGTATGGTAGCAAGATTGGATGTTTTTCATCAAAGGGTAATGATGATGCTTCTAATCGGCCTCCCACACGCATTAAACCTTGATCGTCTAAGAAAGGACATAGGCTGGCAAGTTGATTTGATTTGCTCACTTGCTTGTATTTTTGTAAGTCTTTAATTTCACTTTTAAAATCTGCCATTTGAATAGTCCTGATTATAACTGCCAAGGACTTATTCATTTCTGATGCACATATGGATAGATGATTTGGCCGAGCTGTTGTTTGTTTCTTAAGATTTTCAATAAAACGTAGCATGTAGGCAACTGTGCGTTGCAAAGCTCGAAATGAGTTTTTGTGGTTGATTCCATAAATTAGCGCCTCCGATGATGCTGACGACGAAGTTACTATTGATGCAGTGTTTGTTTCTCTTCCTTGTTTGTCATCGAAGATTTCAAAATTTTCATAAGCCGGCGCCTCCGATGATGCTGCCATTGTCACTACAGTAATCGGTTTTCTTCTTTCGATGTCATTGGGTGTATCGGCAGGTTTTGGTGTTGGTATGAGCCATGATTCTTGGCTGCCATGTAGAAACAAAGGTCCGAAAAACCATGTGGTACACAAGGTGAATTTTTCAGGATTAATCCCCCTTGAAATTATGTCGGCTGGATTATCTTTTGATGAGACATGATGCCATTGATTGATATGTGATATTTCTTGAATCCTGCTTACTCGGTTGGCGACGAAAGTGTGTAATGAAGATGCTGATGTTTTAATCCATGATAAAACTATTTCTGAGTCTGACCAAAAAAATGCTGGTACATGTTGATATTTCAGATCCTGCTTCACTCGTTCTGTAAGCTCGACTCCTAGAACAGCTGCACACAATTCCAATCGAGGAAGCGTTTGAAGTTTTAAGGGTGCTATCCTTGATTTTGCGCAGAGCAAGTTCGATGTTATGGTTCGATCCTTGTATGTTGTTCGCACATAAACAGCTGCTCCGTACGCTCGTTCTGAGGCATCGGCGAAGGTGTGTAGCTGAACCTTTACTTGAGGTTTTGAATGAAGGATGTGTCGGGGTACCTTTAAGTTATTGAGTTCCAATATATTTTTTCTGAAGTGTTGCCATTCTTGTTGAATTTGATGTGGTAGCCTTTCATCCCATCCATATTCTTGCTTCCATAGCTTTTGCATGAATATTTTTGCGGATACGATTACAGGCCCAAAGATTCCTAATGGGTCGAAGATTCGTGCTAAGTCTGAAGCTACTACCCGTTTTGTAATCGGTTGAACTGGCGACAGGTTTGCTCGTCCGCACAGTTGATCTGTTTTTGGATGCCAAATGAGACCTAGTGTCTTTGTAGCTTTATCATCCAAATCCAAATTAACTTCTTGATCTTCCACGGGTATATTTGCTAGTAGCCTTAAGTTGTTAGAACACCATTTCCGGAGTTTGAAGCCAGCTTCTTGAAGAATTTGTGTAAGTTGGGTTTGAGATTCTAAAGCTGATGCGATGTCATTGGCACCACTGAGACAATCGTCCACATAAAAATCTTCAAGCAAAGTTCGTGCACCTTGTGGGTATTTACTCATATTCTGTTTTGCCAGATGTTGCAGACATTTGGTAGCCAAATAAGGTGCTGATGTTGTTCCGTACGTCACTGTTTTAAGTCGATAGTATTGAATAAGTTCACTTGGGTCCTTCCGCCACACAATGAGCTGCTGAGCTGTGTCCTCTTCATGCATGCCAATCTGTCGATACATCTTTTCAATATCGGCTGTGAATACGTATTTGTATGTTCTAAATCGCAACAGCATTGAAAATAGATCACTTTGAACAGTAGGGCCCTTATGCAATATATCGTTTAAAGCCTGGCCACTTGACGTTTTGGCTGATGCGTCAAATACGACCCTGAGCTTTGTGGTACTGCTATCTGGTTTTAGCACATAATGATGAGGAATGAAATAATGGACATCGGGAACATCTTTCGGCCATATCTTTTCCATATGATTCAACGATTCGTACTCATCCATGAACTTTATGTATTGCGATTGTATGGTCGGATCTCTCTGCAATCTTTTTTCGAGCGATAAAAATCTGTTAATAGCCATGTCCTTTGATTTTCCAAGAGCTGTTGGACTTTCAGAAAACAGTAAACGGGTAATAAAACGGCCATCATTATCTCTTCTTATGTTATTGGCAAAATGGGTTTCACACCAATTTTCAACTGGGGTCATGACCTGGCTGACTGTGTTCAAATCGTCGATTCTCCAAAATCTTTCTAGAATAGAGTCCAAGTTTTCATCTTCTGTGGTAGCTACGGCGCATGCTGCAGTTGCTTCTGTTGACACTTCAGTTTTTCCAATGACAATCCATCCAAAAACCGTGTTTTGTAGGAGTGGCTGATTTATTTTTAGTGTAAGCTGCTCTGGGTGGATTAGACTATGGTAAAGCTCAGCACCAATAAGCATGTCAATTTTTCCTGACTTGAAGAACTCGGGATCGGCTAGGTTTAGATGACCTGGAAGGTTCCAATTTGAGACTTCTAGGTCCTTTGTTGGTTGTGAGGAAATAAGTTTCGGCATAACATAAGCTTCTATTCTAGTTGAAAAGTCTTCTGTTCGTGAATGAATCGCAACGTTGACTCTTGAAGTTGAGATTCCAGTTTGTTGTCCGATTCCTTCAATGGAAAGCTGGGACCTTGTAGTGGTTAATGATAACTTGTTGACGAGCCGTTGTGTCACCATGTTGATTTGTGAACCGGAATCCAGTAGTGCACGTGCTTCGCATACCTGTCCATTGTTTGCTACAACTCGAATTTTTGCTGTAGCCAACAGTACATAATTGTTGTTTTTCGTTGCATGATTAGTTGTTGCCACAGTTGCAGGTGAATTTTCTTTTGCTTCATTCCTTGTTCCATTTGATGACAATTCTTGTTGCTGCAGATGAAGTAGTGAATTGTGTTTTTTCGAACACTTTGGACAGTGTCGCCACACACATTGTACTGCTGCGTGACCTGGCTTTAGACAATTCAGGCATAATTTGTATTTTTGCACAAATTTTATACGATCTTGCACCTTGAGCTTTAGAAAGTTGTCGCATGCAAAGAGCGGATGGAATTTCTTTCCACATGACAAACAGAGTTTGATGTCAATTTGTGCGGCTGATGATGTTAAGACCTTTGCTGGCGCCTTTGGTTTTTCTCGTTGTCCAATAGTTTCCATGGTTTGGAATTGTAATTCCAGGAAAGCCAACAATTCTGACATTTTAGGAATTTCCTTAGGCCTCACAATTGATTGTTCATATTGAATGTATGTGCTTCGATCGAATTTTTTGATCAGAAGGTGAATCAGCAATGGATCCCATGAATCAGTTTTGATGCCTAAATTATTTAAAGCAAGTAGGCATTCCCTTGTTGTGTCGTGCAGGTGTTTAACTGCTGTTATATTTGAAGTTCCGGATGGTTGATCTACCAGTTTCTTTATAAGTGTTGATGTCAATACTCTTTTGTTGTTGTAGCGCTCTTCTAGTAGCTTCCATGCTGCGACATAGTTTTCATCAGTAATAGCTAGGTGACTGATTAAACTTGATGCTTCTCCTGTAAGCTGTGTTTTTAGATGCCACATTTTTTCCACGCTTGACAATGGTTGTTTATGGATGATTTCAGTAAACAAACCGTGGAATTGGCTCCATTTTAAGTAATCCCCATCAAATTTCGGAATTTGTACCTTTGGAATTGGTAAAGTGCCCTTTGAAGGGTGATACTCATGCTGTTGAACGGGTTGATTAAGCATTAAAGTGATCTCTGTTAATTTTAGATGCACTTCTTGCTCAAGTGACTGAAACTTCTCTGCATCATAGCCTAAAGCTACTGGATTGGAGTGTTGCTCCCAAATTTGTTCGTCAAATATGGCTATGTCGTGCCATAGTTGGTTCACAAATTCCGCCTTGAGGTCATAATACGGTGATGATTGTCCCTCCAAGACTCTAATGTTAGAGAGCCTTGACTCTAGGAGAGACATTTTTCTGTGGGCCTTTCTTATCAGGCCATTAGTTAGATTCTCCATGTTTGAGATGTCTTCGCCTAATGCACCTTGTTCCGGTGTCTGAATATTGTCGTCACCACTGTCTTCATCAATCGCTGAATCCAAAGTTTTGATTTCTTGCTTAAAGTGCTTTACGTATTTTTCGCAAAGCACTGTCAGCTGCATGTAGTAGTCCTTAACAAAATACTCGTGACTGCGATCCTTTGTATTACTAAGCTCTACATGATTTGCCTTGAATTTGGCATGTATGGTTTCAAGCTGGCTTAGCCGAAGTTTGTAATATTTAAGATCCCTCCGAACTTCTGGATCCTTTTTGTAGTTCCGGATGATCCTTTCGATTTCGTCTCCGAGCTGAGACTGTGCTGTGTACAATTCCTCCATCACTTAGTTGATTGCTGTCTTCTAATCAGATGTTGGTGGAGAACTTGTGTGGTGTCGTCTTTGTCACTTTATTACGGCCGATTGTTTGATTAGTGATCAATAGATTGATGGATACTTGGCACTTGAACCAGTTATCCTTCGTATTGATCACGTCGGGGTCACCAATGAATAATTGTTAGCTGATTAGGTACAAACCAAATCAGATGTTGGCTGAGTATAGGTACATGAACCAATACTCAGTTGAATGACCAAAGAAAACACCACACAACAGTTTTTAGTTCCAAAAATGCAGACTTTATTCTTAAACTTTTTTTATAGAACTAACCCCTCATAAACTAAAATTAGGAGTATTTAAAGGAAAATACTTAAGACTAAAATATGAATAATTAAAATATGAAATTGCTGCATTGCACAATAATAAAAACAACAAATATAAAATTGCTGTATTGCACTATAAGAATGCAGTTTCTTGACCGCAGGTTATTGCACTTAAATTTGTGACTTAATTTACAATTTTGTTTTGGTTGCAATTCAGCTGATTTAACAATGCTGAAATGCATGTCGTTGGCCTACAAATATGCTGGTGTCAACAAACTGCGCTTTATGTGCAGTTGATTTTATAAACAAATTGTTTTATTGCTTATTGTTTACTTTTTGTTGTTTTTATTTCTGTGCAATGCAATATAATCTATAAAATATATATATATATATCATAAAGTATAAACACCCAGCTTTTTAGCATAGGTCGCCACCATGCAGTGACCTGTAAGAATTCCCACCAGTGTTCTGCTGTCCCTTCGGGTGCGTGCCAGGATAAACGACGTTCGTTTTCCGCATACTACATCGTACATGGTTTTCGAGATCTTGCATGTTGTCGTATCTTTCCATGTTACCCTCACTGCTTGTTTGGCTACAGTTTCGAGGTTTTTTTACAATAATTCCTTAGAGTAGAACTGAACGAACAACCATTGCATCTTCTTGGATGCATGTAGCGCATTGGTAGCCTTTGTTACCCTCTCGTGCACATTTGAGTCTTCACGTCAGTTTGTTGTCGAGTCCAACTGCCAGATATTTCGTGAGAGTTTTCGGGATGGAATCCAAGGTGGTCTCTTGTACTTATTCGTAAGCAATATCGAATCCGTTTTCTCTGCGTTTATACTAAGGCCGACTGAGTTCGCCCATCTAAGTACCTCTTTGAGTGTGTGTTCCATTAAAGAGCTTAATGTCGAAATGCATTTTTCCACTTTAATTATACTTATGTCCTCCGCATAAGCTGATATCTTCTGCTCTCAAAGCTATTGAGAAGTTCGTTGACAACTAGATTCCATAGTAGGGGTGACAGGACTCCTTCTTGGGGTGTTCCCCTCCTTCTCTTACCATGTTTGTAGAGCCCACTCGTCTTGGACCATTCTACAATTTAGTAGGTTGTCTATCCAGAGATCGATTGCTGGTTGTGCATCGTTCGCGTGTTATCCGTTTAGGATAGTCGTAGTTGATACATTGATGAATGCACCTGAGATGTCTAGAAATTCCCCTAGTGCAAATTCTTTGTGGTGGATCTTAAGTGTTTTGAGTAGAAAGGATGTTAGGCTTATTGGTCCGTAGTCCTTTAGATGCAGGTAGCTACTACAACCTAATTTTGGTATGAAGACCACCCTAGTTGTCCTCCTACAGGCACGCATTTAAGTCTGATACATCCCTCAAGCCATGGAACGACTTTAAAAGTGGTCGCTTTTAACATGGCTGGAAATATGCCGTCAGTCCTGGTGATTTCCATTCTGAGAAAGAATTTATAGCCCGCTGGATTTTGTCTGGAGTTATTAAGTTTTGCTGATTCTGTGACTTGATTGTCCGCAGTTTTTGTTTGTTAGCAAGTTTAAAAGAGTCTTTAGAGACTTTTGATGTTAGATTTTGTGTTTATGCGTTTTGGGGAGGGTAATCTAGTCTCAATGATTGCTCTAAACTGATTTCAGTGTGTGTTTATGGGGTTTCTGAAGATCTGTTGAGCCGGTGTATTTCAAAATTTAATATTAAAGCTAATATATTTGTGGTCTGATAAGGAATGCTGTTCAAGCACACTCCAATCTGTTACAAGAGTGTTATTAAGTATTTGACGTTAACGTAAGTCTAATACGTTAGAGGAGGTACGACCCACATATGTAGGTTCCTTACCTGTGTTAACTACGCTTAGGTTAGTTTCTAGAATAAAGTTAAGCATGGACTCACCTCGATCATTTATGTCAGGGCTTCCCCACACTGAGTGATGTGCGTTGGTATTTGTACCGATGACAATTGCCTATTTCTTGCTGCTGTTTGTATTTACCAGCCGGTGGAGCTCGCGGTGAACTGATGTCATATGCCATGTAGCAGTATGCGACCAGGATCGTCTCATGTCTCTTGCTCTCTAGCGCCAAAACTGTGAGATCATCAGTGCAGTAATGAGACATTAGATAAGTTCCTTTCCTTGTAAGGCATGACTATTCTTGTTCTTCTTACTGTTGATGCGTAAAAAGTGTTGTGGTTGGGTGCTTTTAAGCCGGAGACCACGTTACCCGAGGCTGGCCACGGCTCCTACGCTACTGTCACATCGTAGCCTCCTTCCTCTAAAACGTGAAGGAGTTCAGCGCACACTAATTTACTTTTGTTCAGATTGGAGGACCTTCAGTTGCATTATGCTGAAAGCTCCTTCACGGCGTCAGCTAGCTTGCTCGGACTTTCAGTGTTATCTGCATCGACGAGACTGAGCTCCTGGGTGGCATCAGCTACCAATGCGATGCCGAGGAATTTTTCAACCTCCCCGGTCTCAAGAGTCTCTACCTCCTTGTTGATCTGGAGGATGTTGTGTTGCCCACCGCTACTACCAGGTTGCTGCTCAGCAACTTTCAACACCCTCCAGTCAGCTGTTGGCACGTCATAATTCAGTTTCTGTAACAGTTTTAGCGCGGACTCTTGTGGTACCACTCTGTTGAATAGCACGTTTACCTTTGGTAGAGACGGGATATCCATCCTGTCGACCACATCCAGCTGAGAGCCGTTCCATAGGCCTTGGAGCGTCGGTGCAACTCTCTTTTCCCACTCCAGAGTCGGGTCGTCGTTACATTTGAGGATTTTCACATCGTTGAACCATCCAGTACCTCAGATACCTTCTGCTCAGCCCAGGTGAGCCTCTCCTTCTCTGTGGAAGATAGTCCGCTCTTACCCGAAATCCGGCTGCAGATACTAAGGGCAGCTTTGTATTGAGACTTGGCTTTCAACCCTTCCTTCGATTTCGTCTTGAACCCTACTTTACATGAGGTACTGGAACCTGCTGACTTGTTGGGGGAAAGGAGAAGCCGTTGGCTGCTGACAAGCCTTCTTGGACAACGGCATCTTCGCGTTTGAGAAGGTTTTTGTTGTTGTTGTTGGCAGTAACAATAAAACCACTATGGCCTGCTCCAACTATAGAGGAGGTGTCACCGCTGGCGACACGCAGTGAAGAATGCTCCTTACCATGCCCGCCGGTGGTAGCAGTCACGTATTCCACCGACGTTTAGGTAGGCATCCCAGCCCAAGTTTCTTCTTTATCCGGCTCCATCTGAAATCGAGTTTTTGTGGGTGATTTGGCACAATAGCTTTTGAGTCCTGCCGCCAGGTAGGGAAACGTTTTGGTTCATTGCTCCACAACAGCCTGTTTGGCTCTCTAACACCACCTTCTCGAACAGATTCACGAACAGATGCTTGAAAGAATTCACACACAGATTCTGGAATGATCTCGCGCAAAGATTTTCGGATGGGATCACAAACGGACTCGAAGACGGATTCCAGGTCGGGAACGATCTCGGGCGAACTTTGCGCACGTTAATTGTAGATTATTTTTCTTTTTTTATAAGCCTTCTCAAATGCCGTTTTGAACGAGTGTACGAAACGAACTTAAGGAACAAATGAACTAAATGAACTTAAACAACTATGTATATAAGCGACCTAGTTCATAAAACCCAGCAGAACTAAAAAAAGCGATGATTTCAGTGAACTGAAATGCCCAAGTCTACCTTTTATTTTCACTTTTATTCTTATTGAAAAAAATTGTCGCTTGTGCTACGTACGACCACAACGATACCAATAACCCTCTTTTTGACCTTTAAACTTGATGGTGCTTAGTATTTCTCAAGCTCTTCTTTGGTTTAGCTGATTGTTTTTTTTTTACACAAAATTAATACTTGATGAGCACACCAAATTCCCATTGCGCCGAAACTTACAAGGTTTTCTACTTTAAATGGCTGTCAGAAACAAACTTAATGACGTAGCTTGCTCAAAATTTCACAGTAGTCTATTAACAGATGCTAGTTAACAGAAGTAGTCTTGCATTTAAAGTTACTATGCATAGAAGTTCAAAAAGTCACTTAACAATAAACTGCATGTAATACTTTTTTCCTCTCTATATTTTTCTCTCAAATAGGAATCCTGGAAAGAGCTATTTCTGTTAAATCTGGCACAATGGACAATACCGCTCGATCTGACACCCATTCTCGAATCGCCATTGATCAAAGAGCGCGTTTTGCAAGACGAAGCGACACAAATCGAAATGAAGACCATACAGGAAATACTCTGTCGCTTTCGACAAATAACGCCCGATGGCAGCGAGGTGGGCTGCATGAAAGCCATTGCATTGTTTGCACCAGAAACGGCTGGTCTCTGCGATGTACAGCCCGTAGAGATGCTACAAGATCAGGCGCAATGCATACTCTCCGATCATGTGCGGCTGCGTTATGCGCGACAAGCGACACGATTCGGTCGCCTGCTACTGCTATTGCCATCATTGCGTACCATACGCGCGACAACCATAGAAGCACTTTTCTTCAAAGAGACCATCGGTAATGTACCAATAGCGCGACTGCTGCGCGACATGTATTCAATGGAACCGGCACAGGTGGAGAAATAAAAATTATTGCAAAACAAAAAGACAAAACGAGGCAGCTTAAAACACACAGAATTCAAATATTTACAAATACTTTAAAAATTATAACATTGAACAGTGCACAAACATGTGTCAGACAGAGGTCACAGCAGAGTGGCATTTGACTGAATGACACTATTGCCAGCTTCTGGTTATGTATGCAGAAAATAAGAACAAAAAACAAAAGAAAAATATACATATTATATACAACTACATACATTAGCTATTTTATAGAATTGTTGATTTTGCTGCGCGCTCAATATTTTCTTTTAATTTGAAAAATTCGATTTTTAGATTTTATGCTAAAAATTTGTTAGGTTTTATTTTAATTTTACCTTTTGTGGTTTTTGTTACCTGCTGTGCTACCGCTTTTTCAACTTTTAGAAATGACTGCCCTAAGGATATTTTGCTGCAATCTCGCTTAAAAAATAACCAGTGTGGGAGTGTGGGCGGTGGTTAAAAAATGTTAGAAATTCGCGTTTCATTGCTTTTTATCTTCTTTGTATTTCCGCCAACGAAGCTATTTGAAATGAAAAAATAACTTTGCTGTAGGTGTAGCAGATACTTATTTAAGCTAAATATAGTGTATATTTTTAATTTTTGTTTTCTAACTTGGTATCGATTCGTTGTGATGATAAAATAGGTTCACCTATGGTTCAAGTACTAAGCATTAAATTTAAAGCTCTGTTCATTATGAAAATATTTTGCAATTTTTTAATAAAAAAATCAATTCTTCAAATTTAGTTTTAAGTTAAAACTTTCGCTAAATATTTTAAGCGATATTGTACAATTTTATATTATTGTAAGATATTACAAAATGATGCATTATTGTATTATGTTATGAGAAAATTGTTATAAATAAGAACACTTATGTAAATATACTTTATATACATATATTATGTACAAATAAGCTTGTATTTAATCAAAAATGCTAAATAAAATCATTAAAAAATATTTGCTTAGAGTCTTGCTTGATTTGGTTCAACTCAAGAAATTCTGGAAACTATTAATCCTGTTGCAATAAATTGAAGATGAAGTTTTATTGTTCAAACAACAATTTATGTAAAAGGGTGATTTATTTGCTATTTGTTTTTCCAGTATACATTTTTTGACACCTCACGCGTGATTCGTAACATGTGACAAAGCCAAAAATGCTCAGTAAGGTTTGCCATTTCACCACAATAGACTAACACACGAACAGCACTTGCCAATCTTTAAATTTTATTATCAAAATTCGAGAGAATTCTCCGAGAGAAATGTGTTTAGCAAATTATGTTCATTTGATGGTTTCACTTGACATCAGTCCAACAACCCGTATGCGAAGAGTGCGTACCGAGAATAGGAGAATATTATTGCTGTATGTATCGGCCAGTGTCTTTGAAGATCGCGATATGTCAATTTGTTGCCGTTCTCAACAATTGAGCTTGTGTTATTCAACCTCCTGGAACATTTTATGTAAGGACCTCGCTATGAAACCAAACAAAATACAGCTGATACAAAAACTGAAGCTACTTTACTTGCCACAACATCGTTTTTTTGGTGCATGGGACTGAGAAAAGTCAGATGATGATCTAATTTTTTATCGAAAATAAAAAATGGGTACACTCTGAAAACAATTTCTGTCTATCAACCAAGATTTGGTTACAGCTAACAAACGGCATACTTGGTTATGGCAAAATAAATTTATGCGAGGTTTCAGACAAGGTAATTCTTTATCGTGCGACTTCTTTAATATAGTCATGGAGAAGATCATTCGAGCTGCTGACCTTAAACGCAGCGGCACCATTTTCTATAAGAGTCTTATGCTGCTGGCGTATCCTGATGATATTGACATGATTGGCCAAAGTAAGTGCGAAGTCAGTGCAGCATTCTCCAGGCTAGAAAAAGAGTCGAGTCGAATGGGTCTTGTAGTGAATGCAAATAAAACGAAGTATCTTGTGTCAACAAACAAACAGTCCCAGCGTCTTGAAAACCACGACCCTGTTGACAACACCTCCTTTTGAGTTTGTTAAGGATTCCTCAAATGATATCAGTATTGAGATTAAACGAAGGATAACTCTTGCCAACAGGTGTTACTTTGGGCTCAGTAGCCAATTGAGAAGCAAAGCTCTCTCTCGACGAACAAAACTGACGCTCTGTAATCATGCCCGTGCTAATATACGCATCACAAACCTGGATGTTGAGCAGCTCTGATGAAAGGACTTTGGGGGCGTTCCAGAGAAAAATCCTTCGTAAGATCTATGGTCCAATCTGCGTCAATGGCGAGTACCGAATACGATGGAATCACGAGCTATATGAGCTATATGCTGACATCGATATAGTCAAGCGTATTAAAATTGAGCGGCTTCGCTGGTTAGGTTATGTCGAGAGAATAAACGACGATGCTTCAGCGAAAAAATATTCGATTCGGTACCCAGCGGTGGCCAACGCAGACGAGGAAGACCACGTCTTCAATGAAAATACCAGGCATTGGATAACCTGCCAACGCTTGGAGTTTCCAAACTGGCGCCAGCAAACGCACGGCAAAAGAGGCTGGAGCAAATTCTTAGATGAGTGTGTAAGTAAGAACCATAAGTTAGTACAGCACCAGACTCTTATCGAACCATCAATCTACAAAATCGTAGGTTCCTATAAATAGGAAATAGATTTTTCAAAGATTTGGAGCAGCAAGTGAAGATACTATCGCTAGATATATGGAAGTTTACTAAGAGTACATGATGTTTCGATGAACGATCATATATAAGAAGGAATTAGGTTTTTTGGGAATCACTGCCAATGGGTTAAACATAATCAAATAAGGTATTCTTAATGGTCCAAAAGGTCCCGTGGAAGCATGTCAACGTTGGACGACCCCTATAACCTAACCTAATTACTTCTAGGAAGGCAATTTGGTTTTCGAAAAATACCGCCGACATTCATCGATTAAATAGTGAGATTGACATTGTCTGACCACTTGACATGTTTATTTTGGTTGCACTGACAATTTTACAGCGATCTAATTTCTAGCAAAGGTGAAACAACATTTTTTACTGTGCTACTTTCAAAAATCACTTTATAAAAAAATAATTACTTTTCCATAAATAGTGAAAATTTTATGTTTTTTCTAAGTTACTGTCTTTATTAAATAATCTTCAATAGTAAATACAAAAGTTCTGAAAAAATCATCAGGATCACCGAAAAGGGTAAGCATGAAAAAAATAGTGTGAAAAAATTTTAAATTTCAGCTTTGAGTTTGGTAGCACTGGACTAAAAAATTCAGTTATTTCAAGTTCAAAATCAGTTTTGTGACTAAATTTTACATCAAAATAGATGGGTTTTGTTCATTTTGCACAAATTTTAAATGTATAATTTTTTTTCCAAAAATGTCTTATAAGAAATCGTCAAAAAAATCCCAATTATTTTAGAATTTGACTCAGTCTAATGAGCATGAAGCCAGTCATGAATTGCATTAGGATTGGAATGACCGTTATAAGAAAAATCGATGGGTAATATTTTTAAAATTATTTAAACCCTCTGGCGCCCTGCTATTTGGTATTTTTCTAAATTTTTTTTTAAAAAGTGTAAAAACTATATAATTAAGAATGTATTGAGCTATCGAATAGTTTATCAAAATGTATGGTATGTATTATTAGTCAACAAATTAATTGCAAGTGGCATGCCATTTTGAGCATGGCATTGTCAATGTTGATTTTTATTTTATTCGCGAAGGAGGAACCTTGAAAAGGCCCTAACGCAGGTGTGCTCTAAAGCAACCGTGGCCGCTCAGACTTCGAGCCAGATAGAAGTTCAGCTAATAGCGAGAGGATGCGCTCTCGCTATTAGCTCCTGGTTGAGCCTCTTGCAGCTAGCGAGCACCAGAGCTGCATTCTCAGACACTGTTCTGAAAGCGCAGCACACTCTAAGAGCGCCTAGTTTACATACTGACTCTACTCCTTGTCGGTAGGACCTAACCTGAATAGCTGCGGCACAGACTGTTGATGCGTAAATCGAACGCAAAACTTTGAGAAGAAGTGTCCTGCAAGTTTGCTTTGGTCCACGTGTGTTTGGCAATATTCTTGCTAGTGCCAGGCATGAAGTGGCTGCTTTTCTGTGGGCATTCTTTAGCTGCTATTTAAAAAAGAGTCGAGAGTCGATCAGCACTGAGGTACTTGATAAATGGTTTTGAGCGTACCTCTGTCCCATGCACATTTGTAACTGCGATTTCGAACTTTTAACGGCAACTGATAAGCACCGCCTTCGTCTTGTGTTCACTTAAACTAAGCCCAGCTGACTTTAGCCAGTCGTAGATATTGCTAATAGAAATACTATTGAGGGCCTTACCACAACCGCAAAATTGAATTGGAGGTACCTCAAGCCTTAGAACAATATCAAACATGACGTTTCACAGAAGGGGCCCTAGAACTGATCCCTGTCAGTACAAGTCTCTGGGCCTTTCACTGAGTTAAAAATATGCCCTCTCTTAGGCGGGCGTTGAAGAGCTGGACAAATTCTTGAGGTTTCTCTAGGATGATGAGCTTTAACGCACGGTTAGGAATACCATTTGGTCCTGGTGCCTTAAACACCTCCTCACTGCTTACCATTATTATTTTATGGAGATCTTCGTCTGCAAGGTGTGGCGAAATTGCTGGTTGTGGCGGGAAAAGAGTCCTTACTACGATACCAAACAAGTGTGTGCCTGTTAGAGTGGGCTGTCTGAACCCCTTCAGATTGTATATTACTTACTTGTAGGTGGTTTCCCATGGACCAACTTCTGTCTCATCACAACACTGCAGGAAGCATTCGTGCCTGCTCTTATGAATAACTTTCTTCAAAGCTTTTTTAGATACACGGTAGGATTCGCGAAGAACTTCGAATCTGTCGTTATCTCTTGAGCGGTAATATCTTCTTCTAGCTTGAATGCATTCTCTGCGTGCTTCTGCGATTTCTGGATACCAACAATACACTGGACTGCGGTGTCGTTTGCTTGGTCTTCTAAGGAGCATGAACGCGTCGCAAGCTCTCCTGTGTTCGTGAGTGGCTTGTCTTGCCATATCGGGTTCTGTGCCGGTGAGGTGTATGTCGGCCATTATTAGTCTGAAGATGTCTTCGTTTAGCGTATCTGTTTTATAAGCAGATCTGTTTTCGTTAATATTCATTCTCTTGGCTTCGATTTTGCTTTCCTAACACGCATGTAATGGCATGGTGGTCACAGTGCGTATAGATATCTCGTACTATCCACCCAGTCTGAATACCGAGCTCACTACTAGCAAAGGTCAGATCAATAAAGGAGCTACTTGTACTGCTAAAAGTGTGCTGCAATACAGTATTGAGCAGCACCATGTCAAGTGATGCGAACGCTTCGAGAAGTATGAAGCATCTTTGATTTGTACGTTGACTGCGCCATTATGCATTATACAGCCCAAGCGTTAAAGTTGCCAGCTATTAGAACTGGCTTAGTCCCTCGTACGTCTTCAACTATGGCATCTATGGTCTTACCAAGCTCTGCAACACAAACTTGCGGCAAGTTAGCAGCTCACAATCTGAACACTCTCTACCTTGACTCGAGTAAAACCGTTTACACGTGTACGAAGGAGTATACGGAGAGGAACCCTACAACACGACCATATAGCAGCTTTGTCAGTGATGTCTGAGGCCCAAATTTCTGGGCTTTTGCAGGCTTACGGTTCACTAAAAATCGCAAGATCGGTGCTCTGTTCTCTGACCATTTGCACTAATAGGTCTTGCGCTGCCCGGTAGTTGTTAAGATTCAACTGTAGGAATCTCATCTTCGCTAGGCTTCGTAGCATTATTGAAGGATGAACATCTCTAGCTTCCGGCATGGTAATTTGTCTCTGTGCTTTTCTTGGCTAAGCAGCTTTCTGTGTTGTTGCAGCTTTTTGCGCTATGACCAATGTCCAGGCACTTGAAGCACCTAGTTTGAGCAACTTTCTTTCGGACACTACATATGACCCAGCCAACTTTATGCTTGCCAGCCGTTTGTGTGCCAGCGTAGAGCTTACGCAGTTTCTTCACGTTCACCGCTATAGGCTCACCAAGATGTTTCTGAATAGCGTTTTGCCATCAGATGTTGTCACCTCGTTCAGATCTTTATTCTCGACCTGCATCTACTTTATTAGGGTTCTCATCTCGGCTTGGTCATTAAATACCATGTCAGACTCCTCTTTCAGCTTCTGAGTCGACTGGGCTGTGAACCGTTTGAGCTGAATAAGTACTTCACCTTTTCCAGTGCGTCTAACTCTTGCAGTATTTTCACCGAACTCTTCGACTGCCTTTTCTTGCTTCATCTAACTTAACAATTGTGTCATCATTATATTGTTTCAGTGTATCATCATTATTCCCACTGTCAAGAAGCGACATCAGCAGCTGTGAAATTAAATTGCCAAATCTAAACGTATATCTGTGTATAAGCTTAAAACCATGTTTGGCAGGCGCAGAAAACACATACACACACATTTAAGTTCCAGTGTAACGCCTTTCTTTCACCAACTGGTGGTTGGCACACGAAAAGTTCACAATAACATGCGAAACATTTGGCTTGATGGCCAAGTGGCATTGGGCGACGAGTTGCCAAAGCCTGCATGTAAGCCTTGAAGAACACCGAAACTTGGGCTCAAATTGGAATGGGTTTTTTGTTTTTTATCATGGCGCTCAATGACTATTTCGAATTTTTCGATATCTCCTCAGCGGAATGAGTTTCGACCGTGGTCTTGTTCTCAATTCCATTCATCTTGATCTGAGGCTGAGCTTTACGTTGAGTGGTGCGGGTAGTTTTGAGTATGAGTTCAAAGCTACATGGTTTTCGGGTTAATCATGCAACGAGTGTAACGCGCCTTAATACCTTCATGAGAGCTGGACCACGTGCTTAGCTGCACATCGCGTGCTACTTGTTCGTTCGTCTCTTTGGCATGGCGTCCAATAGTGTGGATTGCATGGTGTGTGGTGTTTGTTTTTTTTTGTTCTTTTCTTGTTTTGTTGTTGTTGTTGTTGTTGTTATTGCCATCATTCATACAAGCTTATTTCACCTCATAAAATTGATTGCAGTCTGAGTAGGAAAGTTGCACGTACATTTTTATGCACTGCTACTTTTTATCAAGTTCCGCATTATAAAAGTTTTTTTAGCATTATAAAAACCGTTTAAAATCGCGGATATTCTCAGTGTTTTGCGCATTCAGGCTAGTTAAATTGAATGGTAGAAATATTTTTGAGAATAAACCACACTTTCAACGATTGCGTAAAACCACTGCATATACTGACGGAATCATAGTAAGAAAAAAATAAGGCCGATCCTTTAAAATCAACGAAACAAATTATGATGGATATAAATGAGAAAAAAAAAATTAAAATATCCAGTATCAATAGAAGGCCAAAGTGTGGTGATGACCGTGTCATGCAGGTTTAATGTGTGGCTTGCATGCTCAGAACCCGAGATCGATCCTCAGTCACGGCGAAAGTTTTTTCAATAAAAACATTTTTTCTGATCGGTCACCACCTCTCTGCAGACAACTTTTCTTAGTAGTGCGTTTTAGATTTTAAGCATTGAAATGCAGAATACATTGAATGCGAGGGCAACGCGCTTAGATCACAGGTAAAGAGATGGGCAACTTCGACAAATTTTGGCAAGAAAGAGATAGCCTTCTGTCAAAATGGCGACAATACAAACGTTAATTTTATAAATGTGTTAGTGAAATTTTTGACATACTCCCCAGTTACCTTATTCAACACATAATTCAACAGTTAACATAAATTTAAGCAGTCTGGTGAAAAACTCATTGGCCGCATCCAGCGCTCTCAATAAGTTATTTTTGAAGTGAAACTTCTTTAGCCGCGTATACAACATATACCCCTTTTACATTAGTCAAGAATTGAAGTCAATTTTCTGAGCTTGTTGGCCAATTCGCCGCAAATAGGAAGCGACGAAAGAGGAAAAAGTTGACGGTACACAGTCAAGTGTCGAACTCGAAAAATTGCTTCCATTTCTTGACTAGTGTAAAAGGGGACATACAGCGAACGAATTGGGTAGTAAAACCGATGAAACGAATGAAACTGCGGCGAATTAAGGTGAATTTAGGTCAGTTTAGGTGAATTTAAGTGAATTTTATTGAAATTAAGTGTTCGAAACACCCTATAAATTCGAAAGAAAAAAATTATCAAACAATGGTTTGAGTCTGAGCTAACAGACGAATTAATCAACAAGGTTTTAGATCGTACTTTTTGAAGGTGGAATTTTCAACTAGATACGTTATGCTTCAATTTCCAATCGTGACAACTTACGCTGGAGTTTTCAACCTGTATGATTCAATGGCCAATCGGATACAATAAGATTATCTGAGGTCACAGACGGTCATTGGCGATTTCATGGATTCTATGGATCATTTGGACAAATATGGATAATTCTATGGCCAATCGGATGATATGACTATCTGAAGTCACAGGCGGGTCCTCATTCGCAGGTGGTCATTGAAACTTTAATGGATTCCATTTTTAAGTACATTTTTTTACAAGACGAACTCAATTTATATTGATGATGATGAGATATGAATGCATTACGATAACCTTTAGCGCTAAAAACCATACGGGCTGGGCCGCCCAGCCATACACAAAAATCGATGCCAAAGCCAATTCACAGTGACAAGATCCTTCTTTGTGTTTGGTCTCTGTATTTGGTGAGGCCGTTGTATACTAAAGGCTCCTACAACTAGGTGAAACTATCATAGCACAACTCTACCGAACTCAATTGATCCGTTTGAACCGAGCATAGAAGCAAAAACGTCCAGAGTGCGATCAAAGGCACAATAAGGTAATTTTGCAACATGACAACACTCGGCCACATGTTATGCAGCCGGTCAAAACACACTTGAAACGCCTTAATGGGAAGTCTTACTCATACTATTTGCTTTCTTTGATGACGCATGAAATTGAGGATAAGCACTTTCGCCATTAATATTCTAATGGATTTATATGAAATGAGACTTTTTTAGTAAGATTAAATTAAAAAACTCTCTAATTTTTTGGGTTAAAGTTTCACTTTACCGCCACACACATATTTTTTTCTGAAAAGTTTGCTATTTGAAGCAATCAAAATAGTTGTCAACTTGATGATATATAAAACAGTTTATCGAATAAATTGGTAGCCTAACCAGGAAATTGTAATTTTTGTCTCTTTTAAGTTTAGTTTTTAAGTATTCATTTTAAAAATATGCTCTAAAGCTACCAGAACATGCGGATTCATTAATATTTGTCAAAATTATTGTTGCACGGCCTTGCCTCTCAACTACTTGCCAATTTTTTTGATGTCTGACATAACAACTCAGTCATAGAAAAAAAAGCGCTAATTAGGTTTTCTACTGGAACAGTTGTATCGTTTGAAAGCGCACACTGCTTTATAGCCTAGACACATTGACTGCGACTGCAACATAATAACACGAGATGAAAACGAAAATGTTGGCATGTTGTCTACGACTTGATTAATTTGGATGCAGCGCGATAAGACGTATTTTCATATATATTTATTATTAAACATCGAATTATCATTAAAAAACAAACATTGATCACAAACACAATTAGAATGAACAATAAAAAAAAAACAAAAGAAGCACGAAATTAAACGAAAACATTAACAAATGCCGATGTTCTTATAGCCTAGACACATTGACTGCGGCTGCAGCATTGCGGCAAACGTCAAATTTTTTTTACATGCTTTTCTTATGGAGGTGAATGTGGTGAAAATGTTGCAACGACAATGCGTCATTGCAGCAATGTTGCTGTCGTCGATTTAGAACTTTTTCTATTTTGACGTGCGACAAGAGTAAGAACATCGGCATTTGTTAATGTTTTCGTTTAATTTCGTGCTTCTTTTGTGTTTTTTATTGTTCATTCTCATTGTGTTTGTGTTAAATGTTTGTTTTTAAATGATAATTCGATGTTTACTAATAAAAATATATGAAAATCCGGCTTATCGCGCTGCATCCAAATTAATCAAGTCGTAGACAACATGCCAACATTTTCGTTTTCACCTCGTGTTGTTGTGTTGCAGCCGCAGTCAATGTGTCTAGGCTATTACTCTCGTCGCACTTCATAATAGAAAAAGTTCTAAACCGACGACAGCAACATTGCTGCAATGACGCATTGTCGGTGCAACATTTTCACCACATTCACCTCCATAAGAAAAGCATGTAAAAAAAATTTGACGTTAAACGCAATGCTGCAGCCGCAGTCAATGTGTCTAGGTTATTTATCTGAAACCCACCTTGGCTTGAAAGCTAACACCAGAGTTGCATAAAAACGCAGTTTTGCATTATTTGGAGTAGGTGTTATTCACTTCAAATTAATAAGTACGAAATTATAGTAATTGTAATGGTACTATTTTATTTGGAATTCATTTTATACAGGTTGGTTTGTGTTACAGAACGTCTCCACTGGGAATAGAATCAAGGCACAGAATAAATTTTTATTATTTTGGCCCACTTAAAGAATTTTGCAGTTTTGGTTCTTTTCTCAAATAAATTCTGACCTTAAAAATTTAAATGTTTTTTTTTTTAGGAAAATTTTGATCACAAAAGGAAGATAAATTGCAGTTCACTCTCAAAATTGACGATTTTAAAATTCTGCCCTCAAATGCTGTCAACTGAGGAAACTGAGGAAAGTGACATGTTAAGAAAATATTGAACATAAAGCCTCAACAAAATCCTGCTTACATGCAATCGAGAAAGTAACCCAAATTATTTAAATCACTGATTACTTTTTTAATATATTCGTGAAAAAATCTTAAAAACTTACGGTCTTATTCATAAAAAAATCTTAAAATAGCTTTAAAATGCTCAATAGTTAAAAAGCTTTTTAGAGATAAAATGCTTTTTAAAATTTTGTTATTCATAAAAATGTTGTCTCAGCTTTTTTTGTTAAAATAGGAACACTTTCAATTTGAAGTGGGAACAGTGTCAGAAATGGTTTGTGAATTTGATAAATTCAATAATTTTTTGTTTATTTGTCACAATTTTATTAATATTTTGACATTCAAGCAGTCACAAAATATGATATTTATGTTTTTCTCTGAAAAAACTGTCAATTAATATTTTTATTTTCAATATTTTGAAATGTTTTGCAATGCTTTCATATTTTTTGAATTGGTTTGAAGCATTTTTGATAATATTTGTGCTCAGATGAGAGTAAAAATTTTAAAAATGCTTTATCAAGGGTTTATTGAAGGTTTCTCATTTATGAAGCCTTTATAAGAGGTTTTTCTCATTATTGAACGTTTATGAATAATGTTTTCGATATTTTTCTTATAAAGGCTTTATAAGAGGCTCATAAATTTTTATGAATACATCCGTTAATATTCGTTAAAAGATCATAAAAAATCACAAATTTTTATAAGCTTTTTTCGAACTTTGATGAATTTTATCTCCTAAACAAAAAAAAAGCGTCCTTTTATTGTACCACCATTGGACTTAGCAAGCCCAAATAATCCAAAGCCAACTAAAAAAAAAATAAAAAAGGGTGGGCCCTAGAGTAGAATTATGACAAAATATGGTTTTTATCTTCTTTTATCAACTAAAAACAGGGCAACATTTTGGGTTAAATTAAAAATGTAATATATTTTGCACTCTCTGCAAAAGAGGGTGCAGAAAAATTTAATATATTCTTGATTTCTTTTCACGGGCAAAGAAAAAACCATTAGTCTGCCGCGAACAGCATTTAAGTTTGATTTAATAGTACATTTTTATTTTTTTTTTTGCAATGCAACTCTATTAATACAATCTTACAATAATGAGGTGAATTAACAACTATGAGGTGAATCATTTATACAATACTTGAGTCTTACAAAAATACTCAAAAAATTAAAGAAGAGTATGATTATGGCGGAAAACATGAAAAAACATCATGAAAAATAAGTTTTCCGTCTCTTTATCTCTGCTTAGACTCCGCACCAAAATCTTCTGCATCGCTACAGTCGCGTAGCGAGCATAACTGGCGCCCGGGGCAAAACAATTTTTTTGCGCCCCCAATGAAATAATGTCAAAAAAATATGATATATTATATATAATATTTTAGTATATAGTACAAATAATTATAATACACTTATTAAATTACATTAATACAAATAATACTAAGCGTCTAAATCAGAAAAAGGTTCTGTACACGACAGTTCATTATATTTGGTTATAGATTTAGGGTCTCTGAACACGAAAATCGCAAAAAAAGTTTTTATAGTTAAGCCTAGTAGGATAAACTGGGGTACCCTTGACTTTGGGGCACATTTGACTGTGACGTTTTCGGTATGAACGAACAGTTTTTTTTTTCAATAATTTGTTTAATAAATTTTGCATCATTATATTTCAGTAATCGTGACGAAGTTCGACGATTCTTGCATTATATGAAGAAAAGTAATAGAAAAATTTTTGTGTTTTTGCGCGCGTAAATGTTATTTTCCGGCACTGATAAGTGAGGACTTCCTGACCGAATTATAAAAGTTAATCAAAGTACCATTTACAAAAGGTAAAAACTATTTATGTTTTTGAAAATATAAGTGAATTTCAATAAAACAAAATATAAACTAAAAAAATTTAAAACAAAGAAGCCGAGAACATTTGGGTACATTTGACATTTTTGATTGGGGTACTTTTGACAAATGTTAGTTGTACGAGTACAAAGATTGAGAAACATCGAGATTTTACCAATTCATTTAAAAAGTTTTTAATATATTTCTAAATTGGTTTTAATAAAAAAGAAGTGGTTCAAATATCAGAAATAGGACTATCATTAGCCGAAGAAATAAAAGTCTAAAGATAATAGCAACTCTGGTAACAACTACAGCATTGATTCTTTTGGGTTGTGATGCTGGTCTAATTTTTTCCAAGTATTCAGCCACTTTACTTTTAAATTATTTTTTTCGTAGAGCATCAACATCAGTAGAATTCCCAAACGCGTTAAAGAAACTTTTGATTATCGTTAACTGGCATTAACTACCTAACCTGTTAACTCGTATCCATAACATCTTTGCTAGCAATGTTTATTCCTAACTTTGACAGTTCGATAAAGATAACTGTTGCTTGCTTAACTACTCGCTAACTGAAATAATAAAGTTTATATTTTTTTATATCAATTGAGTGAATTTTACTATATTTAATTTTATAGTAAGGTGATTCATGTCACTTCGTAAGTTTTCGTATGTCGTATATCGTACTTTTCGTATATGAAATTGACATGAATGAACTGTTAGGAACTTTCGTACCTTTCTTTGTAAATTGGTTGCGTTTTGTGTGGTGAGCGCTCAGGTAGCGATGTAGCGCAATGCCCAAATTTTTGCTTATCGAAAATTTATATTTTCATTTTAGTTTGTCCTTTTGTTCTCATATGTCCGGGATCCCGAAGTCTTGGATGATCAGCTGCCGGCGGATGGTAAGTCAACCGTTACTACATGGATCAAGCAATTCTGGGGCCTCATTTTGGAAACTAAAGCGACCACATATGAATACTCGTATGTCATCGGTGCATCGATTTGCAGACGATTTTTAATATATTATTAAAGCACAAAATATGTTATTAGCCTAATTGAACATAATTTCAAATTAATTACTACACCTGAGCTATTTATGTTTCTAATGGACTATCGAATGAGGTCAAAAACGTTTTCGTTTGACCACAAAAATCATAAAAATTTAAATTTGAAAGTCCTCCAAAACTCTCTCTAAATTTGTAAGGTTTTTTTTAAATCTATCTATAAATCTATATTTTAAAAATCCATCCTCAATTTGACTTATAGAGAGAGTTATAATAGGAAAACCTATAAACACTCGTTTTATTTTTTTGCACAATTGAAAAATAGATATGGCGGTTCGCTGTACTAGTGATGTCAGTTTTCGATATTTAAAAAACATCGATGCATCGATGCATCGGCTATTCAAACATCGAGTGAAAATTTTTCGATGCATCGAAGCATAACATCGATATTTTCGATGCATCGATGTTTTTCCGACATCCCTTCGTTACATTCGATATTTTAACTCTATTCTACTGTTACAAACACGAACTAAAGATATATTGAATTTTTATACCCTAAAGGTGAGGGTATATTAACTTTGTGCAAACGTTTGTAAAGCATAGAACGAAGCGAGTCCGGTATAGAAAAGTATATATATTCTTGATCAGCGTCACCTCGTGAGTCGAGCTATTCATGTCCGTCCGTCCGTCCGTCCGTCTGTGTGTTGTCCGTAAACACAGGATAAGAAGAAGGAGTTGAGATAATTGGGTGAAACTTGGTACACATGGTCACATGCACCCAAGGATCTGCCCTATTGAATATTTTTGGAATCCGCCCACGGACACTCCTACCTCCCATACAACGCAAAAATTTAAAATTGCATAACTCAGCTCATAATTAGCCTACAACAATTAAATTTGATATGTATGTGTTTTATACAAACACAAAAATGTCTTCGAAAAATAGACGTCATCCGCTACCGGACACGCCCACTTCCCATGCAACCAAAAATTGAAAACGCAATTAATAAGCCTCTGTTTTACCTACAGAGCTAAAATTTGGCACCTATATTTTTATGACAAGACAAAGATGTTTTTGAAAAATGGACGTCATCCGCTCACGGACACGCTTACCTCCCATACAACCCAAAAAGTTTAAAACTCAATAAATAAGGTTATGTTTGTCATAGAGAAGTTAAATTTGGTATGTATGCATTTTATACCAAAACTAAGGTCTGTTCAAAAATTGGGAGTAATCCGTCCATGAACACGCCCACCTCCCATAGCGAAAGCGCAATATAGGCATTTACTGTGAGCTACAGGAATAAAACTTGGTATGTGTTAATTTTTCATCAACATTTAAATGTATATAAAATAAAGGCTTCATCCGCCCACAGACACGCCCATTTTCAATAATATTATTATTTTTTTTTTGGAAAATTAGGTTTAGGGTATTCCATAGTCGGCCTAGACCGACTTTAGACTTTCTTTACTTGTTTTTAAAGCATTTTGTAACAATTTCCATCGTAATGTTGAACGTGAGAAAAAGAGACGTATGTTATCAATTATTTCAATACATGTTACAACGATTGAATCTGTAGTAACTCCTACTAAATTTAATGTGTGGTTATCACAATTTACAAATGTTGCCTTATTATTTTTGTTTATTATTTTTTGTTGAACGCCAGATATGTGATTTGACATAAGGGCAGCATTATATTCTACAGTTGGCTAACTTAATTATTGAATTAATTAATTAAAACAAATTTTGTTGCAAAATTTTGTTTGTCTTGAGAATGATTTGGCGCCCCTCTGCGAGTGGTGCCCGGGGCATGATGACACCCCCTTTCTCCCCCTCGCTACGCCACTGCATCGCTCTCTCGCAATATTGTACTTCGACTGAACATCTACAATATATAGTTTTTATAAAAGAAACTAAATGAGAAATATAACAAATCGGTAATGTTCAGTGACAAGAAAAAATCTAAAAACTCCATTGATAATCTAATCTAAAAATCCATTGATAAAGTAGGAACAATGTGCGGTGTTGTTGCTGCTTGTCGCTGTTGTGCACTGTTTGGTGAAACTCAAACGTAAAAACACAAAATTAATGTGCATGACGGAAGTCGAACTCACAATCTTTAGATTTATAGGAAATAGCTCTGTTCTCTGAGCTAACATTAATATATCAATCTGAGCAAGATTAACATAATATATTCGGCAGGGAAATGAAGATATTTATAAAATGCGTGAAAACTCAGAAAAACGATTTTTTCCAGAGATGAAACCTAGTTGAATCGATTTTTCATCCCCCACTTTATCTATATTGACAATTTCATCGAAATCGTTAGAGCCGTTTTCGAGAACGCATTTACAAATATACAGGGTATCCCGCAACTGAGTGCAACTATTTACGGATTTGAAAGGTAATGTCGAGTTGAGCAAAAAATCGTATGGGAGGGGGGTCTATTTTCACATTCTTATAAGCTACATTGTTAATTAGTATTTCACGATTTTGATTCAAACTATTGTTTCTTATTTTGAGAGCTCATTGTAAAGACAATAAAATTACCTTTCTAACGGTATATCAACAAACCCCACCGACTTAATCGTTCCTGAGCTGTGCTCGTCTGAAGATAAAATCAATCGGTGGAAACTACTAAATTTCAACTTTGAGTCCAAATTTCTCAGAATTTCACGTAATAAATTAAATTTTTTTCCATAATAAATCTTGTAATTTATTAAATTTTCTTTTTAATGACATTTAAAACATAAACATATTTCTTAAAATAAAAGAGTTGACTATATTAAAAACATTATACTAATAAGAAAACAATGATATTATCTACTGCATAACTAGTTGCACTGTTTTTTATTGTATAGATGAAAAATAATAATTATAAAAGATGTTCAAAATGTCTTCAATTGTTCTGAATGCAATACATGGCTCTTCTTCTCATTGCAATTGCATGTTTGAGGTTAGTTTGATTCATTTGTTGTTGTACAAGTGAAGCAGCTGTATTTATTCGTTCGATCAAGTGCTCCCTCGATGAAAGTTGTTATGCATAGACGAGACCATACATAAAAAAAAAATTTCGAGCTGTAAAAACTTGTTATCGATACTGAACTGTATCGACGCCATGAAATCTTCATAACAACTTTAGTGTCGATAACTGCATTATAAGTTGATAACTGTCAATAAGTAGTGATTTTATCCTACCTCCATATGTTTTCTAATAAGTACAATTTTTTTAGTACAGTCAACTTTTTTATTTTTAGAGATATGTTTATGTTTTAAGTGTCATTGAAAAAAGAATTGAATAATTAACAAGATTTATTCTAATAAAAATTTAATTTTTTACGTGAAATTAGAAATTAAGAATTTTCCAGCGATTGATTTCATCTTCAGACGAGCACATCTCAGAAACGGTTAAGTCAGTGGGATTTTGTTGATATACGGTTGGCAGGGGCGCCAGGAATTTTTTTTGGGGGGGGGTTTTATCAAATGTAGAACTTATATATAAAAACAATTTTACGTAATTACAGCGGCTGAGTTGTAGCGGCTAGTGCGTTCAATTTTTGGACTAATGGTTCCTTGTTCAAACTTCAGTCATGACCAGCACCATATTTTTTTTTTTTTTTTTTTTTTTTTTTTAATTAAAACGGTTTTAATTAAAACGTACAGAAGGTGAACAGCAGTGGAAGCGGTCGTTTTAAAATAAACTGGCTTCAACGTTGTTTAGGATCTGTTCGGCCAAAATAATTTGCAAGCACCAGTTGTAGGCCGTGTAATGGATTTTTTTCTTGTTTGGCAGTTGTACGAAGGTTATAAGGTTTGAGCTAAAATATTTTTATTTTTATTCGGGTCCCAATAAGGTCAGCAAAAGTTCAATATTTTTCTCCCCACACATTCAGAAAAAAATACCACCTTTCTCCGATAAAAAATTTCTCTTTTTTCGATAATTCAATTAGAATAAATTTTCACATTTTCAAATAAATATTTCTTCACTTGTGGGAAATGGAAATATTCCAATGTCTCTAATAATGATAAGTATTTTTCTCGCACAAAAAATTCTCATTTATAGAGAAAAATTTAAGAAAAATGAAAAATGTTTACTAAATTTTCATAAAAAATTCATTGTGCGAAGTATTTTCTTCAATAAAATGAAATCTTTTTTCAAAAATAAAAAAAGTCTTATTCTCTAAAAACGATATATTTTTATATATATTTCCCATTTTCATGGAAGATTTTTATCATTTTTAGGGATTTTTTAGTACCACATTTAGAGAAAAGCATTCTCTGGAGCAAACTCTATAACATATTTCTCTAAATATTATGTCTTTTTACTTATTCCGAGAAACTTTTTACTGAGTGCAGTGAAAATTTTTCATCCATACATCACTTCGTTGTAAAAATACCCAATTGGCTGGCATTAGCTTTAAAATTCGTCCTTTATAAAGGACTCACTATAGTGTGCACTAATTATGCTTAATTCCGAAAGTAAAAACCGCTAAATTTCTGACACCTTGGGATGAAAAACAAAGAGTCTGAATTTGAAAAAATCGTTTGGTATTGCTTGTCCAATGCGCAAATGCTGACGAAATCGAAATAATATATTTTTAACGATAGGTCTTTCCTACACTTTTCCAAAATCGGTTAATATTTGCGCAGTTTTGAGGGATTTTCATGAAACTGATTTTGAAAATCCAATGGAAGATTATGAATAAGGCGTATAACTATATTATGTCACTGGATGGGCGAACAGAAGAAAATTTAACCAACATATTTTTTTCCTAATAAGCCATAATTCCTTAATATCGGATAAAATTTAAAAATTTAGAGAAATTTTATAAAAGGGATTTTGGAAACTACGATGGAAAATTAGAAATTGTAAATTTTTTTCTCCACTTTCGCAAGTCAATCGGAATTATTTTTATAATGAATCACATGACTTCACTATAAACTTAATTCTGTAGAGTTTGTGTTATCGATGCTTAAAAAATGACTTTAAAAAAGTACGAAAAATAACAATTTAACGGCAAATTTCTTTGATTTTTTCAGTGGCGAGTGAATCAACCGATTTTCCTCAAATTTAGGCTTTTTTACTATGTCTTACTTTTGAATTAATTTGTTTCTAAATATTTCAAGTTTCCTCCATGCTAGAAGTTGAAAAGATACCTCAAATCGAAGTATTGCCAACAACCCTTCAAGTGGTCAGAACCAGAATATAACAGAAATTAAACATGTGTAGTAAGCCGGATCGAAATTGAAATTTGACTAGACACCGACTTAAAAATTTTGTTTGGATCGGAGAAATCCCCATGGAGCGGTTATGGTTCTTCTGAACGTCGTTTCTGCAGAAAACGATTTTTTTTGCATAAACTTTTTTCTTCAGAATGCAAACCCAAGATAAGCAAAAAACTAAAGATTTTCATGGTACACTAACAACATTTTGGAAATTTTTTGTGTTTACAAATTCTATTGAGACCCCAAAAAATCCATATTTTGTCATTTTCGAAAAGAGGTTGTTTTAAATACGTGTACAATATGTATTTTTAATGATATTCACATGAATTTAAATTTATTGGAAAATTATGGAGCTCTTCTTTCCATTGATATATCGTATGGTGCGGTTAAAACTAAGTGCCACAATTATATTAAATGTGAGAAATCGATATTCAAAAGCTTCCTTCAGCTCAACTATTATTTAATTGCCATAATTACTGTTTGATTTTGGTGGGAATATATATATTAGTGGGCACATATGAGTTTTAAGTATGCAAATCGATTTCTTTTAACCAGTTTTTAGTTAAATGTGCGCCAGATAGCGCTCCAGTACAAAATTCATGATTTTCGAATATTTATATTTTTTAACACTTATAAAAAACGCATTTTTCATAGTACTCAGTTTTGAGTAAAAAACACCATACGATACACCAAAAGAAAGAAGAGCTCAGTTCTTTTTCAATAATCTTAAATGCATTTAAATACAAAGAAAAATAAATTTTGTAAAGGTGTTTAAAAAAAAATATTTTCTTGTTTTTAAGAGTACTTTTTACTTTTGAGTCGGTGTCTGGCTCACTTTTTTTTCTCCATGCAAAATCGATCCGGCCTAATCTGAAGGAATAAAATTTGACAAATTTAGCAGATTATGCATCAACCAGAATCGATTTGAAACATACATTTGGGGTTTTCACTCATTTAATAAAACGTGTGATTGCTTTTCATGTGACTCACTTTGATTGAATACTATTTTGCTTGGTACTACAATAATTTTGGGAGGGGGGGTTTAAACCCCGAAACTCCCCCTTTGGTTGCGCTTATGACGGTTAGAAAGGTAATTTTATTGCCTTTACAATGAGCTCTCAAAATAAGTTTTCTGTGAGTTAGTTTTTGTGGCTAGAAACAATAATTTGAATAAAAATCGTTAAATACTAATTAACCCTGTAGCTGCTAAGAATGTGAAAATAGACCCCCCCCCCCCTTCCGTACGATTTGTTGCTCAACTCGACATTACCTTTCAACTCCGTAAATAGTTGCGGGACACCCTGTATATATAGAAATATTCCTCGTTGAATAGATAATATATAAGTTATTTGTTTTTTTTTATCGCCATTTTTTCAAAAGTTATAGAGGTATCAATTTTTGATAAAAGTAAAAATCTTGAAAATGGAGTCATTTCCAATAAATCATATCTTCGTCAGTTGTCACCATATTTATATAAATGAAGTATCATTAGAAAGCTATTGAAAAGAGAATTTAAAAAAAAAAAAAAAAAAAAAAATAAATTTTTTTTTTTAATTTTTATGCCCCTTAAAAATGATTAAAAGCTTCTATGAAAAAGAGAAATTTAAATTTTAAAAAAATTAAAAACTTAAATATTAAATAAAGGAGATAAAAAGCGCAAGGATTTTACCAGAGGCGTTTTATTTTTTTTGTATTTTTCCATACATACATACATGATAGATATGCTTTTGCATTTTTTATACAAATATTATATTGAATATATTTCTATTAGTCATGCGTGACCACGCATTAGCTAGCACATCAGGCTACATCAGGCTACATCAGGCGTGATCTTTGAATCAATAAAACTTTTAACAGGTGCTGAATACAACTTGACATGCTCACTTGGTTTTTTCGGATCACAAGCTTCACTAGGTCTCGACGATATTGTATAAGCGTTATCACCACTTATTCCTGCACTGCCTTCATCAAATTTACAAATACCTTTAGTACCAGTAGCAGTAGACCAAAGGCACTCATTAAAGAATATAGCAAAGCCAGTAAACATTGAGCACGCTGAACCAGTAGTCTTTGATAAATCTAGTTCCAGCAAATCTAAAACTGGATTTAAAAGAGTGCCACTCGGTGTGCCCCAAGAGGCAATTGTGAGTGTGTCGGGTGCTGTAGTATCGGTGGTGATTGGGATTGGAGCTATATCAGGGAAATTAGCTACATCTTCCATTTTGGTTCTTAACGTGAGAACAGCTACGTTTGGGGCACCGTTATCCGCAGCCCAACCATCGTATAAATCAATTGTCACCACTCCACGTCTACAACCAGCAATATTGAGGTTTGTTTGGCCACCAGTTACTATCACTTTCGTTATATCTGTTATAACGCTTGGTTGTACACAGTTCGCTGTAGTGATACAATTTAATTTTGTTATTAAATAACCATTGCAAATCACTTTCCCATTATTGCGTACGTAAACTGCATGTTTGTAGGTTGTAATCGTTGTCTTTGTACCGCCAACTAATGCATTAACAGCAGAGATGCAAAATAAGCCCACCGAAATGGTTAGATAGAGCTTTACTATTGATGACTTCAACATCATAACAGGATAGACAGGATATAACTCTTAAAATAACTTAAAACACGGCAATTTAATTGATTTAATGTTTTAAAACACAAACAATGTTCTCTTCTAAGTAGACTATGGAATAGAACATATATTGTTCAAAATTTCTGTCTTATTTATACCAATTCTCAAAACTCGTTGCTTACTTCTGATTGGTTGAAATAGTGTTTATTCATTTAGGAATTGTTTGCGATCGGTAAATATTTTGTATATGTCTTAAAGTTTTTGTCAAAAATTATTTTATTTAGTCAGTTGGAATAACTTTAATGCGTCAGCAGTTGTTTATTAAAATACTAGTGAAGTCGGTAGGTAGGCTTGTGCAACCCTAAATTACTGTTTTTCTGCCGGAACATTGAAGAAAATTAAATTGAAATTGATATTAGTATTGAACAGTCAGTCATTGGTGTCAGAACAACTTTATTTTCACTTTAGTAGCAGTTTTTAATATTTCAGGTTTAGTTTTAATATTGCTGTAAGCAATGTTTATTTTCAGAAAACAATGAATACTTTTTTTGCAGCTTTATTCGTGAAAAGAAATAAAAGAATTGACCAAAAACACAAAGTCAAATTAAGATTTTTTACAAAATCAATTTTGTAAAAAATAAAACAATTAAAAAAATAGTTAATATCATATGTTTTGTTGATTGACTTCAATAACCATCTGATACAGAAGTCATAGCAATATTCAAGCTTTATAAATACAAAATTTGCAAAAATTTGACTGTAAAACAATCTAAATTGTATTAATTTGTACTTGAACTACTGAAAAGGTATTTTTTTTGCTGAAATTGAAAAACAAAAGTGGTGTCTGTGAAAATTAATACCTCTTCATGGTCCGTGCATTCTTTTTTTTATTGTCTGCAATAATGAATCATTATAATCGAGCTATATTTTGTTTTTCATGTATTCAGGTTCTTTTTAGAATTTTTGTTAATTTTTCTTCGAATTTTTTTTTTCGTTAAACAAAACTATAATAAAAATTGTTGCTGTAGAAATTTTCAATTTCAAAAATTCCTTTCTTGATTATCTTTCGTATGATGTGCATAAAAGTAGAATTTCTTTAAATTCATTTAATAAAGTTTTATTAAAAATATCCGTTTTTAACAGTTCTTTTTCGAGTTTGATTTTTTCACTCAGAAAATAGCAATTAATTTTTGAGTTTTATTTGTTCTGCTCTGGCATAAAAATTATTTTTTGAGTTACATTTTTTTACTTATATTTGAGTTTTATTTCTTCGCTCTGAAATAAAATGTATTTTTGGAGTTATATTTTGTACTCAGAAAATAAAACTTTTTTTTAGTTCTATTTTTTCGCTTTGAAATCTAAGTTTTTTTTTTGAGTTTTTGTTGTTTTAAAGAGAAAATACAACTTGTTGTTGAGTTTTATATTTTTCGCTCAAATATAGCACTCAGTTTTGAGGTTTAGTTTTGTATTTAGAAAATAATACTCAATTTTAAGTTTTTGTTTTTTACCCAGAAAACAAAAATCTTGCAATTTTTAAATCAACTAATAAAAAGTGCACTCCCACTATTTTATAAAAATGTAATTTATTTCTTTTAAGTTATATTTTCAGAGTAAAAACTAAAATTCAAAACCTAACACCAGACCGAAAAAATATCCCACAATAAGTTTTATTTCAGAGCGAAAAAATAAAACTCAAAAATAAATGTTATTTACTGATCAAAATATAAAACTCAAAAAAGAAGTGTTTTTTTTTGAGATAAAACATAAAACTTAAAAATAACAGTTATCTTATGATTTTTAATATAAAAATTAAAAAAAATAACACTTATTTTTTTGAGCTAAAAAATAAACATTAAGAATATCAGTTATCTTATGATTTTTATACCCCCACGCGTACTGCGTAAGGGGTATATTAATTTTGTCACGACGTGTGTAACACCCAAAAGGAGACGTGGTAGGTATAGAAAAGTATATATATTCTTGATCAGCATCATCACCTGAGTTGATTTAGCCATGTCCGTCTGTCTGTCCGTCTGTCCGTCTGTCCGTCTGTCTGTCCGTCTGTCTGTGGACACGATTGCAGCCGCAATTTTGAAGCTATCGTGCTGAAATTCGATATTTAAGCTTTTTTAAAAAAACTAAGATCAAGTTCGAGAATGGGCAAAATCGGATGAAAACCACGCCTACCTCCCATACAACCCCAAAATTGAAAACTCTGTAAAGAGACTAGTATTACAGCTACTATACTAAAACTCGGTATTTGTGTATTCTATGTTAAAAATAAGGTGTATAGGAAAAATGAGCGACATCCACTGACTAACACGCCCACCTCCCATACAACCCCAAAACTGAAAAATCTATAAAGAGACTAATATTAAAGTTACAAGACGGAAACTCGGTATTTAAGTATTCTATGTCAAAACTGAGGTGTGTTAGAAAAATGGGCATCATCCACCTACTAACACGCCCCCCTCCCATACAACCCCAAAATTGAAAACCCTTTAAAGAGGCTAATATTAAAGGTACCAAACGGAAACTCGATATTCGTGTGTTCCATGACAAAACTGAGGTGTGTTAGAAAAATGAGCGTCATCCACCTACTAACACGCCCCCCTCCCATACAACCCCAAAATTGAAAACCCTATAAAGAGGCTAATATTAAAGGTACCAAACGGAAACTCGATATTCGTGTATTCTATGACAAAACTGAGGTGTGTTAGAAAAATGGGCGTGATACACAAACTAATACGCCCACCTCCCATACAACCCCAAAATTTAAAACTTTATAAAAAGGCTTATATTTAAGCTGCAGGAAAACAATTTGATATGTATGTTTCTTAGACACATAAAAATAATAATATCTCTCAAAATCTCATACAAAAAGCTCTCCAATTTAATATTCTTCCACCTTTAAGAATCGGCAGTGGGGGTATTTTAACTTCGGCCAAGTCGAAGATATACCTTACTAGTTTTTAATATAAAACTGAAATAAATAAAAATCTTAATATATTTGGACGATTCATGTATTGTTCAACAAGGATCAATTTGGTATACATTCTTCTCTAGTGCCTGACCCAATTTTCAAAATAACAGCTATTTTCAGTGAATGAAAAAAACACCTTAACGAACGGTTCCTTTTTGTTCGGTTTGGTGTTTTTGGAGAGAGCGCAATCTTTATTCGGCCTTATTCGAATTCCGCTCTTCTACTCAAACACAAGCATTTCACTACCACGCAGGGATGATTTTTGTGGTGGATATCCACTTTTTTACCTCCTTTCGATTTTCGAAAGTCCCCAACTCCTTTTAGCACAAAAAAAGTACTTTCGGATACACTAACCATCGAAAAAAGTCACGCATGATTAAGATTTTGTTCTGAATATTGAGACCGAAAAAATTGTTCTCCGATAATCCGATAAAAAAATTTTCAGATGGATTTTCAGATTTACGATTTGTCTGACGATGAACAGAGCGAGATGATAGAAGTTATAGAGGCAGATAATGTCGTTGATGTCAACGAAGAAGACAAGGAAGGTGATAGCGAGGATATCGGTAGTAACGAAAATCAAGGACGTGCTCTTCCAGTAAACATTGTTGTTCCATAAACCTCCTTAAAAGAGGTGTAAAAAAGATTCAATTGGCATCGGAGAAAGTAAATCAGAAATTACAATAATATTTGAGCCATTACGTCATTCCTGAGATAGCAGCATTTTTCGCACGTTTCGGATTTTAACTGATCTGATAGCTACTGATTCAGAAACCTGGACGGAGCACGAAGATAACCAACAAGGCAAGAAATATTGCGTAATCTACCGTTGTCAACGACGCCACCAAAAGAGGCGTAATATTAGGAAATTTTGTGCTTTAAATCGTGGCCGAAAATCGAAGAAGTACATATCCATCCATCCCATGTACCTATTTTTTTTATTATTATTATTAATTGATTTTCATTAATACAATAAGAACCATGTTCTTTTCAAGTACAAAGCATGATACATGTAATTTGCTGAAATTTAATAGTAAACAATACAAAATGAGAAGATAATTGTAAAACAGCAGTACAGACTTAACAAAGATGTAAATATAAATAAAAATATAATTAAAAATAAATTATTTTAATATAATTATAATGGTTAAAAGCAGTAAAGACAAAGTAAAATAAGAAAATATAGAAAAACATAGAAGATAAAATGGCAAAAAATGTAATCAGATGAAATATTTAAAGAAGAGATTTAGATTTAGAGAACTGAATATTGTTAAGGATTTTGTGGAGAGAAATGTTTTAGAATAGCATACTTGAATTTAAGCTCATTAACTATATTCTTAAGGTGAGTTGGTATTGAATTCCATAGTCTGATGGCATTGATGAAGAATAGTCTTGTTGAGTTTTGAAAATTAAAGCTAGGTAAGATTAGCATTGGGCTTCTGAGCGACTGACCAAAGTGCAATTGCTCATAGAGGTAAAAAGGAGTTTTGTATTTAATAAGCTTGTGCAAGAAGATGCAGTTGCGACCATTGAGGTAACTTATAATGTTACAACCGAGTAAACAGTTTCTATACTGAGCTAAGTGATCAAATTTTCGTAGTCCATATACATATCTAGTAGCATGGTTAAATGCAATTTCCAATTTTAGCTGAGAGCGCGAGTCTAGTTTGCTATAGATAAGTGCAGAGTACGTGATCACCGGCAGGACAAGTTGGATTACGAGCTTACGTCTTGTATCAATTGGTGTATACTCAGCCGAAACTCTAAGATTACGCAAGATAAAATATATTTTTCGAACTACATTGTTTATTTGGTCAGTACACGTTAGGGAGCAGTTAATATTAAAACCTAGACTAGTTACTTTGTTAACCAAGAGAAGATTTTTGTCACCTAACATTACAACTGGAATATCACTAAAGCAAATTTTGTCTTTCGATATAGGAAATACGTAGGATTTTAAGGCATTCAGTCATTAACCGTTTCTAAGAGACCATTGATTAATGGAACTCAAATCTTCATTCAATTTAAATGTTAAGTCTTCCTTGAGTTTCATTCTACCTGACACATAGAGTTGAACATCATCTGCATAAGCATGCATTGAAGTATATTTGCAACATTGGAAAATATCATTTATAAAAACAGAAAACAAAAGAGGTCCGAGAATCGACCCCTGGGGTACTCCACTGCAGATTAACTTATACTGTGAGTAGCAGTTCTTAGCTTTTACTCTTTGCATTCTGTCTGTTAAGTAGTTACTCAATAAATTGGCCGCACTATCTTTAACTTAAGACATAGAAGTTTATGATTAACTGTGTCAAAAGCTTTCGAGAAATCCAGCAGACAGAGTAATGTTAGTTTCCCATCATCGTAGGAGGATCTAATATCATCAATAACTTTTAACGTAGCAGTTGGGCAACTGTGTCTAGAACGGAAGCCAGATTGTAGTGGAGAAAAACGATTAGTCGACAAGATAAATGTTGATATCTGGTCAGCCATTATTGCTTTGCAAACTTTAGACAGTGACGACAAAATACTTATGAGCCGAAAATCCTTGGGTTCACAAGGCGTGCTATTTTTTGGGACAGGCGTAACTGTAGCAATTTTCCAAGTTTTCGAAAAAATTGACGTGGTAAAGCAGTGGTTAATGATATGAGTTAGTGGACTAATGACATGAGCAAGAATAATCTTAATAAATTTAATATAAATTCCATCTTCACCCACAGCGTTTGATTTGACTTTCATCACATACTTAGCGACATCATTTTCCGTAACCATAGAGAATTGAAAAGTTTGTTCTATTTTTTTTGGGAAATCAAAAGTACTTATTTGTGGGGTTATAGTATTTGACAGAAAGAAGTCATTGAGAACATTAGGATCAGCCTGGCATTGAGAAGCCTGTGTATCACCAAGGCAGTGCTTTTTTATATTACTCCAAAGAATTTTAGATCTTCTGAGTTTGGAAGAGCAGTATTTAATCTTAGACTGCCTTATTAGCAAAGTGGAGTTATTTCTGGCACGTCTATAGTTTTCCCAATTCTCACTAGAGGGACTATTTTTCCATATACTTCTCAGTCTATTTCTCTTTTTTATGGCTTGCTGCACGCGACTTGTAAACCAAGGGCAGGATGAATTCTTTATGTTCACTGTTTTTTGAGGAACATGTCTGCTAAAAAGGTTTTTAACGGAGTTTGTGAAAACAGATCTTCAACGTAGGGATGATTCCATACATTATTCCAGGGAATAACAAGTACGTTTTGAAAAAGAGCTTGATGATCAATATCTTTAAAGTCATGGTAGGTAAATGTTTGAGGGGTCGCAGAACAAGAAAGATGTATATCCTGTGTACAAAAAATGAGATCATGATCAAATAGGAAATAAATTTGATCAAACAATAGGACTTTAGAAGATTCGGACACTATCAAGTCGTCAAGAAGACTCGGACTATCATTAGACGAAAAACGGGTAGGAATGATATCATTAACAATTGACAGACCGACGGAAGCTATATTATCAAACAAAGAACTAGTATGATTGTTGTTGCACAAAAGATTTACATTGAAATCACCACATATAAGAAAATGGTCGAAAACAATTGACAGGTTGGACACTTCACAAAAAAAAGTATACCATGTCAAAAAGAAATTAATTTGATGCAAATTGTCTTACAATTGAAAGGCTTATTGTAAAAACATGATATGCCACATGAAAAATATTTCGAAATATTCCACCTTAAAGTTTTGAAAAAAATGTATATTTGTATGAAAAATGTATATTTGTTTTTTTAGTAGAAACATCCGGTTTCGATGTTAACGTTATAGGAAAGTTAAAAAAAAGTATTTCAGAAACTTTGGAGGTGTGAACGTGGCAGCTGTAATACAACTTAAACAAATTTTGCACTATATCTTAGACTTTAAAAAAGCTAGAATAACAAAATCAAAGGATAGCACCAAAATGTGATTTCCAAAAATATATAAAAAGTGTAAGATATATCTTCGACTTGGCCGAAGTTAAAATACCCCCACGCCGATTCTTAAGGGTAAAAGAATCTTAAATTGGAGAGCTTTTTGTATGAGATTTTGAGAGATTTTATTATTTTTATGTGTCTAAAATACATACATATCAAATTGTTTTGCTGCAGCTTAAATATAAGCCTTTTTATAAAGTTTTCAATTTTGGGTTTTTATGGGAGGTGGGCGTGTTAGTTTGTGTATGACGCTCATTTTTCTAACACACCTCAGTCTTGACATAGAATACACGAATACCGAGTTTCCGTTTTGTAGCTTTAATATTAGCTTCTTTATAGGAGTTACAATTTTGGGATTGTATGGGAGGTGGGCGTGTTAGTAGGTGGATGTCGCCCATTTTTCTAACACATCTCCGTTTTGACTTGAAATACTAAAATACCGAGTTTCCGTCTTGTAACTTTAATATTAGCCTCTTTATAGATTTTTCAATATTGGGGTTGTATGGGTGATGGGCGTGTTAGTCGGTGGATAATACCGATTTTTCGTACACATCTTATATATGACATAAAATACACAAATACTTAGTTTCAGTTTTGTATCTTTAATATTAGTCTCTTTATAGGGTTTTCAATTTTGGGGTTGTATGGGAGGTGTATGACGCCTATTTTTCTAACACTTTAATACCGAGTACTTAAATTCCGAGTTTAAGTTTTGTACATTAAATATTAGCCTCTTTATAGAGTTTTCAATATTGGGGTTATATGGGAGGTAGGCGTGGTTTTCTTGCGATTTAGCCCATTCTCGAACTTGATCTTAGTTTTTTAGAAAAAAGCTCAAATACCGAATTTCAGTACGATAGCTTCAAAATTACGGCTGTAATCGTGTCCACAGGCAGACAGACAGACAGACGGACAGACGGACATGGCTAAATCAACTCAGGTGGCGATGCTGACCAAGAATATAGATACTTTTCTATACCTTATACGCATCCTTATGGGCGTTATACACGTCGTGACAAAATTAATATACCCCTTACGCAGTAAGCATGGGGGTATACAAATTTAGCTTTATCTAAGAATTTAAATAAACTACAATGACGAAATAAAAGATAAGAGATAAAAAAGAGAAAATAAAAAATAAATTAAAATAAAAATTTTCCGGTTGGGAATTGAACCTTGGATGTTCCAAATCACAACAAATCAAATAACGAGTGGCTTACCAACTGAGCCACGGAATATAAATTTTTCGCATGAGCTAATTGATTTGTTGAATGTAGTATGCACTTGAAAAAGCTTATTAAAACTCTTATATAAACAAATAAACAAACAAATTGGCCATTTCAGCCCTTGAAAGGACTTTGACCGAGCTTCTTATGATCAATTGTGTTGTGTGTGTTATTAAATGTTCGCACACAATTGACCGAGAATGTTTTATGCCGACTCCGAACGGCTAAAGTGCATGTTCTCAAGAAGCTCTACATGGCATTGCTTACTCTCTGAGGTTTGCCATTGTCTGCAGAGAGGTGATGACCGATCAGAAAAATTTTTTATTGAAAAAACTTTTCGCCGCGGCTGGGGATCGAACCCGGGCTCCGAACATGCTAGGCCACACACTGTACCTGCATGCCACGGTCACCACATCTCCAATTGACTCTTATATCCAATTGTAAAAACAACACTTGGATTAAGCTCGAAGTAAGGAATATTATTCCAAGGGTTCACTTTCGTTTATTCTACAATTACATGCAGTGGCGTAGCGAGCATAACTGGCGCCCGGGGCAAATTAATTTTTTTGCGCTCCTAATGAAATAATGAAAAAAAATATGATATATTATATATAATATTTTAATATATAGTATATAGTAATTATAATACACTTATTAAATTATTACATTAATACAAATAACACTATGCGTCTAAATCAGAAAAAGGTTCTGTACACGACAGTTCATTATATTTGGTTATAGATTTAGGGTCTCTGAACACGAAAATCGCAAAAAAGTTTTTATAGTTAAGCCTAGTAGGATAAACTGGGGTACCCTTGATTTTGGGGCACATTTGACTGTGACGTTTTCGGTGTGAACTAACCGTTATTTTTCAATAATTTGTATTATTAATTTTGCATCATTGCATTTCAGTAATCGTCACGAAGTTCGACGATTCTTGCATTACATGAAGAAAAGTAATAGAAAAATTGTTGTGTTTTTGCGCGCGTAACTGGTATTTTTCGGCACTGATACGTGAGGACTTCCTGACCGAGTTATAAAAGTTAATCAAAGTACCTTTTACAAAAGGTAAAAACTATTTATGTTTTTGAAAATATAAGTAAACTTTAATAAAACTAAACATAAACTAAAAAAATTTAAAACAAAGAAGCCGAGAGCATTTGGGTACCTACATTTGACATTTTTGATTGGGGTACTTTTGACAAATGTTAGTTGTACGAGTACATAGATTGAGTAACATCGAGATTTTACCAATTCATTTAAAAATTTTTTAATATATTTCTAAATTGGTTTTAATAAAAAAGAAGTAGTTCAAATATCAGAAATAAGACTATCATTAGCCGAAGAAATAAAAGTCTAAAGATAATAGCAACTATGGTAATAAATACAGCATTGATTCTTTTGGGTTGTTCAGTGATGCTGGTCTAATTTTTTCCAAGTCTTCAGCCACTTCACTTTTAAATTATTTTTTTCGTAGAGTATCAACATCAGTAGAATTCCCAAACGCGTTAAAGAAACTTTTGGTTATCGTTAACTGGCCTTAACTACCTAACCTGTTAACTCGTATCCATTACATCTTTGCTAGCAATATTTATTCCTAATTTTGACAGTTCGATAAAGATAACTGTTGCTTGCTTAACTACTCGCTAACTGAAATAATAAAGTTTATATTTATTTATATCAATTGAGTGAATTTTACTATATTTAATTTTGACATCAATTGTATTGAACTGATCATGTTACATTCGATATTGTAACTCTATTCTACTCTTACAAACACGAACTAAAGATATAATGAATTTTTTATGATGAAACTTTTCACATGTTCGTCAATATATTACTCTGTTTCGCTGTGATAAATATTCGCAACATTTTTACACGACAATTTAATTGAACTGCCTTTTTATTTTGAAGTGAAAAGTGGCAGCTGTTTTTTTTATTTTTTATTTTCATATACATATTTTTTTTTTTTCTATTTTGAGAAGTAAGGCATGACTTTCTCAAATTTTTAAATTTTTTCACAACAAAATATTTGTCAGAATTTTCACGCAACAAAAAAATGAATGTTGCGAGCAGTGCTGCCAGGTGTCAGCAAAAATAAATCCCCATTTTTGCATACACAAAAAAAGTTTTCCCCGTTTTTTTCCCCGTTTTAAATTTAGAAAGAAGTATCATTTTGATGATATAAAAAGTAAATTACTTCATTTAATTATAACAAAAATAAATACTTAGATCAAATACGTACGTATTCATAAAAAAACATACAATAATTATAAGCGATATATTATCGATATTCGGGATAGAACCTTAAAGGTCTGAGATTAACCTAACAATCATTGCAAAAATTGTATAAATTTATTTGAAATATAAACATTATTATTATGAAAACTTAAACGTTCAGTATTTATTTTAATTTCAAAACATTTTTGAAATTTCATCAAAGATTTAGTGTGGAGAATACCGGATAAAGAGCTTTGATCAAGAGAGTTCTTTATTTTTGTTTTGTGTAAGCCCTGCAGAAAAATGGACCAGATTTAGAATAGTTCTGAACTAGTTCCAAAAAAGCTAGTATTGGTCCCACTACATTACCGTTTTGCATTGAACGAGCTGACGCTTTTTACGTCATAAGAAAAAACAATCGTCCCTAAAAACATTCCTTTTTTCTTATATCTGTGCTAGTTCCATTATGAATGGTTTAACCGTTTTGATACAGTTCAGAAGTGGTCTTTTGTAAGCCCTATAGCCTTATTTGAAACACGGGTTCGTACAATATAACTAATTAAATTATTGTACAATAATTATATATATGTAACTGCATATTTGCCATTTTCATCGAATATGTTTGCGAAAGTTAAAAGAAGTTCGGAATCTAAAAAAAACGGGTTCCAACACGTTTTGAGAATTTTTGTTTTTTGATTATGTTAGTGCCTGCTGACAAGAAAAACTAGGAATATTAAAAAAAATTCAAACTGCTCTATGCTGAGTGTCTTTTGTACTAGTTCCATGCAAACTCCAATTTCACTAAAAATAAACTAGTTGGTTTTTCCAATTGACTCCAAAATAACTGCTGAGAATTAACAACGAAAAAAGCCCTTTCAGCACATGTCGCTTTGGGGAATGCAAGAACTAAACGAAACTAATTTTTATACCCCCACGCGTACTGCGTAAGGGGTATATTAATTTTGTCACGATGTGTGTAACACCCAGAAGGAGGCGTGGTAGGTATGGAAAAGTATATATATTCTTGCTCAGCATCACCACCTGAGTTGATTTAGCCATGTCCGTCTGTCTGTCCGTCTGTCCGTCTGTCCGTCTGTCCGTCTGTCCGTCTGTCCGTCTGTCCGTCTGTCTGTCGACACGATTACAGCCGTAATTTTGAAGCTATCATAATGAAATTCGATATTTAAGCTTTTTTTAAAAAAACTAAGGTCAAGTTCGAGAATGGGCTAAATCGGATGAAAACCACGCCTACCTCCCATACAACCCCAAAATTGAAAACTCTACAAAGAAGCTAATATTAAAGCTACAATACTGAAATTTGGCACATGTGTGTTCTATGTCAAAACTGAGATGTGTTAGAAAAATGGGCGTCATCCACCTACTAACACGCCCACTTCCCATACAACCCCAAAATTGAAAAATCTATAAAGAGGCTAATATTAAAGTTAAAAGACGGAAACTCGGTATTTGTGTATTCAATGTCAAAACTAAGGTGTGTTAGAAAACTGAGCGTCATCCACCTATTAACACGCCCACCTCCCATACAACCCCAAAATTGAAAAATCTATAAAGAGGCTAATATTAAAGTTACAAGATGGAAACTCGGTATTTGTGTATTTAATGTCAAAACTGAGGTGTGTTATAAAATTGGGCGTCATCCACCCATTAACACGCCCACCTCCCATACAACCCCAAAATTTAAAAATCTATAAAGAGGCTAATATTAAAGTTACAAGACAGAAACTCGGTATTTGTGTATTCTATGTAAAAACTGAGGTATGTTAGAAAAATGGGCGTCATACACAATCTAAGACGCCCACCTCCCATACAACCTCAAAATTTAAAACTTTATAAAAAGGCTTATATTTAAGCTGCAAGAAAACAATTTGATATGTATGTATTTTAGACACATAAAAATAATAAAATCTTTCAAAATCTCTTACAAAAAGCTCTCCAATTTAAGATTCTTCTACCCATAAGAATCGGCCGTGGGGGTATTTTAACTTCGGCCAAGTCGAAGATATACCTTACTAGTTTTTTTTAAACATGGAAACGTGTGGAAAATAAGAGGCCAAGGGGACAAATGATGAAAATGTTTTTATTTAACAGATTGGGTAAATAAAAGACCATAGCTTTAAAACTATCATTCGTTAAGTCAAACCTTTCAAAAATTTCTTCGCAAGCTGCAATAAGTAATTGTCTTCAAGATGGCATAAGAACTGACATATTTTGCTTCGACAAGGTAACTCTAAAATTTAAAGCAAGGTGCTTTACGTTGTATTTTTATTTTCCCCGTTTATATCAATGTTTTCCCCGCCATCCCCATTTGAACGAAAAATTCCGAAAAACGGGGAAAATCCCGCCACCTGGCAGCTCTGCATTCAGCACACAATTCATGCAAAAATAACCCATGATTCTGTGCTTTAAAACAAATTCATGGTACATGTCTTATGATCGCATGATTCGTGGTTACTTGCACTTAAATTCTAAAATTATATAATTTTGCTACGAACGTACATATTTTAATGAAATTAAATCACAATTTTCTGAGTTCGAGTTTAGCCGGGCTTGCTGGTGTTGCTAGTCTGAGACCACCATAAAGAACGTAATTACCAAATTTCGGTCTACATTCGAAAGACCGATGCCAAGCCACCGAGAAGAATTAGAAGAGTGCGTACAGAACAAAATATTGCTGTCGTTGAGGCCAGTGTCGAAGAAAACGACAATTTATCGATTCGTTTTCGAAGAATTAAAGCGACACGATCATCAAATTCGCAGTGAATTCAGTGAAACAATCGACTTATTGAATAACATTTCATCGACAACATCATTTCGAGATTGGTGAATTGGTGAATTGGCCTCCGCAACGAACCAGCAACGATTGACGCTTTGGAAAGCAATATTCAACGTTTCATTGCTGAAATATGCCTTCAAATGCTTGAAAAGGTGGTCGAAAATTGGACCTCCAGAATGACCATTGTGCAAAATAGTCGCGGTGGCCATATGTCCGAAATTATATTTAAATGTTAAATGCCAATAAATTATCTACCAAACAAAAATTTTTTTTGGCCACTTCATAATTTGGCATCTGTTTTATTTAAATTTCAAATCAGCAAGCTCTTGATGAACACCCTATATAAATTAAGTATCATTAGAAAGCTTTTGAAAAGAGAATTTGAAAAAAAATTTTTTTTTGGAATTTTTATGCCAGAGTTGCTAACTTGAGTTGCTAAAAAGAGAAATTTAAATTTAAAAAAAAATTAAAAACTTAAATATTAAATCTATACTATTATATAAAATTGAAGTGGAAAAATTAAGTGCGCTAAAGACTCCAAAACTACTGGACCGTTTTTTATGAAAAAAATTTTAAAATATCATGTTTGTGCTACAGAATACCATAAGCGGGATTTATTTAAAAAAATTTAACAATAAATATATTTAATTAAGTTGTTAAGTTTTTTAGGAAATTACCACCGATGCTAAGCATTGCTTGGTCGTTTGCTTTTCACGCGTTTGTGTTACAAGAGTTTCGACTACATGATGCTATCAACCCTTCTCTTTAAAGCTTATTGATCTCGCTCTCCACACTCATTCGAATAGTAACCAAAAGTAGTTGGGAAGCAGTGTGGCCAGATAGTTTTTAGAAAAAGCGCGAGCTACAACATTTTTATCGCCCAAAAATCGCCCAATTTTTCAGATTTTAATATTTTGTAGCCCAAACAAGCGCAAATTGGGGGACATTTACAGTATAAAGTCCCAAAAATTTTCTCTTAAGCTCATTTTTTAAATAAATTGTTTATATTTGTATGTATTGAAAATTTGCAATGTGTTAAGAAGATATAACATAAATTAAACATTTCTTTTAAAAAAAACAATTCAAAGAAATTAACATTAAATAAATAAATTTTTCTTTTAAACACAAATAATTAAAACATCCCAATAAACATTGTGGCGAGGGGTGATTCGTTGACGAATCGCTTGTTAATAGTTTTTTCGTATTATTTTCGAATAGTTTGGTTTTGTCTATATCAGAGGTTGGCTGGATGCTTAAAGAAAGTACCGTTTAAAATTGCTTTGTTAAATAGCAGAAATACTTTGTTAAACAATTTAAACTAAGATTAAAAGCGACTTATTTGAGCGACACTTTAGTAAAAATTCTAAAACTTTGAATATCAAAAACATTTCAAAAAATTAATTTTTGTTTTGTTTCAAAAAACATCAAAATATTTCAAAAAATTTCAATAAAATTATGCTGAATGTCGGTTTTAACATTAAATTGTGTATAAAATCGAGATAAGTTGACGGTTGATGAGTTGAGAAGAGCTGACGGGCAAATATATTTAAAACTTCTAGATTTTTTTAATGTTTTTTTTTTTTGCTTTTTGAACTTTGGTGATTCGTTTAAGAATTGCTTCTATTAAATTGGAAGATTTGTTAACGAATTGCTTATTTGAAATAGGAACATTCGTTAATGTATTAATTTTCTAAGATTTGGCGACTCTTTAACGAATTGCTTTTGTCGATTTGAAAGGTTCGTTAACGAAGGAGGAATTTCTCCCGTTCACGATATTATAAATGAATTGTATATGATAATTGCTATTGAATGAAATGAACGAGAAAGCAATTCATAAACGATATCATAAGTGAATCATTTTGTTTGTTGGGATATTAAAAGTTTCCTGAAGAAGATATTCAATATCTTCTTCGCTTTCATCAACCTCCTCTTCATCTATTTATTTTTTTCATATATAGAGCTATTGCACTTAGAAATCATATTTTCTGTTATCGGAAGAGTCTTGCAGCAAACGTTTAAGGCTTTCATGTGAAATTTTATTCGTATAATAGACGAAAGGGATTCAAGCATCATACGATTTCTCATGTTCGTTTTAGTAGCATTCATCACAGAAATACTCTTTCAACAAAAGTGTTTGAGTGAGGCAGCGATAGTAAAATAAGTGCTAACTTAGAAATAGTTTCCAGCATTTTGCCTCCACCAGCATTTATTTAATCGTTCGTTTTCAACCAAAATTCTTTGGTATCTGACAGAATGTTTTTTTCAAAATTATCTTTCCATGGAATAACCAATAGCGAATCGTATTCTAGCTTTGCTGCACGTCTCTCCAACTGACTTAAATAATGAAGAAGAAGTTCAGAAAACGGTTTTCTAAAGTGGTTTAAACATTTCTGAAATGAATGGAATGACTGAATAAATGTATTTTTTTCACGAATCTTCTGTATATCTGTAAGATATATATTCTGTAAGGTATATCTTCGACTTGGCCGAAGTTAAAATACCCCCACGGCCGATTCTTATGGGTAGAAGAATCTTAAATTGGAGAGCTTTTTGTAAGAGATTTTGAAAGATTTTATTATTTTTATGTGTCTAAAATACATACATATCAAATTGTTTTCTTGCAGCTTAAATATAAGCCTTTTTATAAAGTTTTAAATTTTGAGGTTGTATGGGAGGTGGGCGTCTTAGATTGTGTATGACGCCCATTTTTCTAACATACCTCAGTTTCTACATAGAATACACAAATACCGAGTTTCTGTCTTGTTACTTTAATATTAGCTTCTTTATAGATTTTTAAATTTTGGGGTTGTATGGGAGGTGGGCGTGTTAATGGGTGGATGACGCCCAATTTTATAACACACCTCAGCTTTGACAATAAATACACAAATACCGAGTTTCCATCTTGTAACTTTAATATTAGCCTCTTTATAGATTTTTCAATTTTGGGGTTGTATGGGAGGTGGGCGTGTTAATAGGTGGATGACGCTCAGTTTTCTAACACACCTCACTTTTGACATTGAATACACAAATACCGAGTTTCCGTCTTTTAACTTTAATATTAGCCTCTTTATAGATTTTTCAATTTTGGAGTTGTATGGGAGGTGGGCGTGTTAGTGGGTGGATGCCGCCCATTTTTCTAACACATCTCAGATTTGACATAGAACACACAAATACCAAATTTCAGTATTGTAGCTTTAATATTAGCTTCTTTGTAGAGTTTCCAATTTTGGGGTTGTATGGGAGGTAGGCGTGGTTTTCATCGGATTTAGCCCATTCTTGAACTTGACCTTAGTTTTTTTAAAAAAAGCTTAAATATCAAATTTCATTACGATAGCTTCAAAATTACGACTGTAATCGTGTCGACAGACGGACAGACGGACATACGGACAGACAGACGGACATGGCTAAATCAACTCAGGTGGTGATGCTGAGCAAGAATATATATACTTTTCCATACCTACCACGCCTCCTTTTGGGTGTTACACACGTCGTGACAAAATTAATATACCCCTTACGCAGTACGCGTGGGGGTATAAAAAGCGCAAAATTATAAAAAAGATCGCCCAATTGGCGCTTTATCGCCCAATCTGGACACACTGTTGGGAAGCAGTGATGGGAATACAACTTAATTAAAGCTTGCTGTGTTGTTGTTGCTGTGGAATGATGAGCTGTAAGCCAATGTGTGAATATTTGTTTCGCCGCATACAATTTCTTTACACATATTTTTATTGTAGTTTTCCAAATTTTTAATTAACACTTGAGAAAGAAAGATATTTTAATATTTCAAAATGTGGCATTCACAGGTGTGATAGCATATCTATATATATAAAAGAAAGTGTCCGAATGCGATGTAATCCCATAACTCGAGATCGGCCGAACCGATTTTGATGATTTATACTTTGCTGGAAAGGTATTTTTTCAGTTCGAGTTTAAAAAAAAAAAAAGAAAAAAAAAATCGAAAAAAGTGTAAAAAAATCAAAATTTCAAAATGTTTTATTTTTATCAAGGGCCTTCTATGCGATTCTCATACTCGCAAGGCACCGTATTGAACAAGGAGTTTGGCAGCGCCCATAAAAGACAATTTTAATTTTTAAAAGCTTTGGAAATAATGGTCACAGTATATTTGCTGATGACCTATTGGCAAACTGGGTAGATATTGGACAAGGATGGCAGCAACGCGCCGCGTATCAGCTAGTTTTGTATAGATTAAAAGTTTGAAAAATGAAGTGTTCGTATTTCCCTTAAACTACAAACACAGCTACAAATAAATGCCTCGACGTAAAACAAGTTTGACAAGTTTAACAGAAAATGCAAGAGCGATGCTCCGCGCTAGGAGAGCAAGAGCAGCAACTCAAAGAGAAAATTGTTGGTAAATTATGCATGCAATTATTTGCTTTCACGACTGCAATCGGAGTGAGGCAGTGGCGTAGCTAGGGTTGCTGGAAACTAAATTGTGCACCCTTTTAGAAGGTTATACTTAACCTCATAAAAGCAATGCTTAAAAAGTACTACGAAATTAATATAATTTTTTAAATAATAGTTTGCTGTTATGATTATTTTGTTAAAGTGCAAATGAGTAAACAGATATATTAAAATTCATTGTATTATTTATAAAAGTAGGTAACAATATACAAAATTAATCTCATCGATATTAATATAGTTGATATCATTTGAAAAATAATTTGGTAACTTATACAAAACTGAAAAATTTTCCGCAATCAAGGAATTTTTCAAAAATGTTTTGTTTACGCAAAATTTTGACTAGCAATAGTGAGTAAATCCCCAAAGATCTATTTTGAATAATTTTGCATAATTGAGGAAAAAATAGGACCGGGAAGTTAACAAACTTTCCCTCAGTGACCCTGAATAACTATCAATTTAAATATTTTTTCGAAATCAATCCACGTCTTCTATATAAAAGTTAAGTGAAAATTAGAAAAAAATATTAAAATTAATTTAAAAAACTTTTTTTCTAATTTTTATAAATTTCTTTATAGTACTCTATACATTTTAGCTTCGACTTTAATAGACAAGACTGAGGTCTGTAACATTTGACTGCCTTATTCTCGACCATAAATATCACAGTGATACCAAATTGATATCAGAAATTTGTTTCATAGTCATTATCTACATAATTCCCAAAGCAAACTTGCCCTGGGAGAACAAGGTCAAGAGTCATGAAAATTAGAATAATTTTTAGAACAGTTTTTTCTTAAAAACTGTATTTTTGACATTCTGTTAGTTGATTTGAACAGAATAATAATTATGTATTTTAGTAAATTAAAGGAGTTAGGAAACCATCCTAGAGTTTTAAATAGACATTTTCAAAATAAATTAAAAAAACATCAGAACGCCATGAAATTGTTATAAAACGCCATCTATTTAAATTAAATAAAAAATGTAATGAATTTTAATCAATTTATGTTTTTTTAGAAATTTTGATGTAACTAATAAAAACACATCAGAACGCCATAAAATTGTTATAAAACGCCATTTATTTAATTTAAACAAAAAATGTAAGGAATTTTAATCAATTTAATTTTTTTTAGAAATTTTGAAGTAAGTAATAAATTGAGCTTTATGTAACAGGACAATTGTTTTATGTAACAGGACACCGAAAAACATATTACTATTAAAAATTGTGTTCTAGCAGGTTAAGAGCTGCAAATAAGGTTTGTTTGTCGATGTATAGTCTCAGAACTTAGTAATCACAAAATTATAAAGTATATTTTTATTTCTGACATTAATGACACGAGCACGTTTTTCTAAAAAGCTCTGGAGAAATGTATTGCTAGAGAACATCCCAGCAAAATCTGCGCTTACATATAATCGAAAAACTAATCCAGAAAATTTCATTCATCGCTTACCCTCTCGCTTACTAAACCCATTATTTTTATATAGCCAGTCATTAGAGGTAATCGAAAGCGCTGTCACTTGAAAAGATTTATCGCTTAAAACGGTTGGTTTATAATTGATTTAACGAAATTAATACTTGAATAACAACTTTCAAGTTGATGTGAATGCATTGCCGTGAATTTATTACGGATTAAATTTAAGTTCTTGCATTAGCATTTATGTAATGCATTTTAGAATCGATTAAAAAACAAGACCTAACGATAAATTTTGCTGGGATATTGGATGAAATGTCTGTTATACTAGCATGTTTGAGCACTTCTTAAGATGAATATTTGAAGTATAAAAGCTTTTTTAAAAATCTTTATGGAATATAAAGTGAGGAATATATACATAGGAATATACTTTAATTCATCACTTTAATGATATAGCACTTAATATAATAAATAAAAAAAAAAAACCATTCAAAAATTATCTTCGACTTGCCCGAAGTCAAAATACTCAGGTTGAAGCCTATTCGGATTTATTTAGGTTATATTTTTTTCCAATTTTTCATATTTCAAACTCAGTACGTTTTATTTATCAAGAAAACAAGACTTATGTATGATCTTTCAATTCGACACATTAATTTTTGTATAAATTATGAAGGTTTTGATATTTTGTTGACGTCACTTTCTATGGAAGTATTCACAAAATTTTGTTGAATTTCAACTGCAGGGCATATGTTTCAAATTTAAGCATTACAGTGGTGCTCCAATTTAGCGAACACCGATTTAACGAACTTCCAATATAACGAACCCTTATTTAATGTTGTTAACTCTATATTGCGAACATTTGAAATTGTAGGTATTCTATTTAACAATATTTGCTTCTCTGAGCTCGCTTCGTTTGTTTTTGAATTTGTAATAACATTAATATATGTTTACTCATCTAATTCTCAAATAGTCACCTCGGGTTAATATACATATTGTAGGGTTTCCTTTTTAAAAAACATTATAGGAATGTATTGACATAATCTTGGATTTTTCATTTGGAGTTTGAACAGATTTTAACCAGCAGCTTTCTAAACATTTAATAATAATAATTAATTATATCTAAAACAAGTTCAAAAATTCAACTTTATTGGAGTGCATAATTAAAACAAAAAATGTAAGGATATTTGTTTCAAGTTGACAAATTTATAAGCTTTGTTATATGATAAAAAACTCGACAATAGTATTACCGATTTAATGAACTTTTCGATTTACCGAACGACCCTGGACTTTATATCTTTCGTTAAACTGAAGCACCACTGTATGACAAATCTCAAATAATGAAAATTATTTCATTATGGACTTTAAAAAGATTTGCAATAAAGACACGGCTGTAATCGTGTGGACAAACTAATGAACAGATAGACAGACGAACATGGCTTAATCGACTCATGGTCGTGAAAAAAATTTCGTGATAAAATTATTGTGCCCGCTACGCTTTGCGGGTGGAGTATAATAAATATTTAATACAAAACTTTGAAAAACGTAGAAGTAGATTATGGGAAACGAGTCGGTACAGCAGAAAATCAGACTTTCTTATTCCTGGTAATGCCAATGAATAAAAAACGTTGTTAATACTAAAGTATTAAATAACTAAAATGGAAATATCTTCACTTTATTATAATTATACTGTTTAATATAATTTGCTTTCAAATACAAATAATATACAAATGTTTAAATTTTTTTTATTATTGAAATTTTTCAAATATACAAAGGTATTATTGATAAAGAGAAAATGTCCGAAGCGAAGCCTCGCGAAGCCTCGGACGACTGTGGCCTGCTAGTTTTAAATAAAGGAGATAAAAAAGCGCAAGGATTTTACCAGAGGCGTTTTATTTTTTATTATTTTTCAATACATACATACATGTACATGAAATTTATGTTTATGATAGATATGCTTTTGCATTTTTTATAAAAATGTTATATATAATATTTTTGTATAAATCATGCGTGACCACGTATTAGCTAGAAACTTATTAATCAGGCGTGATCTTTGAATCAATAAAGTTTTTAACATCTGTTGCATACAACTTGACATGCTCACTTGGTTTTTTCGGATCACAAGCTGCACTAGGTCTCGAAGATATTGTATAAGCGTTACCACCACTTACTCCTGCACTGCCTTCATCAAATTTACAAATACCTTTGGTACCAGTAGCAGTAGACCAGAGGCACTCATTATTTGAAGTAGCAAAGCCAGTGAACATTGAGCACGCCGAAGCAGTAGTCTTTGATAAATCTAGATCCTGCAAATCAAGAACTGGATTTGAAAGAGTGCCATTCGGTGTGCCCCAAGAGGCAATTTTGAGCATGTCGGGTGTTGTAGTATCGGTGGTGATTGGGATTGTAGCTATATCAGGGAAACCATCATCTTCCATTTTGGCTCTTAACGTGAGAACAGCTACGTTTGGGAGACCGTTATCCGCAGCCCAACCATCGTATAAATCAATTGTCACCACTCCACGTCTACAACCAGCAATATTGAGGTTTGTTTGGCCACCAGTTACTATCACTTTCGTTATATCTGTTATAACGCTTGGTTGTACACAGTTCGCTGTAGTGATACAATTTAATTTTGTTATTAAATAACCATTGCAAATTATTTTCCCATTATTGCGTACGTAAACTGCATGTTTGTAAGTTGCAATCGTTGTCTTTGTACCGCCAACTAATGCATTAACAGCATAGATGCAAAATAAGCCCACCGAAATGGTTAGATAGAGCTTTAATATTGATGACTTTAACATCATAACAGGATAGACAGGATATAACTCTTAAAATATCTTAAAACACGGCAATTTAATTGATTTAATGTTTTACATATATTGAACATAACATATATTGTTCAAAATTTCTGTCTTATTTATACCAATTCTCAAAACTCGTTGCTTACTAGTGAAGTCGGTAGGTAAGCTTGTGCAACCTTAAATTACTGTTTGTCTGCCGGAATATTGAAGACAGTTAAATTGATATTGATAGAACAACTTTATTTTCACTTTGGTAGCAATTTTTAACATTTCAGGTTTAGTTTTAATATTGCTGTAAGCAATGTTTATTCTCAGAAAACAATGACTACTTTTTTGCAGCTTGATTCGTGAAAAGAAATAAAAGATTTGACCAAAAACACAACGTCAAATTTAGATTTTTTACAAAATCAATTTTGTAAAAACTAAAACACTAAAAAAATAGTTAATATCATATGTTTTGTTGATTGACTTCAATAACCATCTGATACAGAAGTCATAAGTTTTTAGCAATATTCAAGCTTTATAAATACAAAATTTGCAAAAATTTGACTGTACAACAATCTAAATTGTATTAATTTCTACTTGAACTACTGAAAAAGTATTTTTTTTACTGAAATTAAAAAATAAAAGTGGTGTCTTTGAAAATTAATAACTCATCATGTTGCGTGCATTCTTTTTTTTATTGTCTGCAATTATGAATCATTATAATCGAGCCATATTTTGTTTTTCATGCGTTCAGGTTCTTTTTAGAATTTTTGTTAATTTTTCTTCGAATTTTTTATTTCGTAAAACAAAACTAATATAAAAATTGTTGCTGTAGAAATTTTTAATTTCAAAATTTCCTTTCTTGATTAACTTTCATAATATGATATGCATAAAAGTAAAATTCCTTAAAATTCATTTAAAGTTTTATTAAAAAATCGGTTTTTAACAGTTGTTTTTCGAGTTCGTTTTTTCACTCAGAAAATAACACTTATTTTTTGAGTTTTATTTTTGTACTCAGAAAATAAAACTTATTTTTTTTAAATATTATTTTTTGCCCAGAAAACAAAAATCTTGTAATTTTTAAATCAACTAATATAAAGTGCATGCACTCACACTATTTTTTAAAAATTGAATTTATTTCCTTTAAGTTCTATCTTCAGAGAAAAACATAAAATTCAAAAACTAACATCAGATCGAAAAAATATAAAAAAATAAATTTTATTTCAGAGCGAAAAAATAAGACTCAAAAATTAGTGTTATTTTATGATTTTTAATATAAAACTTAAAAAAATAAAAATCTTAATATTTTTGAACAATACATGAAACAAGGAACAATTTGATATACATTCTTCTCCAGTGCCTGACCCAATAAAAATTTTCAAAATAATAGCTATTTTCAGGGAATGAAAAAAAAAACCTTAACGAACGGTTCCTTTTTGTCCGGTTCGGTGTTTTTGGAGAGAGAGAGCAATCTTTATTCGGCCTTATTCGAATTCCGCTCTTCTACTCAAACACAAGCACTTCACTACCACGCAGAAGAAAGAGCACGGAATAAAATGTTAGGGGCTGTGATGTTTGATCAAAAACATTATTTGCTTTGTTGTGATTTTTGATCATTATAAAAAAACCGTACCTTATATAGGTGATAGAGTGTCCGACTCATATGCGATGGTTCGCGCGTTCGATCCCTGGTGATAGCAAGCACAAACATGTTTGATGGCATGCAATTTTAAAAACGAAAATAAAAATAAATTAAAATAAAAATGTTCCGGTTGGGAATTGAACCTTGGATGTCCAAATCACAACCAATCAAATAAAAAAGTGGTTTACCAACTGAGCCACGGAATAAAAATTTTTCGCGAGAGCTAATTGATTTGTTGAATGTACCACACTTGGAAAAAGCTAATTAAAACACTTATATCCAATTGTAAAAACAACACTTAGATTTTGCTTGAAGTAAGGAATATTATTCCAAGGGTCCACTTTCGTTTATCCTACAATTACATGTTAGCGTTCTACAATAGTAAATGAAAGCATTATCCAAGCTTGGGGCTTACGTTTATAGCCTTGTTTAAAACTTATTTCGAGCTTGTTTCGGATTTCATTCCGCTCTCTCTCTTCTGCGTGGTAGTGATTCTGCTTGTGTTTGAGTCGAAGAGTCAAATGCGTATAGAGAGAGAGAAACTGTTTGAGTGTGCGCGATTTTTATTCGGTACGTATCAGAGATCACCAACAAGTAACTTGAAAATCAAGTAACGTGAAAACTAGTAAGGTATATCTTCGACTTGGCCGAAGTTAAAATAACCCCAAGGCCGATTCGTAAGGATAAAAAAAATTAAATTGTTGCGCTGTAAATATTAGCCTATTAATAGAGTTTTCGCTATAGTGGGTTGTATGGGAAGTGGGTCTGGCCTTATGCAGATGAAAACCAATTTTCTTCCACGATTTAGTTTTGATATGAAATACAAACGTATAAAATTTTTATTTAATAAGCTTAAAGAGAAGCTCATTAATAGGATATTCAATTTTGGGGTTGTATGGGAGGTGGGCGTGTTCGTGGGTCGATGATGCCCATTTTTCTAACACGTCTAAGTTTTGATATAAAATGAATTAATACCTTATTTTATTTTTGTGGCTTCGACAGAAGCCTCTTTATATAGTTTTAATTTTTGGGGTTGTATGGGAGGTGGGCGTGTTAGTGGAATATAAAAGACGCAAACACAGAATTTCAGTTTTGTAGCTTAAATCTTAGTCTATTTATAGAGTTTTCACTATAGTGGGTTGTATGTAAGTGGGTGTGCCCGCAAGCGGATGACGCTTACTTTTTTTCCCACGATTTAGTTTTGATATTATTTACAAACTTATCAAATTTTTTGCCTGTTGCTTAAAGAGAAGCCTATTTATGGATTTTTCAATTTTGAGGTTGTATGGGAGGTGGGCGTGTTCGTAGGTGGAGGACGCCAATTTTTCAAACACGTCTTAGTTTTGATATACAATGAATAAATAGCTAATTCTATCTTTGTAGCTTTGTCAGAAGCCTATTTATATAATTTTCAATTTTGGGGTGGTATCGGAGGTGGGCGTGTTAGTTGGTGGATGACACCCATTTTTCTAACACATCTCAATTTTGTCATAGAACACACAATTACCAAATTTCCCAAGTTTTGTAGCTTAAATATAAGCCTCTTTATAGAGTTTTCATTATTGGGGTTGTAGGAAGGTAGACGTGGTTTTCATTCGATTTAACCCATTTTTGAACTTGAATTTTGCTTTTTAAAATGAAGCGTAAATATCGAATTTCATTACGATAACTGGAAAATTACGACTGTAATCGTGTCGACTGACGACAGACGGACAGACAGACGGACATACAGACAGACGTACAGACAGACTGACATAGCTAAATCAACTCAGAAGGTGATGATGATCAAGAATGTATATGCTTTTCTTTACCTACAACGCCTTCTTTTGTGCGTAACATACGTCGTGACAAAATGAATACCCCCTTACGCAGTACGCGTGGGGGTATAAAAATCAAGTTTCGACTTGACTTGTAGAAACTTGATTTTTTTTTACCCGTCAAGTCACGACTTGATTCTGAAAAATTAATCATAAGTCTGACTTGATCCTCTTTTGTTTCTACTCTACATGCTCACCACTCATGAGTTGGTAGAAAAATTAAAGTTTTCTACTTTTCAAGTCTGTTTTTATACCCTAAACCTGAAAGGTCAGGGTATATTAACTTTGTGCAAACGTTTGTAACGCATAGAACGAAGCGAGTCCGGTATAGAAAAGTAAATATATTCTTGATCAGCGTCACCACGTGAGTCGAGCTATCTATGTCCGTCCGTCCGTCTGTGTGTTGTCCGTATACACAGGATAAGAAGAAGGAGTTGAGATATTTAGATGAAACTTGGTACACATGGTCACATGTACCCAAGGATCTGCACTATTGAATATTTCTGGAATCCGCCCACGGACACGCCTACCTTCCATACAACGCAAAAATTTAAAACTGCATAACTCAGCTCATAATAAGTCTACAACAATAAAATTTGGTATGTGTGTGTTTTATATCAACACAAAGATGTCTTTGAAAAATGGACGTCATCCGCTCACGGACACGCCCACCTCCCATACAACCCAAAAATTGAAAACGCAATAAATAAGCCTCTGTTTAACCTACAGAGCTAAAATTTGGGACGTATGTTTTTTATAACAAAAAAAAGATGGTTTTGAAAAATGGACATCGTCCGCCCACGGACACGCCTACTTCCCATACAACGCGAAAATTAAAAACTGCATAGCTCAGCTCATAATTAAATTTTTTTTTTTGTTTTTTTAAAAGTGGGTTTAGGGTATTTCATAGTCGGCCTGGACCGACTTTAGACTTTCTTTACTTGTTAAGTCTAAACGCGACTGCGCTACCGTCGAAAGCGACTGGCGAGTGTTTGGTTGTCTGTTCACGGAGAGAATTGAGCGCAACAATGAAGCATTCAGCACACAATTAATGCAAAAATAAGCCATGATTCTATGCTTTAAAACACAATTCATGATATATGACTTATGATCGCATGATTCGTGGTTACTTGCACTTAAATTCTACAATGATATAATTTTGCTACGAACGTACAACTTTAAATGAAATTGAATCAGAATTTTCTGAGTTCGAGTTAAGCCGGGCTTGCTGGTGTTTGCTTTAAACGCTCATGCGAACAGTAATCATGTGTCATGCATAACTTTATGTGCCAGGCTATTAAAAAATAATGCATGAGAATGCCAGCGCACGTGAGCTAAAACCACAATTAAAGTGTTAAGCCGTATGAATTGCAAAATAGGAGGAGCACCTAGATTTATGAGTAGATTATGCATGAATCACACGCAAGTAATTTTCTCCGTGTTTAATTTATGATGTGTAGTTTATGTGACGTACCCTGCAGACATTTTCAATCGCCTAAGAATCTTCAGCAACAATCGCCGGCAAGCTCTTCTGAGAGTCTTCCGGGTATCGCCGAATGTTAGCATCTGAGGCCATAAAAGCGATTCGCCGGGAAGATTCGCCAACGAATCGTCAAGAGGATTCTTAAGTGATTCCCCTGGAAGATTCGCCGACGAATCACCGAGATGAGGTTTAGGCGATTCGCTAGGAAAAGTCGCAAATGATTCGTCGAGAGGAGTCTTAAGCGATTCACCAGGAAGATTTGCCAACGAATCGGCGAGAAGAGTATTAAGCGATTCGTCAGGAAATTGCTCACGAATCGGTAGAAGAGGTCTAAACTGATTCGCTGACAAGACATGTCAAGTGGCCAAGACATCGCTTTTAGAGGTCGTCAGTAATTTGTTGCAAAGTTGTTGAACGTTTCAATTTGTTGCTTCAAGTTTAAACTAGCAGTTCCATTAAGTTGCTTACAAGTTAAATTTTTTGATTAATTTAAACGATTTGAAAAAAAAAGTATGCAGAAATCATTTTAATGAGTTTCTCTTTCTTTTGAGACCCCGACCGGTTGACATTTTTTGTATCCATATAAAAATGATCCGGTCTAATGTGTATTAATAGATTTTACAAAAAATTAAATTAAGACGCGATACAAATTTACAAATAGTAGTTTTTCTAACATTTAAGTCATTTAACGACGGTTGCTTAAACGAAAAAAATAAATATATAATTTATTTAATTTCAAGACAAATTGTTCCACTGTTCCATCAATTCATGTTGTTATTTTTGCTAAATACTGTCAACAAGTGCTCAATTTTGACAATAATAAAAATATATTTTATCCAATAACTTTAACTTGTTTCAGTGCACATTAGACTGGGTCAGATTTGCATGAAAAATGCAAAAGTATTTGGGATTCTGCGTGCCCTCCGGAATTATAAACTATGGTTGCAAATTAAATAATTTGAGCTATTAAAAGTTCAAGAATTGTCGAAACCGGCCCGGTTTTTTGAAAAAAATTATGCATTTGAAATTTGCGCCAAATTAACAAAACCCATCTACTTTGATGTAAAATTTAGTGACAAATCTGATTCTGAACTTGAAATTACCGAACACTTTAGTCCGGTGCCACCAAACTTACTCAAAATCCGAAATTTTAAATTTTTTCATACAATTTTTTTTTTTCGTACTTAACCCTTTCAGTGATCCTGATGATTTTTTCAAAACTTTTTTGTTTAATATTGAAGGCCATTTTTTGAAGACAGTAAATTTGAAAAAAAATTAAATTTTGACCATTTTTGGAAAAGTTACTATTTGTTTTATAAAGTGATTTTTGAAAGTAGCACAGTAAAAAAATGTTGTTTCACCCTTTATAGAGATCAGATCGCTTTCGAATTACCAGTTCAATCAAAATATACAAGTGAAGTCATCAGTTTGGTTGAAAAAACGTACAAAACCTTCACTGGATCGTCAGATCCATCGTCAAAACAACGCTTCGAGCATGCATCCGTCAAAATCTTTATGGAACTGAGGAATCAAAAATAACAACCGACTACATCATACCTAGTTTGAAATTCGATTCAAAATAAACCACATCTATTCCCAGCAGACAAAAATTGAAACACACTACCATAGAACCCAAGAATCAGGTGTGTACTGCGAAACGCTACAAATCCAAAAGTCTTACAAACTTCCTGATTACTGCAGTGTTTTTCAAGCAGAAATCTATGCGATTGAAAATACAGTACAGGTAGTGCTTTTTTTGGAAGATAGTCAAGCGGTTAAGCGGCTGAAGGAAAAATTACAACTTCGGGCTGTTATTCGGTATTAAATTGTAAACAAGTCCCGAACAGTGTCTGCAATACCAACAATGTCACTCTCTGCTGGGTCCCTGGAGTAGCAACGTAGAAGGGAACAACAAAGCAGATGAGTTGGCAAGAAGTGAAGTAACGATAGACACAAACAGAACCATTACAGACGTGTTCTTCCAATAGATATCGTCAAAAAAAGCATCAACCCCGAAGCCAAAGGTAGTACCAACATAAACTGTGCCAACATAAACATAAATGTTTCACAATGGAATCACGCACACCTATACAGAAAATAGATTTTTCAAAGATTTGGAGGAGCAAGTGAACACAGTATTGTTAAATATGTGGCAATTCACTTAGAGTATTGGTTCGATGAAAGATCACAAATAAGAAGGAATTAGGTTTATTGAGAACCACTCAATGGGTTAAACATAATCAAATAAGGTAATCGTAATGGACCAAAAGGCCTCACGGAAGTTCCTCAACTTTGGCCGATTCTTCTAACCTAACCTATTGCTCAAAGTAGTAAGGCAATTTGGTTTTGAAAAACATCGCAGACTTTCACCGATTAAATAGTGAGTTTCGCGGAAAATTTACATTTTGAACGGGTTTTCAAACAAACTGATGACTTCACTTGTTTATTCTGGTTGAACTAGCAATTCGACAGCTATCTAATTTCTAGCAAGGGTGAAACAACATTTTTACTGTGTTACTTTCAAAAATCACTTTATAAAACAAATAGTAACTTTTCCCAAAATGGTGAAAATTTCATTATTTTTCTAAGTTACTGTCTTCACAAAATGGCCTTCAATATTAAACAAAAAAGTTTTGAAAAAATCATCAGGATCACTGAAAGGGTTAAGTACGAAAAAAAAAAATTGTATGAAAAAATTTAAAATTTCGGATTTTGAGTAAGTTTGGTGGCACCGGACTAAATTATTCGGTAATTTCAAGTACAGAATCAGATTTGTCACTAAATTTTACATCAAAGTAAATGGGTTTTCTTAATTTGGCACAAATTTCAAATGCATAATTTTTTTTTTTTTCAAAAATGTCTTATAAAAAATCGCCAAAAAACCGGTTTTTTGAGCAGAACCGGGCCAGTTTCGATAATTCATGAACTTTTAATACCTTAAATTATTTAATTTGCAACCATAGTTTATAATTCCGGGGAGTACGCAAAATCCCAAATACTTTAGCATTTGACCCAGTCTTGTGCACATGTATTTTAAACAATGCAAAAAGTGGAAAAGCCATTTCTTTATACGACTCAGGCAACACATTAATAATTATTAATTAATTTATAAATGAATCATAATGTCATATTTAAGCAGCTTTTTCTAACTATTGACATGATAACAAAGAGAAAAGATACTGAAGCCGAACAAGTAAACTTAAAAAAATAAAAATAAAATAGATAAAGTAAAAGCTTTGTTGCCACGTTTAAAAAATTTGGTTAGAATTAGAATTAACTTGGTGTTTCAGAGGCCGCTATACCAATAAAAGGCCGTACCAATTAAAGGCTGACTTTTGTTTTCTCCAATTATTTTGATTTCAGTGTGTTATCATATCTACACAAAATAACAGAGATCTATGATATAACAGTATAACAGTTTTTTTTTATTCCTATGTCTTCAAATTGTTCCACTGTATCAACTTATTTTGTTGTTTATGCAAAACGCTGACAACTATTGCTATATTTTTGCAAACTCATGCCAAACCAGCTGTATTTAACACAATACAAAATGTGGATAAACCATTTTTACCATATATCATCGAAATATTAATAAAAGAATTGCGTATTTAAATAACCATTTCTTTGACTATTGCCGTAAGCTAGTGTTTAGTTGCTGAAGCCATATAAATTAAACAAATAAGTAGATTTGGCAAAAGCTGTGTCACGTATTCAATTTAAAACCAAGACGGCGCAATATATTTATTGGGATAGTATTAGTGTCCGACCGAAGGTGAATTTTTGCCGAAGCCGAAGCCGAAGCCGATTCTTCGGCAAAATGTAAATAATCGGCCGAAGTCCGAAGCCGAAGCCGAATAACAAACAAATGTTTTAAAGTCAAAAAAGTTCTAAGAATTTATTCTTTGCTTTTGTTATACATATATTCATTTACAAGTACAAAAAAACGTAATGAAATCATTAAATTCGAATTAAATTTAAGAGTTTTTCTGCAAAATTCGGATGTTTCTCTAATTGATTTATTGACGTCAGGGTAACGTAGAAAAAAAATTTTATCAATTTTTGACCCAGTCGAGAACAGCTACTAACTCACAAAAAAGCAAATTCGGTCGGTCAACCATTTTAAAATTTTTTTTTTTTTTACCATTAATTTTGTAATGTTTCGGCACCTTAGAACTGCTTTAAAAAAATTTTTTTGTTTTATTTACAAAATGGCGACCATGTTTTTCATGCAACCACGAGCGATTTTCGTATTTATAGAGTTTGCGGTAATGATCATATCTCAGCTCCTATTCAACATACAGTAATAAATGAATAAACATAATATTAATTATACCTTAGGTTATTATCTTGAATATCAGAAAAATTAATTGCGATGTTATTTAATTTAAAAAAAAAAGTTAAAGTTTCCGAAAATAGTCGTAATTTCTGGTAACTTTAAAAAAAAATTTTAATATAAAGAAGTTAGTGGCAGACCTATTTTTTTGGTATTAGGTACGTCTAAGTAAGAACTTAAAATATAAATTTTTAAAAGTGACTAGATCATAAACTTTTTGGGTTACATCGCTTTGAAAAATAAGAAATCTGAAGTTTGTCCCAACTTTGGGGTCAAATATCTCCAATGAGCACTGGTGAAAAAATTTGAAATTAATGTTAAATAGACTACTTAATAAGAGGATTCTGATGATGTAAAAATTAAAGTGATTTTTATGGTTCATTAAAAAGATATAGCATTTTAAAATTCGTGCATTTTATTACATGAGGTATGAGTATTAAGGTGGGTCACCCCATATGGAAAAAAAGAGTTTTCATTTACCGCCCCTAATATGAAAGCTTATGTTGAGAGGATTTCAGAACAATAAAAATTTTTTTTGTGAACCCGAAATCTGCCCCAAATGGTCTTTTTTGTATAACTTCACCAGTTTTAACCCTATCGTGAAAAGAAGTATCTTTGGATAGGTCTCAGTTAGTACACAAGCACCCCAAAAACTTTAAATTTTTTTATTATAACAAAATTTCATAAAAATAATTAAACATTTGTGAAGAAACTATTAAATCTCATTCGTAGGAAAAAAGTTACAGCGAATCAAAATTTTAGTGAAGTTCGCTTTCCGTTATAAAAACTTTCGATAGAGGGCGCTTAAAGTAATAAAATATACATATATGGCTCAATAACGCCTGAACGGCTAGACCGAATGTAAAGAAATTTGGTATGAAAAACGAACCAATTCATAAGAAATGATTTATCAATTGAATAAAATTTTCAAGGAGTGAACACCAACTTATGAAAGAACAGAAAAGGAGAGAAAAAAAAAACAAACAATTAAAAATGTTCCAAATGTGGAATTATGAACGGAGTTCACTGAATAATTCAAAAAAATTCTAAAAACTTATAAAACTGTTTAGCAAGCAAAAACATTCGGCAAAAATAATCGGCTATCTCGGCCGAAGCCGAAGCCAATGCCGAAGGTCCAAATATGGGCCGATTATGCCGATTACCGAAGCCGAAGCCAAATAATCGGTCGGACACTAGATAGTATTCACTTTTTTGATTGGTGGATATATTGCAAGTAGTTACCGCAGCCAAGAGGTCAGGGGCGCAATCATGAATTTGTTTTGGGGGGTTTTATCAATCAAATGTCGGGTTTATATATAAAAACAATTTTACGTTACTATAGCGGCTGTTGTAGCGGTTTGTGCGTCATTTTTAGCAAAGTCAAATATACTTAGCCCAATGGGTACGTCAACAAACATAACTGTCAAATTTAGTCGGAAGAACAGTCAATGCACCTTGCAAAATGCATTGTTTGATGTGGTTTGTGGACCGATGGCTTTATAAGACAGTTATTTTTCAAAAATAACGGAAATCGAAACGTTACAGTCAATGGAACAAGGTGCTGTGCTATATTTATCGACTTTTTTGGACCAAAATGGAAGAAATTAACTTGGTTGATATGTGGTTTTGATCAATTGGTTGCATGTTATTTGATAAGGGGACAGCCAAGTGGCCTTATGAATATTGAGATGCTTGAATCTAGTGCTACTTACGTTCATGTTTCGTGCTGCGGCGAAGTCAATCAAATTCATTCCATTATCGGAGGTGTTGTCGTGGAGGCTGAACTTTCCGACTGTTGGACTAAATATGTTTTCCTTACCAACCTTGGCGTTAAAGTCACCAAGAACGATTTTTATGTCTTGACGGGGGCAGCGCTCATATGCGACTTCAAGGCGCTCGTAAAAACTTTCTTTGGTCTAGTCATATTTTTCTTCTGTCGGAGCGTGCGCACATATTAGGCTTTTGTTAAAAAATTTTGTCTTGAAGCGGATTATGACAAGTCGTTCGTCCACAGGAGTGAATCGCAGGACATGATGCCGTATTCTCTTGCCAACTACAAATCCGAATCCAAACACGTGCTTCTTCGCATGGCCGCTGTAGAAGATATCACAGGATGCTTGCCGTAAGCAACCCTGTCCCTTCCATCGCATTTCTTAGATTGCAGTGATATCAGAATTATATTTTTCCAAGATATCAATCAGTTGGATAGAGGCACCATCCCAATTTAGGGTTCAGACATTCCAAGTGCATATCCGTAAATCATTATCAGTTTTTCGTTTGCGGTAGTCATCAGATTTGGGGATCATTCTTTCATTTATTCTTAAACTCTTCATTGAAATAGTTGTATTACGTGATGAGCTTCAAACCCAAAGCACAAGAAGATCGCCTCCATTATCTCCCATTGATGTATTGATGTGTTGCTCCAAATAGATATTTCAACTCTTATTGCAAATTTTTTTCTTGTTTCTTTTCAATTTTAAAAAAGCAAACGCCTGGTGTACAGCCGTTTAACAACTTGTTTCTTACAGTTTTTTTTTTTTTTTGACGGTTGTACGAACATTGCAAAGCTTGAGCTTAAATATTATATTTTCCTTTTTACTCGGGTTCAAATAGGCACAGCAAGCAACAATGTTGAGTCCCTCACCACCTAAATTACCGATGAAATTTCCTCAAAAATCGTAATTTTGTATCGTAATTTTGTAAATACTTACATACTAACATCGTAATTTTTTGAACACTTACATACTTATCTAAATTCTTTGCGAGAATCAAGTATCAATTGAAGTCACATGATTCCGTTATCGAAAATAATTCCGATTGGCTTCCGAAACTTGTGAAAAATCAGCGAATCTCAGCAGCTTCAAATCATCATCTGGCACAGAAAGTTTTTTCATAAGAAATACATTTTTCGCATCGGCTGTCACCTCTCTGCAGTCAATGGTAAACCTCACAGAGTAAACAATGCCGTGAAAAGCTTCTTGATAACATGAACTTTGACCAGTTCTCGATCAATTGTGCCCAAAAGTATAATTACACATACAACACAATTGATCATAAGAACCTCGGTCAAAGTTCTTCCAAGGTCTGAACTGGCTATTTCGGAAATATTTTATTACAACAAAATAAATAAAAATTTTAAAATTTTGTATTTTATTTTGTCATCTTCAACAGTTCAAAATAAATTTAAATATATTCTACAATATTTTTTACATACAATGTACAAAAAAACTTTACAAAGTGTACAAGTTTTTCTTTAAACATGGTGTGTGACTGACCCGGATGATTTCGGCACTTATTATCTGAAACAAAATTTTTTAAAAGAAGTTTCTTCTATTGGCTTCGCATCCTGGTAGTTAGTTATTAACAGAAGAGCCAACTCTGCACTTGGTTTCGTAAAACATTGGTCAAGAGAGTTCACCAATGCTTACGTCACAAAATCTCTCTATCTTACCTATGTTAGACCCATCCTCGAATATGCCAGATCAAGACTTAAGTATGTGGGCTCACCAACCTTATCGTCACTAAAGGATGCAGCCAAAATTCCTCTAGAATCCCTCCTAAGATTTGCGAATAAGGCGCAAATCTTTGAAGATTTCCACTAATTCCCTCAAGGCGTTCATCAACCGGTACCACTAAGGACCATATCGTCGGTTGAAAAGAACAATGACGTTAATGAAAAATTTTGTAAAATACGGTTTATTGGGTAATTGATATCCCCAATATCACTGGTAGATGGTAGAAAAATCACAGAACTCTAGTTTGTTCAGAGCCGCCACAGTACAGTTGTGTCGTTATTGAAATATTAGCTATTTGACGACTTCTTTGAAAAGAAAAATGACGCAGAAGACAGTTGCGCATTAGACTTAGACAGGGAGATAACAATTTCGGTTGCTTTGCGGCATCGTTCATAAAATTTATAGATGCAAACCAATGTACTCTGAATCCTGCCTACACCAGGAAATTGACCATTTATGAAATTAAGGGATTTAAATGCTTGCTTCACAGCCACAAAATTCCACATTTGGTTTTTAAGAATTTAAAGGTTTTTACGAATTTCTAATTTTCTACATTTAATTTTTTGATGGTAATGAAACGATTTCAGGGAAACAATGACGTAATTGTCAAGGATTTAAATTAAAGGGAAAAAAATTAAGGCAATGAAATTCAAAAGAGTAACACCAATATCCATTATTTAATTATGCAAGGTCAAATATTTTGTTTTTAATAGAAGTTTTACGCAATTAAAATTTGTTTTCTACCTCTCCTGCACAATTACTATTTCTGCAGTTACGTCATTGTTCTTTTCAACCGATGAAATGTTCTATGTAAGACTACAACGTGAGTCAACCGCACTAACCTAACCTAACCTATTGTGGATCGGCTGGTCCATAAATAATCAGCTGATAAAAAAGTGTTACCAGATGCTGTTTCAAAGATATGATAAAGTTATGACAGTTTAAAGTCATGCCAACACGCTAACGCCAACACATTAATACTAAATAAAAATTAAAATAATACTAAATAAATATATTTCCTGAACTAGTTTTAAACCATCTGTACTTTATAAACTATGCAAATAGTGGAGAAACCATTACTCAGCTCTTTTTTACTATTGACATAACCGGGTAGATAAATGACGAAGTCCTACAAGTCAAAATTAAACACAAATATGGTTTAACCAAAAGTTTACAAAATATTAAAAAATTCTTTTAATTAAGGTTAAACAAATAGTTTAGGCGAACGTTAACAAGTGGAACACATTGACATAACCGCATAGCAGACAAATCAAAATTAAACACAAAAATGTTTTAGAAAAGCTGTGTTTGTTTCTGATGATTAAGGTTAAATAAACAGTTTAACGCATTCGTAAACAAAGTGAGTATGTAAACAATCAAAATTTCAAAAAAATATTTCCGCAGATAACATTATCATAGAATCAATGGAATCAGAGAATATAAGATACAAGTTAAATTGCATGTTCAAAATTTCACCAATAATTTTCACTTTGATATCTTGAACAAAACTAAAAAATTAAAAAAACTTGGATTATTGTAAAGATTTCCCATCATCATATCGATGGTTAAGCGCCAGTGCCGTAGCTAAGGTTGGTGGCACCCAGGGCAGAAACTAAATTGTGCACCCCTTTAGAAGATTTATTTTTTTATAAAATAATTCGATGAATCTTACTACATATTTTCGAATCAGTCTCTACAAAAATAACATGTTTTAGAAGAGATTAAAAAAATTAACAAAAATATGCTATCCATGAATATTTGATAAAAGAAGTAAGAATCTAAAATTTTCAGAAACTTACAGAATTTTTTTCTGAATTAAATTGTCATAGAACGCCATTTATTTAATTTAAATACAAAATGTAATGAATTTAAATCAATTAAATTTTTTAGAAATTTTGTAAGTAAGTAAAAAGTTTATTACAGATTTTTAAACTAGTAGTTTTAAAGCTTACGTACGATGAAATTAGTGCACACATAAACTTAAATCTTATTCTATTAAACGAGCAATATTTGTATATATATTTGCAATTGCGTTCTCGAAAACGGCACTGACGATTTCGATGAAATTTACAATATAGATGAAGACGGGGCTGAAAAATCGATCTAGCTAGGTCTCATCTCTGAGAAAAGCTGTTTTTCCGAGTTTTCACGCATTTAATAAATACGTTAATTTTCCTGCCGAATATGATATGTTAAGTTTGCTTACGTTGATATAGCAATCATAGCTCAGAGAATAGAGCTTCTGTCCAATGATATCGAGGTTGTGAGTTCGAATCCCGCCGTGCACAATAATTTTTTTGTTTTTATTTTTATGCTTCACCAAACAGTGATTTAGTGAATTTGTTATATATTTCATTTATTTTTTTATAGAAACGTTTTTAGTACAGTTTTGATGCACCATTTTTTGATATAAAAAGAAATCTTACAAATAGAGTAATTTACATCAAATCTTAAACAAATTTTAAAAAGGAAAATATTTTTGTAAGAGTTTCCTATGCTAGAGTTTCATACGTTTAGAAAAAAAATCTAATTTGCTCACATCTCAAAAAGTGCACTTTTTTATGTAATTTTAAGAAACAAATTAAGTTTCCACCAAAATAAAATATAATGGCCAAATGTTATGCTTTTTGTAATTTCAATTTTTTCTGATATATATTTCACTTAATCGTTCATAACTTCTATACCGTTTGAGATATTGTTATAAAATCTGGAGCAAAAATGTTTTTCTTATTAGGTCAAATAATTATTTTATATATAATAAAGGAATCTTGGACCATAAAACTGTAAAAAGCTTGAAGAAAATTTTAAGTTCCTTCTTTTTTATTTGCAGTAAGTTTACAAAATTTTAAATGCCTTATAAAAATTCGAAATAAATTAGGATCAAATTTACTCTAATGCTTGGTCTTCACTTCGTCATTTTTTGTTTGACATGAAATTTAAAAGTTTAAAAAATCACATAAATAACATTTTTTTTGCAATTTTTGCTATAAACGTGTGAAGAGATCAGTTTTTCGTATTTTTCGCCATTGTCAAACAGCAAAAAAATGACAACGTGTTGGCATTTTTCATGTGACTGACAACAACTGACCATTGAAATTGACATAGTGGAAACCAGGCTTAAGCATTTTTTAATCGGTCTTAAAACAAAACAAAAAGTTTTAACATTTTTCAATCGGCTGTCTGGGGAGGATGAAGTGACAAATTCACATTTTGTAAATATCTTAAGGTGAGAACAGACCACATAGTACAACAACTTTACGGTTAAAAATCTTAGAGTAATTTTTTTAATACAGTAATTTTTAATACATTGAACTAATACATATGTTAATCCTTTTTTTGGAATTGATACGATTAAAAATACTAGACATATTTTTAGTCAAAGCTGTACGTAAATTTAATTAATTGGGAATACAATTTGAATTATGGTAACTTATGTTAAAAATTGAATACAAAATAACTAAAAGACTAATAAAAGCTGTATTTTGCTTACATTTTGTTCATGCTATCGCAAGCAACAGGATGTGACAAAAAATAAAAATATTGCACTATGCAATTGTTACATTAAATAATTAATAAAATAAAATTATAATAATAAAAAAATATTCTTATCAACCAGGCTGAGTATCGAACCTGGCTAATTTGATTCTTAACGTTGTCACGACAGCAGCAAAGAAAGCAGCAGACACAACATGCAAGCAGCTAATGATTGATTTTCTTATATAAAAATCTAGATTATTCTTCTAAGCTTTTGCTATTTTGTGACTTAAATATAAAAGTAACAAAATCCAAAATTAGATATTCGTTTAGCGCAGGATATATCTGATACTTTAGTATAAATATTATGTTTGAACGATGAATATTATAGGCTGTAGGTATGACCTTAAAAAAATTTGCATACAAACCGCGCTGTTAGACGTTATTCTACGTAAAAAAAAAACGGAAAATGCAAAATGCGGAAAATGCAACAGTTTATTTTTTTTTTGATAAAGTAGGCAACTCTAGCAAAAAAATTCCAAAAGTATTTTATTTTTTATTAATAATCGCTTTCTAACGATACTTAATTCACAAAAATAGGAGATACATTAACATTTACAAATGACAGAGGTATGATTTTTTGAAAATGACTCCATTTTCAAGATTTTTACTTTGATCAAAAATTGTAAGTGGATTCATGCTCCTATTCTTGTAAGTGGAAAAGGAGCATGAGGTTAATTTTGGGAAAAAAAAATTTACTTAGGCTTGAAATGGCCGGCATAAGTTCAGCATAAGTAAATTATCAAAATAATTAAACCAAATATAAAAAAAAAATATAAAACCAAAACGAATTTCGTTTAGTTGAAAAACGAAGTTATCATAAAATAAAAATGTATTTAAAGTTAATTTAAAAATATGATCTTATATGTTGTTTCTAAGATAAAGTTGGCATTTCCGATACATTAAAAACCGTAAAACGTTTGAATATACGGCAGGAATCTGAGCGGAGCTCGGTCGCCCAGGTACTAACTTATAAACAAATTGATATTAAAAAAAAGAAATTTACGTTTTATTAACAACAATTCTATTCATGATTATTTTATTAACAAATATATGAAACATTATTTATTATTCATAAAATAATTGACTTTTTCTGGAACACATCCCATTAAACTTTTAATGGTGTCTTCAGAGACTTGCTTACTTGCCACTGACCATTAACTTGAAAATATTTTGATGTTTTCAGCAACCTGTTTAATGTTCTTTATTATCCTTTTTGCCAGAGCCCAATATCTCCCGATGGGTTTGAGCTCCGGGCAGTTTGGTGGATTTGTATACCTGGGTACAAATGTAATATTTTTCTTTTCATACCATTCAATAACAGATTTGCTGTAATGTCATGAAGCCAAATCAGGCCCAAAAAAGGTAGAGACCTCATGCTGCCTTGTGAACAGGCGCGGATTTAGGTGGGGGCTAAGGGGGGCTGCAGCCCCCGGCCCCGAGCAGGTAGGGCCCCGCAGGCGCTTATATATGAAGTGCTTATTGTAAAAACGAAATGCCATAAAAAAAATATTTCGAAGTAATCGAAATTCGAAATATTAAGTAATCCTTAAAGTTTTAAAAAAAGTATATTTGTATTTTGTATATTGTATATAGTTATGCTTAAAATTTCTATCAAGTATAGGACCAGAATTCATCTGATAATGATCGTAGTATTTTTAGTGGATGTTGTAGGTAAACGTTTCAATTCAACCAAACTAATATTTGGAAAAAGCAGATAATGATTTGATAGCTGCTTACTTCACTTCACGAATTCATTACAGATTTGCGAAGTGAATTTTGTGGGTTTGAGAATAGTGCTAAGTACGTGAGTCGATTTATTTGCCAAGATTATTAGAGAAAAATAACTAGAACAAACAGCAACAACGAACCCGAAATTGATTGGTGCTGATAGATTCAAAATCGAAATTTTGCTTTAATTGATACGCTAGCAATTTAATAGAATAGAATTGAATAGAATTGGGAAAAAGAATTGAAACATAACAAAACATAAAAAACTATTTAGATTCTTGTGCAAATTAATGAATATTTGGAATGGAAGTATAACCAAATGATATTCAAATGGAATTACTCTGTGATTTAAATCACTTAATTCCGCTTATGAAACTTCCACCAGAAGCGTCTCTCTGAGAGATGTTTTGTTTTTTTTTATAAATATCAAACTTTTAAAAACAGAAATAATATGGTCTTAGGCATGATCGATATTTTTCCAAATGTTTATAAAGCCTTCCAAATGCTTATAAAGCCTTCCGATTGCTTGAAACAGTACCGATAGCAAATTGTAAAGCTGAAAGGTAATTTTTAGTATTTAAAAGAATACAAATGTTCACCGATCTTCTATGTTACATGAACGTTTGTCGTCAATGCAGACGATAAACTTTGACGAGTTGATAGAACGTTTAGCCACAGTTAAATAGAGAAAAAAAAATTTTAAATAAAAATTCAAGAGTTATTGTTCCACTTTAAGACATATCGGTGATTCCCTGTCAAAAGGCACACTTTTCTGACATCACTATTTTTGAAACTTTTAAAACTTTTTTGGTGGAAAGTTCATCAAAAAAACATAATAACTGCGTACTTTTTTTACAAATTTATTTTTTTTTTTTTTGCAAAGTTATACACTCAGAAAAATTATAAATGATAAAAAAAACTAAATAGTATAAATATTATGTATTTAAGGGGACGTGAAACCTTCAAACATTTTTTGATTTTAATGTTTTAAAATGCGTATAAGTTGAATAAAAAATAAGATATGATTTTGAAAAATTACAGATATATTTTTCGAAAAAAAGTTACGCAAAAAAAATTTTTTTTTTATTATTTTAATCACATGCATTGCTACAGGAATTTTTTTAAAAAACCATTACAAAGATCTTGGCGGGCGTGATAAAAAAAAACTACTCCACCGATCGTACTGAAATTTTAATATGTTGTTTAACACTTGTCGATGCATGAAATGAATTACGGACAGAAAAATCGGTTCAATAGTTTTTGAGTTTTTGGCCGATTTTGACCAAAAAATTTGACAATTTTCGAAAAAACGCCGCCATTTTGTTATTTTTCAACCCAAATTGTTTTTTCTTGTTCATTCCATGGCGGTTTTGATGCTGATAAAAATCCGGTTTTTGTTTTTTTTTCCGATGTCGCAGTGAATTGTAATCATGCCCGCCATGGTTTTTTGATGTTTTTTTTTAAAAAATTCCAGTAGCCATATATGTAAATAAAAAAAACCAAAACAAAATTTGTTTTGTGTAATTTTTTTATTAAAAAGTATATATTTAATTTTTCGAAATGATATCTTATTTTTTATTCAATTTATTAGCATTTTAAAACATTAAAAGTTAATTTTTTTGAAGGTGTCACTTCCCCTTAAACAGCTCTATCTTCTAAACTGTGTAATGTCGCATAGACAAAAAACTCGGTTATAGTTTGAGCACCTGGAATGGATCTTTCTAGTGGTGTCATTTTTTATTGTTCTTTTATGAAAAAAATTTTTTTTTGTATACCGAAATTTACAATCATATTTTTCACAGACGGCGCAAAAACGTTTTCACCATTTTAATATAATATCGTATAAAGGCATTCATTCTGAAGGTTTACGCAAAGTTTTAAGTTGGATTTCCAATGATTGCTATTTTTGATGATTTTTTTAAAAAAATGCCTACTTTAGTTTTCCTATTTATGTATACCCAAAATTTTATTTTGATACAAAAAAGTTATTGTTCCTAATTTTTTTAAATGCAGTAACTGTTTGGTTTGAAGTAAATAATGGTTTGAAATAAACTGAAAAAGGTGAAAAAGTTGTTGCGCCGACTGTGAAAAATATGATGATAAATTTCGGGATAAGAAAAAAAAACTTTTTTCATAAAAGAACTATAAACAAATGACACCACCAAAGAGATCCATTGAAGGTACTTGAGTTTATTTTCTGTACGAATTACAGTTAAGGACGGTGTATAACTTTCCAAAATTTCGCAATAATAAAAAACACAGAATATGTTTTTTAATGTGAATAAACTAATCTACAAAGTTTCAAACAAATCGGAAGCACTAAGATCAGATTTTCCTTAACATTTATCGAAATTATATGGAATCACCGATATGTAAATGCGTAAAAAATAATATTTTGATCATTTAAAGTTCCGAGCTATATGCTCTGACCTTGAGTAGGCCCCGGGTCAATTTTAGCCCCAGGCCCCGCCATGTTTTAATCCGGCGCTGCTTGTGAATGGTAAAAGGCGTTTTTGCAGGCACTCCTGAATATAAATTTCGGTGTTAATCGTCCCAGTTGAAACAAATGAACAGCTTCGTCTTCCACAGCTACAAATGGCCTGCCATACCAAGAACTTCTTCGGTAACTTTGATTTCTTTGGGTCTTAAATTCTTGCTGGACATTGTCTCTTTGATTGGCAACATAATGCAACATTGGCAATAATCGACACCTGGAAGCTGAAAAGTCACTAAGTCACATATTATTCATCGGCCATAATGCAGCAATCGAATTTTTTTTTGAGAAATCTCGGTGAAGTATTTTGGCTAGCTTTTTTGTCCAACATTATTTTAAGAACTCCTGTCCGGAACTTTCTGGACTTTTAATGGCTTAAGTCCTTCCTCTTTTTTCACTTTGTTGACAAAAGCCTCAGAGCATTGCACTTTTTCAGCAACTTTTTTACCCGATATATTGGGATTTTTCTTAAAAAGAGCAATCACCTTTTTGGCAGCATTTGGGTTTTCAAACCCTTTTTTTGCCACTTCCTTGCTTTCGAGTAATATTTAAATATTCCTTATAGTTTTTAATAACACGAGAAACGGTATTTCGTGAAACTTTGACTTTTCTGGCAATAGCTTTGAGAGTCCAATTTGGATTTTCGTTAAATAAATTACCAATTAGTTCACGCACTTCTACTTCGCTGCTCATGGTTAAGCCAAAAACTATCGAATGAATTTAAAAATTTACATGAAGATTTGTACATATCTTTCAAAGGCCATCTGAATAAAATTTTTAGATTTTTTTTAATTCTTTGAATTTTACAAATAATGATGTGTGCACTAGGTTCATCGTGCGCAAGCCTTATGAAATGTAGCCCCAAAACATATTACTATTCAAAATTATGTTCTAGCAAGTTAAAAGCTGGGAGATAAGGGGGCGATCTTCACATGGCAACGTGTCTGACTGCCTCAACTTGGCGAGGCCAGCATTATCCATGTCGAAATCGTCTCAAGTCGACTCAAACCTCCGCGTGGTGTCTCCTGGTAACGTCAAAGTACTATCGCCCGATAAACTTTGGCGGCGAATCTGAGCGGCGGGCTTCCTTTGGCCATCAAGCAAAGGTTGTGCGTTGGGTTTGAAGCCCACCATGTAATAAAACCATTTCAATGAAAAGTTTAAAAATAAATAAAAGAATGATCCCCAAATCTGATGACGACTACCGCAAACGAAAAACTGATAATGATTTACGGATATGCACCTGGAATGTCCGAACCCTAAATTGGGATGGTGCCTCTATCCAACTGATTGATATCTTGGAAAGATATAATTCTGATATCACTGCAATCCAAGAAATGCGATGGAAGGGACAGGGTTGCTTACGGCAAGCATCCTGTGATATCTACTACAGCGGCCATGCGGAGAAGCACGAGTTTGGATGCGGATTTGTAGTTGGCAAGAGAATACGGCATCATGTCCTGCGATTCACTCCTGTGAACGAACGACTTGCCATAATCCGCTTCAAGGCAAAATTTTTTAACATAAGCCTAATATGTGCGCACGCTCCGACAGAAGAAAAAGATGACGAGACCAAAGAAAGTTTTTACGAGCGCCTTGAAGACGCATACGAGCGCTGCCCCCGTCATGACATAAAAATCGTGCTTGGTGACTTCAACGCCAAGGTGGGTAAGGAAAACATATTTGGTCCAACAGTCGGAAAGTTCAGCCTCCACGACAACACATCCGATAACGGAATGAGGTTGATTGACTTCGCCGCAGCACGAAACATGGTCGTTAGTAGCACTAGATTCAAGCATCTCAATATTCATAAGGCCACTTGGCTGTCCCCTGATCAAAAAACATGCAACCAAATTGATCACGTTTTGATTGACGGAAGGCACTCTTCCAGTGTACTAGACGTACGCACGATCCGTGGTGCTAACATAGACTCGGATCATTATCTTGTCGCAGCCAAGATCCGCACACGTCTGTGCGCAGCTAAGAATGCTCGCAATCCTACACAAAGAAAGCTAGACGTCGATAAGCTGCAGTCAAAACGGACGGCCGAAGCCTTCGCTAATCGACTCTCACTCCTGCTTCAAGAAAGCACTCCTCCGATCGACGATATATGCGGACAGTGGACGCACATATCCCACTCTATGCGTACGGCTGCCGAAGAGGTGATAGGCTACCACCGCCCTCGCCGAAACCAGTGGCACGACCAGGAGTGTCGCGACGCCACTGCAGAGAAGGACATCGCCTACAAAGCCACCCTGCAGTCGGTTGTAACGCGTGCTGTTATGGAGCGATACCGAGAGAAGAGGAGGGAAGAGAGACGCATTTTCAGGCGAAAAAAACGAGAGGCGGAAATGCGTGAGTGCGAGAAAATTGAGATGCATGGCGACAGGAATGAGACTCGAAAATTTTTCGAAAAAATAAGACGCCTGGCCGATGGTTTTAAGACCGGAGCCTCTTCCTGCAAGGATGAGAATGGGAATCTAGTGACAGATATCCAGAGTACACTGATGCTATGGAGGGAACACTTCTCTTGTCTTTTAAATGGCGACGCTGACAACAATCCCGCCAGTGGAGATGATATCCCGGAAACCCCAATCATGGATGACAGCGTTGAAGTTCCGCTGCCCGACTATAACGAGGTCTTAACAGCTATAGCTCGGCTTAAAAACAACAAAGCCGCAGGAGCCGATGGTCTACCGGCTGAGCTGTTTAAGACCGGTGGCGAAGCTCTGTTTAAATGCATTCACAGACTTCTATGCAGAATATGGTCGGAAGAATGCATTCCAGATGATTGGAACCTCAGTGTGCTCTGCCCAATCCACAAGAAAGGCGATCCCACCATTTGCGCCAACTACCGTGGGATTAGCCTTCTAAATATCGCATATAAGGTCCTGTCGAGCGTATTGTGTGAAAGACTGAAGCCCATCGTCAACCAACTGATTGGACCTTATCAGTGTGGCTTCAGACCTGGAAAGTCCACCATTGACCAGATCTTCACGCTCCGACAAATCTTGGAAAAGACCCTCGAAAAACAAATCGACACGCACCATCTCTTTGTCGATTTCAAAGCCGCCTTCGACAGTCCAATAAGGAGTCACCTATACTCCATCATGTCTGAATTTGGTATTCCTGCCAAGCTAATACGTCTTTGCAGGATGACACTGTACAACACCAGCAGCGCAGTGAAAATCGGGAAGGACCTCTCCCTTCCGTTCGATACCAAGCGAGGTTTCAGACAAGGTGATTCCTTATCGTGCGACTTCTTTAATATAGTAATGGAGAAGATCATCCGAGCTTCTGACCTGAGACGCAGCGGCACAATTTTCTATAAGAGCGTTATGCTGCTGGCGTATGCTGATGATATTGACATCATTGGCCAAAATACGCGCGAAGTCAGTGCAGCATTCTCCAGGCTAGAAAAAGAGTCGAGTCGAATGGGTCTTGCAGTGAACGCAGATAAAACGAAGTATCTCGTGTCAACAAACAAACAGTCCCAGCGTCTTGGAAACCACGTCACTGTTGACAACACCTCCTTTGAGGTAGTGAAGGACTTTGTTTACCTGGGATCCAGTATTAACTCCTCCAACGATATCAGTATTGAGATTAAACGAAGGATAACTCTTGCCAACAGGTGTTACTTTGGGCTCAGTAGGCAATTGAGAAGCAGAGCTCTCTCTCGACGAACAAAACTGACGCTCTATAAGTCAATAATCATGCCCGTCCTACTATACGCATCACAAACCTGGACGTTGAGCAGCTCTGATGAAAGGACTTTGGGAGCGTTCGAGAGAAAAATCCTTCGCAAGATCTATGGTCCAATCTGCGTCAATGGCGAGTACCGAATACGATGGAACCACGAGTTGTATGAGCTATATGCCGACATCGATATAGTCAAGCGTATTAAAATAGAGCGGCTTCGCTGGCTAGGTCATGTCGAGAGAATGAACGACGAAGCTCCAGCGAAAAAAATATTGGATTCGGTACCCAGCGGTGGCCAACGCAGACGAGGAAGACCGCATCTCCGTTGGAAAGACCAGGCATTGGATAACCTGACGACGCTTGGAATTTCCAACTGGCGCCAGCAAGCGCACGACAAAAGAGGCTGGCGCAAATTCTTAGACCAGGCCAAAACCGACCAACGGTTGTAAGCGCCATCTAAGTAAGTAAGTAAGTAAGTAAGTTAAAAGCTGTAAATGAGGTTTGTTTCATGATATATAGTCTCAGAACTTAGTTATCACAAAATCATAAATTAAATTTTTATTTTTGACTTTATGTCATGAACATGTTTTTCTGAAAAGTTCTGGAGAAATGTATTGCTTACAAAACAACTGACGCCTCCATTCATCATACTCTGAAAATCATGCAGGTTTTCGAAATTTAATGGTTTTAGATATGTCTACTTTGCTAGCAAGTTTGAACAAGTGCTTTTTTATAAAACTTAATGGAATATACAAAAAATGTTTTTACATTTTTCCTTTTGTACTCCATCTTAATATCATGCAAATTTTAATATAATTTGTTTAAAAATTTGCACTCCTTACCAAAGAAAAATTACATATGGAATTGACTTGGGTTTTAGTGTGAGCGTTAATATTGTACAAAATTGAATATAAAGTTAAAGTTCGTTTAAAAAAAAATGAAGTCTTGGTGATGGTAAAAAATATTTTCATTCACTTTTGCACCCTCTTGATATTCAAATATAAAACCGAAGTCATTGAGTTGTGTTCTTTTTATTAAAAAAATCAAAAATTATGTGGTAAAAAGTTATTTTTCCAAATTTTGCACCCCATTTTGGCATGCATACTTTAATTTTTAACGATTATTTCTCAGCAAAATTCTATTCGACGGGAAATCCGAATTCGAACACCAACGAAAATTTTGACAGGGTTGACTGCTCGCATTCCTATTATTAAAAGGATTTAAGTTATCGAACAGCGAATATCGAATGTCGTAAGCAACTCCATTTTTTTCTCTGCCGCCAGTTTGGAGCTCTATAAAACCATGTTGGAGTGAAAAATATATTTTTTTAATTTTTTTCTTGTAATTTGTTCAATTCTCTACAATAATAAAAAATAAAAATAAATAAACATTTTTGGAAAATGTTTGTTTTTGATTGAGTTATGAATTTTTGAAAACAGGTCTGTTTTCTCTGCCGCGAATGTTATATTCCTCCTTAAATCCCCGCCTAGAAATCTATTACAAGAATCGATCTTTTCTAGGTCTGGAATTATATACCATTTTTTACACATTTCGGGCGTTATCTCGGCTTGAAATGCTCTAAAGCAGGGATGCCCAGCGCCTAACTCGTTCCACTCTTTACAACAACTTTGATGTTTTCATGATTGTTGTAATTCGACAAATTCAATTTGAAGTTAAATCATTGCTTCTTAATGCTTTGTTGTTTTTTTAAGCATTTGCATGCGGATGTTGATTGTATGCGCGTTGTTGTTTTTATGTGTTTTTGTTGTTGGAAAAAATTAGTCTGCCACGAATCCAATGATTTGTTATTATTGTTGGCTTTTTGTTGTAATTGTTGTAGCACTCTTCAAATAATTTTTCTGGGTATGACTGCTCTAAAGTTTAAAGTTTAAAGTTTAAAAAAAACTAGTTTCCTTTTCTTTAATAGAAAAAAAAAATTCAATGGCGTCAAGTTACGTAAAATAACTCACCTCAATGTGTAATTATTGAAGGTGTAACAACCCGTTCTGAATTATTTGGAAATTTTCTATGTTCCAAATGCGACAATTTTGTTTGCTTACATACTCACTTTGTTTACGAATTCCCTAAACTGTTTATTTAACCCAAATCAACAGAATCTAATAACATTTTTATGAGTACACAGCTTTTTTTAAAACCATTTTTGTGCTTAATTTTAACTTGTAACGCTTTTGCATCCACCACTCAGTTATGTCAATAGTAAATAAAAATATTCTACTTGTTAACATACTCCTAAACTGTGTGTTTAACCTAAAAAAAAAAATACTATAACTGAACTTCTATAAGAGACACTGAAGTTTTTTCTTTTGGTAAAACCATATTTGTGTTTATTTTTTGACTTATAGGGCTTCCGCATCTATATACCCGGTTATGTCAATAGTAAAAAAGAGCTGATTAAATACGAAATTCGTTTATTCAAATTTAGACTTATAAAGAAATGGTTTCTCCACTATTTGCATAGTTTATAAAGTACAGATGGTTTAAAACTAGTTCAGGAAATATATTTATTTAGTATTAATGTGTTGGCGTTAGCGTGTTGGCATGACTTTAAACTGTCATAACTTTATCATATCTTTGAAACAGCATCTGGTAACACTTTTTTATCAGCTGATTATTTGTGGACCAGCCGATCCACAATAGGTTAGGTTAGGTTAGTCCGGTTGACTCACGTTGTAGTCTCACATAGAACATATCATCGGTTGAAAAGAACAATGACGTAACTGCAGAAATAGTAATTGTGCAGGAGAGGTAGAAAACAAATTTTAATTGCGTAAAACTTCTATTAAAAACAAAATATTTGACCTTGCATAATTAAATAATGGATATTGGTGTTACTCTTTTGAATTTCATTGCCTTAATTTTTTTCCCTTTAATTTAAATCCTTGACAATTACGTTATTGTTTCCCTGAAATCGTTTCATTACCATCAAAAAATTAAATGTAGAAAATTAGAAATTCGTAAAAACCTTTAAATTCGTAAAAACCAAATTTATTGTGGAATTTTGTGGCTGTGAATCAAGCATTTAAATCCCTTAATTTATTTTCATAAATGGTCAATTTCCTGGTGTAGGCAGGATTCAGAGTACATTGGTTTGCATCTATAAATTTTATGAACGATGCCGCAAAGCAACCGAAATTGTTATCTCCCTGTCTAAGTCTAATGCGCAACTGTCTTCTGCGTCATTTTTATTTTCAAAGAAGTCGTCAAATAGCTAATATTTCAATAACGACACAACTGTACTGTGGCGGCTCTGAACAAACTAGAGTTCTGTGATTTTTCTCCCATCTACCAGTGTGTCGTGATTTGAGCCTATGTCAGCCCGCCGTCGTCGATGTTGCAGTGCAAATATTATATAATGCATCGTAATGGTATTCGTTTATTATGTTCATATTATATTGTTCAATCTTACCGTATCTGCTGTTTAGTGTTAGTATAGTTTACTCCTATTCGTTAACTTTATGTTTGTAAAAAATATGTATTTTTGTAGTTTAAGTTAAACTAGCTGCTTGCAAATTTGCTAAATGGTGTTAATTTCTTTTAAGTCTAGCAGCCAAGGAAAGAAGTAAGATTCTTGTATTTATACTATTGATACATTTAATTGTTGATTGTTAATATTTATATGTAAAATTACTTAAACTTCTTCTTCATTTTATAAATTTATAATTTCAATTTATTCAAATTTAGAGAATAAACTTCACTCATTTTCAATACACAAAAAAAAAACTTGCCGCCATTTAATTATTTAATTTGAATTTGATAAGTTTATTCACGACTGTTGGACGTAAAGCAACACAGTGATATTGGGGATATCAATTACCCAATAAACCGTATTTTACAAAATTTTTCATTAACGTCATTGTTCTTTTCAACCGACGATATGGTCCTTAGTGGTACCGGTTGATGAACGCCTTGAGGGAATTAGTGGAAATCTTCAAAGATTTGCGTCTTATTCGCAAATCTTAGGAGGGATTCTAGAGGAATTTTGGCTGCATCCTTTAGTGACGATAAGGTTGGTGAGCCCAAGTACTTAAGTCTTGATCTGGCATATTCGAGGATGGGTCTAACATAGGTAAGATAGTGAGATTTTGTGACGTAAGCATTGGTGAACTCTCTTGACCAATGTTTTACGAAACCAAGTGCAGAGTTGGCTCTTCTGTTAATAACTAACTACCAGGATGCGAAGCCAATAGAAGAAACTTCTTTTAAAATATTTTGTTTCAGATAATAAGTGCCGAAATCATCCGGGTCAGTCACACACCATGTTTAAAGAAAAACTTGTACACTTTGTAAAGTTTTTTTGTACATTGTATGTAAAAAATATTGTAGAATATATAAAATATTTCCGAAATAGCCAGTTCAGACCTTGGAAGAACTTTGACCGAGGTTCTTATGATCAATTGTGTTGTATGTGTAATTATACTTTTGGGCACAATTGATCGAGAACTGGTCAAAGTTCATGTTATCAAGAAGCTTTTCACGGCATTGTTTACTCTGTGAGGTTTACCATTGACTGCTGAGAGGTGACAGCCGATGAGAAAAATGTATTTCTTATGAAAAAACTTTCTGTGCCAGATGATGATTTGAACCTGGGTCTGCTGAGATTCAATGGCTTGCTTGCCACACACTTAGCTTGCACAACCTCGGCCGACACTATATCTTATATACCTTAAAAAGATCAAATGTTTCTATCATCAATAAATCTTTGATCCCAGAATTAAAGCTCTCAATCGCTGGGATTGAAAAAGCTGGAAGCTTTAATAAGGATTCTTCGAAATCGAGTTCTTCAACGGATTCTATTTCGACCCATTACAAATACAAAGAAATACACATGTTCTTTGAGAGAGTACTCATAAGATATTCGCCCTTGACGCACCAAGTTTAGTGTGAACATGATTCCTGAAAATTGATTTATTTAAATAGCATATTTTTTGTTCCGATAAATTGTAAATGATCAATTTATATTCATTCATGTCATCCTTATGACATTTCATATCATCGTTGCGCATACAAAAATGATTATGTGTTTTTCAACAATTTTTCAGGAAACGAAAAAATATATCAGTTTTGAGAAATTCCAATACGATTTTTTCAATTGCTGGCGTTGCTATCTTCTGAAACAGTACAAATATCATAAAACATTGGGTGAGTAGATGGGGCGGGAATTTACATGACGATTGAATGGTAAAATAAATAAAAAGAAATTAAAATTTAACACATAACCTCTTTTGTTTGCATAATGACGATATTATTATGTTTTTAAAGCAAAATTCAAGACGCATAAAAAACACGATCTTGAACGTATTTCTAAACTGAGAACATTTAGGCCTTAAAATGTAGGATATAATTATAAGGTCCATAAATAAGGATCATTATATATGGCTGTTCCAAAAACAAATTTTTAAATATTATAATAAAGGTAACGACAACAACAACAACAATTAGAAAAACTCAAATTCAAACAGCTGCACAGTGCATTGATCCCATGCAAAATTGGTACAAAAATAGAAGGAGTGCTTGTATGATAATGAAATTTTTTGTACTTAGTTAAGCTAATAAAGAAAAATTTAAAAAAATGTTTGAAATCGGTCAATTACTAAGGGTACTTCCTTCGTTTTTGGGGGGGGGGGAGATGGGGTTTATCAAATGTAGAACTTATTTATAAAAACAATTTTACGTAATTATAGCGGCTGTGTTGGAGCAGCTAGTGCATTGAATTTTTACGCTTTAGATCCTTGTTCAAACTTCAGGCATGACCAGCACCATATTTTTTTTGCCAAAAAGAATTTAAAACGGTCACTGTCAGGACATTTTGTCGCTACAGAAGGTGAACAGCAGTGATAGCGGTCGTTTTAAAATAAACTTGCTTCAGCGTTGTTTAGGATCTGTTCGGCCAAAATGTTTTGCAAGCACCACTTTACGCCGTTTTGCGGATTTTTGAAGTGAAACTTCTTTAGTCACGTATACAACATACGGCGAACGAAACTGGTAGTAAAACCGATGAAACGAATAAAACTGCGGCGAATTGAGGAAAATTCAGGCCAATTAGGTGAATTTAGTTGAAACTAGTGGCGTTTTCGTTTCTAACAAAAAATGTTGCCTTTTCAATGCCCTTGCCTTTTTTCGTGTTCGATTCTAAAATAAGTGCAAACGGGTGAGTAAATTCTGTGTTCGTTTCTTAAAATGTCACACTCACAGAGGGCAAAAAAGGCGCATTTTCTGCCTTGCAAACTTTCTCAGGGTAGATGATTGCCCTGCATATCAGCTGTTCTTAAAACGATAATATTATGACATGCGTGCGTTAGACAAGGATGGTTATATTCGTTTATTTAAGTTGACATTTTTCGAGTAGGCAAAAACATGCACTTTTACAGGGTTGCGGGCAACATTGAAAACATTTTGCACTGCGACAGGGCAACATTTTTTGGTAGAAACGAAAACGCCATAGGTGTTCACAAAACCTTATAAAAATTATCAAACAATGGTTTGAGTCCGAACTAACAGATGAATTAATCAACAAAGTTTTAGACCGTACTTTTTGAAGGTGGAATTTCAACTAGATACGTTATGCTTAAATTTCCAACCAAGACACGCTGGAATTTTCAACCTGTATGATTTAATGGCCAATCGGCAATGGGATTTTCTGAGTTCATTCGCAGGTGGTCATTGAAACTTTAATGAACTCCTTTTTTAAGAATATTTTTTTACAAGACGAACTCAATTTATAATGATGATGATGAGAAATGGGTGCATTAAAATTACCATACACAAAAATCGACGCCAAAGTCCAATTATCACAGTGACAGGGTTCTTCTCTGTGTTTGGTCTCTGTATTTGGTGGGGCCGTGATGTACTATAGGCTGCTACACCTAGGCGAAACTATCACAGAGCAACTCTACGGAACTCAATTGATGCGTTTGAACCGAGCATTGAAACAAACACGTCCAGAGTGCGATCAAAGGCACAATAAGGTAATTTTGCAATATGACAACGCTCAGCCAAATGGGAAGTCTAACCCTACTATTTGCTTTCTTTGATGACGCATGACCTTGAAGATCAGCACTTTCGCTCTTTTAAAATAAACTTAATCTTCTCATGGCTTTATATGAAATGAGACTTTTTTTAAGTAAGACTAAATTAAAAACTCTCTACATTTTTGGGTTAAAGTTTCACTTATACCGTGCGTGGCGGCCACACACATATTTTTTTCTTGTTTGGGAGTTGTACGAAGGTTGTAAGGCTTGAGCTAAATTATTTTCATTTATACTCGGGTCCCAATGGGGTCAGAAAAAATTCATTGTTTTTCCCAAAACATTCAGAAAAAAATGCCTATCTTTCTCCGATAAAAAATTTCTTTATTTTCGACAATAGCAATTTTTTCTTTTTTAAATAAAATTTCCTTCAATTCGAATAAATTTTCACATTTTCAAAGAAATATTTCTTTCAAAAGAAATCTTTCTCAAAAATACAAAAAAAAGTCTTATACTCTAAAAACGGGGTTTTGGAGGCTGATAATATTTTGGAAGTCAAAGGTTTATACTTCATATACAATCACAAAAAATGTTGTTATAATTTATTTTTGTTATAATGTTCAAAACTCACAAATTTTTTAGCTTTTAGGTGTTTTTTTTTTTTACAAAAAAATACATGTTAAAAAACTATTTCAGTATCAAAATACATTTTAAAATAATCGTCTTAGGCCCGTTAACTGATCTCCGAAGTTTAAATTCGTTAACCTCAGATTTCGTAAACAGAGTTTAAATTTTAAACACAGTTAAAATTATTTTCGTAACTTATCTCATTTTTATAGTCAGTTCACTTAAACTCTGTTAAAAAATTTAAACTGAGATTAAAAAACATAATTGAGCGGAACTGTAGTAAAAATTCTACAAATTTGACGTTGAACACAAAATATTTCAAAAATTTTTAATAAAATAATGCAAATTGTCAGTTTCATTGGAATATTTTTTTTTCAAAACTTAAAATATGTTTTTATTGTTTATTGTTTTGAATTCTTTGAAGTATGATGTTTTTATTTTTATTGTTTGTTTATTATTGAGAATATTTCCAATGTTCTCAGAGAATTTTTGACCAAATCTTAGTTTAAATTTTTTAAACCTAGAATTTCGGTGTTTAAATTTAAACTTGCCTCACCAAGTAAAACTTTTGTTTTTTGAGATAAGTTATCGGCGTTAAAATTTAAACTGAGGTTAAGGCATTTTCAACTTTGTTTAAGCTAACCTTTGTTTAAAATCCAGATGAGTTAACGGGCCTCACTGATTTTTCAGAAAAAACAAGATTAATTTTTAAAAATATTAACTCCATTTTAAGTTACTTCATTTTCTTCAAATAAAGATGTGTTTTATAGTACGTTCACATTGATTTCTAAATGCGCATTTAGAAGTTCGAAAATTCAATCAAATGTCAAGTGTTCACATTAGCGTAAAATGCGAATTTAAATTGACAAGTATTCGAACATGCATTGACAAGTATTCGAACATGCCAAACATTCATAAGGCTGTGTGCCAATCGGAAACTTTTCACTCGTGGTATGAAGGAAAATTCTGAGTTGAACGAAATTTCTGTCTATTGAAATTGAATTATCATTTTTACTGTGCCAAATGAAGCATGAAAAGTTAACTGCTGCGTTTTCTAATACTTTTTTTATTCAAAATTATATATGTTCAATAAATACTGTTGCTTTGCGTAAAATAAGATTATTAAAGCAATAGTTGTGTAAACATGTATAAAAATTAAACAAAAAACCATTTGATCTTTTGACAAAAATAGGTCGTCGTCAATATAATATCTTTATTGTGTTAATTTCTTGAAAATGCATAACCAATGAATGCTGCTCAATACGTATGTAGTTCAAATTAGTATTTTGTACTGAAATATCGAATCAGGGTCGCAAACTGCTATTTAGAAGTAGCATTTAAGTGAATTAACTTGACAGAATTTTCTATGGGTAAATGCGCATTTAGAGAAGCATTAATGAAATAAATGCGAATCTTATTCTATTAAACGAGCAATATTTGTATATATATTTGCAATTGCGTTCTCGAAAACGGCACTGACGATTTCGATGAAATTTACAATATAGATGAAGACGGGGCTGAAAAATCGATCTAGCTAGGTCTCATCTCTGAGAAAAGCTGTTTTTCCGAGTTTTCACGCATTTAATAAATACGTTAATTTTCCTGCCGAATATGATATGTTAAGTTTGCTTACGTTGATATAGCAATCATAGCTCAGAGAATAGAGCTTCTGTCCAATGATATCGAGGTTGTGAGTTCGAATCCCGCCGTGCACAATAATTTTTTTGTTTTTATTTTTATGCTTCACCAAACAGTGATTTAGTGAATTTGTTATATTTTTCATTTATTTTTTTATAGAAACGTTTTTAGTACAGTTTTGATGCACCATTTTTTGATATAAAAAGAAATCTTACAAATAGAGTAATTTACATCAAATCTTAAACAAATTTTAAAAAGGAAAATATTTTTGTAAGAGTTTCCTATGCTAGAGTTTCATACGTTTAGAAAAAAAATCTAATTTGCTCACATCTCAAAAAGTGCACTTTTTTATGTAATTTTAAGAAACAAATTAAGTTTCCACCAAAATAAAATATAATGGCCAAATGTTATGCTTTTTGTAATTTCAATTTTTTCTGATATATATTTCACTTAATCGTTCATAACTTCTATACCGTTTGAGATATTGTTATAAAATCTGGAGCAAAAATGTTTTTCTTATTAGGTCAAATAATTATTTTATATATAATAAAGGAATCTTGGACCATAAAACTGTAAAAAGCTTGAAGAAAATTTTAAGTTCCTTCTTTTTTATTTGCAGTAAGTTTACAAAATTTTAAATGCCTTATAAAAATTCGAAATAAATTAGGATCAAATTTACTCTAATGCTTGGTCTTCACTTCGTCATTTTTTGTTTGACATGAAATTTAAAAGTTTAAAAAATCACATAAATAACATTTTTTTTGCAATTTTTGCTATAAACGTGTGAAGAGATCAGTTTTTCGTATTTTTCGCCATTGTCAAACAGCAAAAAAATGACAACGTGTTGGCATTTTTCATGTGACTGACAACAACTGACCATTGAAATTGACATAGTGGAAACCAGGCTTAAGCATTTTTTAATCGGTCTTAAAACAAAACAAAAAGTTTTAACATTTTTCAATCGGCTGTCTGGGGAGGATGAAGTGACAAATTCACATTTTGTAAATATCTTAAGGTGAGAACAGACCACATAGTACAACAACTTTACGGTTAAAAATCTTAGAGTAATTTTTTTAATACAGTAATTTTTAATACATTGAACTAATACATATGTTAATCCTTTTTTTGGAATTGATACGATTAAAAATACTAGACATATTTTTAGTCAAAGCTGTACGTAAATTTAATTAATTGGGAATACAATTTGAATTATGGTAACTTATGTTAAAAATTGAATACAAAATAACTAAAAGACTAATAAAGCTGTATTTTGCTTACATTTTGTTCATGCTATCGCAAGCAACAGGATGTGACAAAAAATAAAAATATTGCACTATGCAATTGTTACATTAAATAATTAATAAAATAAAATTATAATAATAAAAAAATATTCTTATCAACCAGGCTGAGTATCGAACCTGGCTAATTTGATTCTTAACGTTGTCACGACAGCAGCAAAGAAAGCAGCAGACACAACATGCAAGCAGCTAATGATTGATTTTCTTATATAAAAATCTAGATTATTCTTCTAAGCTTTTGCTATTTTGTGACTTAAATATAAAAGTAACAAAATCCAAAATTAGATATTCGTTTAGCGCAGGATATATCTGATACTTTAGTATAAATATTATGTTTGAACGATGAATATTATAGGCTGTAGGTATGACCTTAAAAAAATTTGCATACAAACCGCGCTGTTAGACGTTATTCTACGTAAAAAAAAAACGGAAAATGCAAAATGCGGAAAATGCAACAGTTTATTTTTTTTTTGATAAAGTAGGCAACTCTAGCAAAAAAATTCCAAAAGTATTTTATTTTTTATTAATAATCGCTTTCTAACGATACTTAATTCACAAAAATAGGAGATACATTAACATTTACAAATGACAGAGGTATGATTTTTTGAAAATGACTCCATTTTCAAGATTTTTACTTTGATCAAAAATTGTAAGTGGATTCATGCTCCTATTCTTGTAAGTGGAAAAGGAGCATGAGGTTAAATTTGGGAAAAAAAAATTTACTTAGGCTTGAAATGGCCGGCATAAGTTCAGCATAAGTAAATTATCAAAATAATTAAACCAAATATAAAAAATAAATATAAAACCAAAACAAATTTCGTTTAGTTGAAAAACGAAGTTATCATAAAATAAAAATGTATTTAAAGTTAATTTAAAAATATGATCTTATATGTTGTTTCTAAGATAAAGTTGGCATTTCCGATACATTAAAAACCGTAAAACGTTTGAATATACGGCAGGAATCTGAGCGGAGCTCGGTCGCCCAGGTACTTAAGCTTTAAATGCGCATTTAGCTTCCAGTGTGAACATAGTATTATAATATGGTTTAATATTTTCGGTGTATCGAAAAATTTAGATCGTATTCTAAGAGGTCTCAAAAGATGCATAGGCTTGTCAAGATCACCCAAAAAAAATGTTATAAAAAATAAAGGACATCTTCCTGCCCCACAAGGACTAAGTTGTTTTTTGGGAAAAACAATAAAAAATAACGATCTTAAAATGCTTTGATTTTTTGAAGAAAAACCACATCTATATAATTAATAGGCTAAGGTTTTTTTTGTGACTTCAACTCCTCCCAGACCAATAGACCGATTCTATCGATTTAGATGTCATTAAATCAGGTTAAGGCTGTATATGTGCAAAATACTTTTAAAAATTGTAATTTCACTTCAGGGGGTTCCGAACCTTTTAAAACAGAAATAAAATTTTTGTACAAAAATCCGTTATTTTATCGATTTGAAATTTAGTTTGAGAAGAGCTTATAAATTGATCGAATTTGAATTTTTTTCAAAACTAAAAATTTTTTAACAAAAATTATCTTTTATGCATTCCTCAAATGTCAACTGTCCGAAAAATGCAGTTCCAAAATCAAAAATTCCACTTTCCGAGCAAACAAGTCAGTCAAATTTTAACGGTTTTCAAAACAAAATATGTTTTGAGTTTTTTGGCGTTTTTTCATCTAAAAGTGTTATAAATCGATGTTGTAAGTGTTCTGTAAGTACCTTTTATTAATTTCTGAAATATCTCTTAGTATTATGTCTTAAATCTATTTTTCACTGCGGTTTTTTTTTTGACGTAGAATTACGTCTTACAGCGCGGTTTGTATGGGGTCGTTTTAACAGATTTTTTGAAGGTCATGCAACGTTTTTGGCGAATACTTTAGGGTATACCTACAGCCTTTAATACTTATCGTTCAAAGATAATATATATACTTAAATATCAGATATATCCTACGCTGAATGAATATCTAATTTTGGATTTTGTCACTATTATATGAAAGTCAGAAAATAGTAAAATATAAGAAGAAAAATGCATGTTTTTAACCGACTTCAAAAAGGAGGAGGTTCTCAAGTTGGTTGGTTTCTCTGTTTTTTTTTTTTTTTTTTTTTTTTTTTTTTTTTTTTTTTTTTTTTTTTTTTTTGTGAATGTATGTACATCGATTACTCCTAAAGTACTTGCCCGATTGCCGTAATTTTTTGTCAACATATAGAGATTATCAACGCGGAGGTGCCCGTTTATGAAAGGGGGCGGTATTCGGAAAAGGGGCGTGTCTCTATAAGAAAAACACTGTATCTCAGTAAATATTGACACTACGGTAATATAATTCACAGTAAAATTACAAGGGCAAGCACAAGTATTAAAAATGACGATCACTTAAGTGGGCGTAATTCTAAAAAAGGGTGTGGCAATATTGTAAAAACTCTGTATCTCGAAGAAAATTGACACTAGAGTACTGAAATTAAGTACAGAGGTAGGTACAATTATTGGAAATTACTATAACAAAAGTGGGCGTAATTCGACTAAGGGGTGTGGTAATATAAGAGAATTACTGTGTCTTGAATAATATTGATACTAGGGTACAGAAATTTATTACAAAGGTAGGAAAAATTACTACAAATTTTTGTAAAAAAAAAAATGGGCGTTAATCGAGAAGGGGAGTGGCAATATTTAAAAAAACACTGTATCTCGATTACTATTGATACTACGATACTAAAATTTAGTACAAAGGTAGGTACAAATATAACAAATTACTGTCAGTAATGTGGGCGGTATTCGATAAAGGGGCGTGTCACTGTAAGAAAAACACTGTATTTCAGTAAATATTGACACTAGAGTACTAGAGTTAATAAAATTCACAGAAAAAATGCAAGGGTAGGTAAAAAATAGCAGTCAATTAAGTGGGCGTTAGTCGACAAAGAGGTGTGGCAATATTAGAAAAACTCTGTATCTCGAATAATATTGACACTAGAGTACTAAAGTTAACTACAGGGGTAGGCACAGTTATAAAACAAATAATTTCAATACAGTGGACCTTGTTTGATAAAGGGGTGTGGCAATATATAAAATACACTGTATCGCGAATAATATTGACACTAGAGTACTGAAATTTAGTATAGAGGTAGGCACACTTATAACAAGTTATTGTGAATAAAGTGGGCATCATTCGACAAAGGGGTGTGGCAATATTAGAAAACACTAAATCGAATACTGACACTACTAACTGAAGAAGTACAGACGTAGGCACAATTATTACAAATTACTACCGAAGAATTGGGCGTTATTCGACTAAGGGGTGTGGCAGTGTGTAAACAACTGTATCATATTGACTTAAGGGTGGTAAAATTCATTGTTAGAATGGGTAGAACTATTGAAAACACTATAACAAAGAGTGTGATATTCTCAACAAAGAGGCGTGTCAATATTATAAACACACTATATTTCAGTCAATATTGACATTGGGGTAGTGATAAAAATACAATAGTAGGTACTGATAAACATACTGACAAAGACCAGAATAAGAAACGACAGAAAAGCATTTTCCATATTATGAGCATAAATAATTGGTGTTTAATTAATTTATACACTTTTTTAATATATATCATTTTCTCTAAAAAGAAAGAAATAAAAACTTTTTAACAAAAAAAAAAACCTACTTCAAAATCACTAGAAAGTAAAAAATAATTTTAAATTACTTTTACTATTTATTTCTTGGTCAAATTTGTATTTTTATAATAAATATATTTATTTTTTTATGATAATAAGAGCTTCGAAGTCGGCGCTAATATAATCAGATTTTTTGTGCAGCTGCAACACACATATAGCATTTTAATTAAGATTTAAGAAAAATTAAGATTACAAATTAATACAGCGTCACCCAAGCAGGATATTTACAAATAAAAAAGTCTTAAATATAGTAGGGATGGCGAAAAAATCATGATTTTACGTCAATGATTAGCGCAGACTAGAAGCTTTTATTATCGTAAAAAAATAAATATATTTATTATAAAAATACAAATTTGACCAAGAAATAAATAGTAAAAGTAATTTAAAATTATTTTTTACTTTCTAGTGATTTTGAAGTAGGTTTTTTTTTTTGTTAAAAAGTTTTTTTATATAAGAAAATCAATCATCAGCTGGTTATAATGTATTGCTGTGCCTGCTGCTTTCTTTGTTTTTGTTTCGTTGTTTTAGCTTTTGTGGTTTTTGTTTTGCACGAACTGATTGGTTCGTATTCAGCTTCCGAATGATTCTATGGCCAATCGGATGCAGTGGGATTATCTGAGGCCATAGGCGGGTCATTGGTACTATGATGGGTTCCATGGAACATTTGGACCAAAATGGATGATTCTATGGCCAATCGGATGCAGTGGGATTATCTGCGGTCACAGGTGGGTCATTGGTAGGTACTATAATGGGTTCCATGTAACATTTGGACCAAACTGGATGATTCTATGGTCAATCGGATGCAGTGGGATTATCTGAGGTCACAGGTGGATCATTGGCACATTTATGGGTTCCATGGAACATTTGGACCAAAATGGATTATTCTGTGGCCAATCGGATGCAGTGGGATTATCTGAGGTCACAGATGGGTCATTGGCACATTTATGGGTTCCATGGAACATTTGGACCAAAATGGATGATTCTATGGCCAATCGGATGCAGTGGGATTATCTGAGGTCACAGATGGGTCATTGGCACTTTGATGGGTTTCATGGAACATTTGGACCAAAATGGATGATTCTTTGGCCAATCGGATGCAGTGGGATTATCTGCGGTCACAGGTGGGTCATTGGTAGGTACTATAATGGGTTCCATGTAACATTTGGACCAAACTGGATGATTCTATGGTCAATCGGATGCAGTGGGATTATCTGAGGTCACAGGTGGGTCATTGGCACATTTATGGGTTCCATGGAACATTTGGACCAAAATGGATGATTCTATGGCCAATCGGATGCATTGGGATTATCTGAGGTCACAGGTGGGTCATTGGCACATTTATGGGTTCCATGGAACATTTGGACCAAAATGGATGATTCTATGGCCAATTGGATGCAGTGGGATTATCTGAGGTCACAGGTGGGTCATTGGCACATTTATGGGTTCCATGGAACATTTGGACCAAAATGGATGATTCTATAGCCAATCGGATGCAGTGGGATTATCTGAGGTCACAGGCGGGTCATTGGTACTTTGATTGGTTCCATGGAACATTTGTGGGATTATCTGAGGTCACAGGTGGGTCATTGGTAGGTACTATAATGGGTTCCATGTAACATTTGGACCAAACTGGATGATTCTATGGTCAATCGGATGCAGTGGGATTATCTGAGGTCACAGGTGAGTCATTGGCACTTTTATGGTTTCCATGGAACATTTGGACCAAAATGGATGATTCTATGGCCAATCGGATGCAGTGGGATTATCTGAGGTCACAGGTGGGTCATTGGCACATTTATGGGTTCCATGGAACATTTGGACCAAAATGGATGATTCTATGGCCAATTGGATGCAGTGGGATTATCTGAGGTCACAGGTGGGTCATTGGCACATTTATGGGTTCCATGGAACATTTGGACCAAAATGGATTATTCTGTGGCCAATCGGATGCAGTGGGATTATCTGAGGTCACAGGTGGGTCATTGGTACTTTGATGGGTTCCATGGAACATTTGGACCAAAATGGATGATTCCATGGCCAATCGGATGCAGTGGGATTATCTGAGGTCACAGTCGGGTCATTGGTACTTTGATGGGTTCCATAGAACATTTGGACCAAATGGATGATTCTATGGCCAATCGGATGCAGTGGGATTATCTGAGGTCACAGGCGGGTCATTGGTACTTTGATGGGTTCCATGGAACATTTGGACCAAAATGGATGATTCTATGGCCAATCGGATGCAGTGGGATTATCTGAGGTCACAGATGGGTCATTGGCACTTTGATGGGTTTCATGGAACATTTGGACCAAAATGGATGATTCTTTGGCCAATCGAAAAATGGATGATTCTATGGCCAATCGGATGCAGTGGGATTATCTGCGGTCACAGGTGGGTCATTGGTAGGTACTATAATGGGTTCCATGTAACATTTGGACCAAACTGGATGATTCTATGGTCAATCGGATGCAGTGGGATTATCTGAGGTCACAGGTGGATCATTGGCACATTTATGGGTTCCATGGAACATTTGGACCAAAATGGATGATTCTATGGCCAATCGGATGCAGTGGGATTATCTGAGGTCACAGATGGGTCATTGGCACTTTGATGGGTTCCATGGAACATTTGGAACAAAATGGATGATTCTATGGCCATTCGGATGCAGTGGGATTATCTGCGGTCACAGGTGGGTCATTGGCACATTTATGGGTTCCATGGAACATTTGGAACAAAATGGATGATTCTATGGCCAATCGGATGCAGTGGGATTATCTGCGGTCACAGGTGGGTCATTGGTAGGTACTATAATGGGTTCCATGGAACATTTGGACCAAACTGGATGATTCTATGGTCAATCGGATGCAGTGGGATTATCTGAGGTCACAGGTGGGTCATTGGCACATTTATGGGTTCCATGGAACATTTGGACCAAAATGGATGATTCTATGGCCAATCGGATGCAGTGGGATTATCTGAGGTCAAAGGTGGGTCATTGGCACATTTATGGGTTCCATGGAACATTTGGACCAAAATGGATGATTCTATGGCCAATCGGATTCAGTGGGATTATCTGAGGTCACAGGAGGGTCATTGGCACATTTATGAGTTCCATGGAACATTTGGACCAAAATGGATGATTCTATGGCCAATCGGATGCAGTGGGATTATCTGAGGTCACAGGTGGGTCATTGGCACATTTATGGGTTCCATGGAACATTTGGACCAAAATGGATGATTCTATGGCCAATTGGATGCAGTGGGATTATCTAAGGTCACAGGTGGGTCATTGGCACATTTATGGGTTCCATGGAACATTTGGACCAAAATGGATGATTCTATAGCCAATCGGATGCAGTGGGATTATCTGAGGTCACAGGCGGGTCATTGGTACTTTGATTGGTTCCATGGAACATTTGTGGGATTATCTGAGGTCACAGGTGGGTCATTGGCACATTTATGGGTTCCATGGAACATTTGGACCAAAATGGATGATTTTATGACCAATCGGATGCAGTGGGATTATCTGAGGTCACAGGTGGGTCATTGGTAGGTACTATAATGGGTTCCATGTAACATTTGGACCAAACTGGATGATTCTATGGTCAATCGGATGCAGTGGGATTATCTGAGGTCACAGGTGAGTCATTGGCACTTTTATGGTTTCCATGGAACTTTTGGACCAAAATGGATGATTCTATGGCCAATCGGATGCAGTGGGATTTTCTGGGGTCACAAGTGGGTCATTGGCACTTTCACGTGAATACGAATTTCACGTGTAGTTCGTGAATAAAAGACACTGGTAGTTGAGTTTTGTGTTTCTACTTGATTTTTTTAAAAACACGTGAACACGTGCTTACGTGAAACTGGAAGTGCTAGTTCGTATTGGTAGCATTGTAAGCATTGGTTCGCATTGGGTGTATTTATGCACTTCTGTTCTAGTTTACTAAGTCCTCTATTTTGAAACCAGAGGTCATGAATCTCTTTTCAACTCAGTCAATGAACTCGAACTGTTAAATTTAACGAAATGGGTCTGTGATCCGGTTAGATTTAACTCTTATGAAAAAAAACGAGTTGGATCATATTTCGTTTTATGCTTTTACCCAATAGATGGCGTAAAATTTTAATTTTTGTTTTTATGCGTTTAATTTTAATACAGTGTAGTTCGCAAAGTATACATCAAACGGAGAGGAAAGGGTAGCTCGCAAACTAAATATCGGACGAGAGTGGAACTAATTGAAAAGGCATGTGCTCAGCGTGAAATATAGTTACCATACAATTTTTAAAAATCGGGATCTGAATTTTAATTTGAAATTAGTAGTTAAACTGACTAGCTCGCAAACTAAATATATATCGGGCAGAGACGAAAGTGGCACCAATGGAAAGTGCATTTGCTTCGCCTTCTTTTCAAGTCAATGAACTCAACCTATCAAACTTAACGAAATGATCGAAAAAATTTTAAATTTTGCTTGTTTCTTTTTGCTTGCTCATTTAATCATACTTACTTTTTAACTTTTTCTTTGTTTTGGCCTCGATAAGTAGCCCTAATTGAGTGTTATTAATTTATTTGTTAATTTTTGGAAGATCAATAAAAATATGTGCAAAATGAACAAAACAATCGGACCAAAGAGACAAAGTAGAAGAGGTTACAACTTAAACGGAATTCTGCGTCTACACTTACGATACTTTCGAAACTGTTTCTTTTTTTTAAATTAGTTATGTTTTATAGCTGGAAGAGTTAAGCTGCGATGTTTTCGAATAGTAATAATGTTTGTCTCAGTAGTAATATAAGTGTAAGTCCGTCTTCGTATTTTGACAGCTACATTACAAAATTTAGTGTCAGATCATACATTTCAAGTCAAACCATTCAGAAAATGATTTTTTATATCATTATTGAGACTCAATATATCGTTATTCGTTATTACTTCTTGAATAGAATATCATATATTAAACGTCTATAATGTTTCTAACACTTAATTTTTCTTGAATTGCTCGAATTCGGGCAACAGGTTCACTAGTATGTCTTAAAACAAAGGTAATAATGCAGTTTAACTAACAATTTCTTGCCACACACGGTGCTACTCATGATTTTTACCAACAGTGTCCTGTATGAAGGATATTCGAAATGAAAGTTGTACTTGGGATAGCACAAAACTTTTGATTGTATGTAAGCATTGGCTATAAATGTTGGTCGTACTGTTTATAGTATTGATGTATTCCATAAATATCATGAATTAATAATTTGCATAGTTTTTGCATTTTTATTCTCTTGCTTTAGAGAAATGTATACTAGAACGCAATTTTTTAACTTTTTCAAAAAAATGAATATAAGATTTTATGTCAAGTGATCAGAAGAGTATAACTTTCGCTTCGAATATCCTTCAAACAGGATACTGTGGGTAAAAATCGTGAGTATCATCGTGTTCGATAAGAAATTGCTAGTTAACCTGTATTTGAATTTTTTCCTTTTGACATTCCTATGCAGGTTTTTTACAAAAATCAAAGCATTTTAATATCGTTATTTTTTACTATTTTTCTCAAAAAACAACTTTGTCCTTGCGGGGCAGGAAGATGTTCTTTTATTTTCACAAAATTTTTTTTTGGTAGATCTTGACAACCACATGAAACTTTTGAGACCTCTAAGAATGTGAAATTCGAAAAAAAATGCAATTCGATACGCCCTATTGAACATATCTCGAAAAATATGAAAAAGAACAAAAAAATAATCTGTTATAATTTTTATGCACTACGAATTAAATAATTGATATAAGTGAAAAGATAATTCTACATAGTTATTTTAAAATGAAATCTTCTATTTAAATGTAATATAAATAAGAAACTCAAACGATGCTAAAATAAAACAGCACTCAAAGAAAATAAGAGTTTTCTTTGATAGCAATAAAATAACACAGCATTTCTTTTATTGATTTGCATACAAGTAAAACATGGAAATTCTAAGAATATTCAAACAATTTAAGATGTATTGGCACAAATAAGCCGTTGTACATACATATGTACATATGTCCTGCCAGTTGATGCCAAGGTGCTTATAAAAATATGTCTTATTGTATTTTTTTATATTTAAACATAGAGAAACATTCAATTTATATGCAAGTTTGTTGAACGACAATCTAAGCCGCAACACATCATCAAACATCACTCATTCGTAAATACTTCATGCACGAAAATCGGACTAATCCTTTACTCAAAGGATGCAATGTGGTAGTATATGTATAGTATATAGCCTTTGGCTATTCGTCACTCACTTACACACTCACTCAAGCAACAACTTACGTCTTGTCTTGGCAATCATCTTAAGAAATTGTTGTTGTTTTTTTTTCTTTGGTTTAGCACCAGATTTTATTGTGAGTTAAGCATTTCATCCGCTTACGAATATTTTCTGCGGTCTATAGCTGCAGCTTTCATTTGTTTTGTTATCCTTTTTTTTTGTATTTTCTCTGTTTTTGTTTTTTTTATTCCAACGTTAGGCTTTGGTAATCGTTTTATTTTATTTGCGGACGATTGTGAACATTCTTATTGCATGTTATTTGACCAAGAACACAGAATAATAAATAAAGAAAAAAAAATGTATATATTAAAAGGATGTTTCAGTGCTTATGCCATCGTTATTTTGTTGCAATTCTTCATTTTCGAAAAGCTATCATAAAATATTGACGATGTGAATTTGTGCAGTTGTAGCCATTGTAAGGATGTTAAGATTGACGAATGGATGATTTCAATTGAAGTGTAGACAAAAGCTTATATCAACTAATGATAGTGACACGCCTACTTGCAAAAAAGTGAGCCCAGTTTTCAATGAAGTTCAATAAAAAATTTTCACATTAGACACAACGAAGTAAGTGGAAATGCATTGCATTGAAAAGTGATAAAACAACATAAATACTTCTTTCTGATAAGTGAAGATAATGATATCGATAGGTTGTTATATGCTTGAATTTTCAAATAAAAAGATCTTATGAACTAGCGGCAACCTTTTGCTCTGCTTGTTATTGTTGTCAAAGTCGCTGTTCATTGACCCCTATGTATTTTGTTATTGCCATTTGTGTGTGCCAGAATGTATGTTGTTTGCAGTGGCGTACCGAGAGGCTAAGCCGCCCGGTGCGGATTCCAAATTTGCCGCCCCTTTCATATGCAATACAAAAAGCATCTTTGATATTAAATTAGGGTTTTGTATGCAATGTTTTCACTTTAGAATGTGAACTTTCGTTGTTCTCAATTATATAAAAAACAAATTCTAATATACATATCATCATCATCAACCTATTTCTAATACGACGCACGTTGGGAACAAATGGAGCAAAACGCGCGCATGAGTCTATTTTTGCTCTCATTTCTATATATACTAAAATATAAAGCGGATATATTGACACCTGAACGAGTATTTTTTAGGGAACAACCTGGCCTAATAAAATTTTGTCATTGCATACACCCTGCACTTATACCCTACAGTTGAAAATAAAATTTATTTATGATATATAAAGTGGTGAACAAATAATATAATTTGCAGTACAATAAGAAAAATAAACATAGAATTCCAAAGATATCGTTACACTTAACGATTTTCAGAATCTTAAGTGTCCTTTCACACTCAAAAAAAGGAACAATCTATACCGCTTAGCTTTGAAATTACAGGTTGTACATTTTCATAATTAGGAACTTAATCTTAATTTAAACGTGCCTAAAAAAGGGTGTTTTTTTAAGAGCTTGCTGATTTGAAATTTAAATAAAACACATGCCAAATTATGAAATGGCCAACAAAAAATTTAACATTTAACATTTAAATATAATTTTGGGCATACGGCTACCACGACTATTTTGCACAAAGGTCATTCTGGAGGTCCAATTTTCGACCACCTTTTCAAGCATTTGAGGGCGTATTTCAGCAATGACACGCTGAATATTGGTTTCCAAAGCATTAATCGTTGCTGGTTTATCCACATAAAGCAATGACTTCACGTATCCCACAAAAAACAATCAAGTGGTGTCAAATCAGACGAACGCGGAGGCCAATTCACCGGTCCATTTGTCGAAATAATGTTGTCGTTGAAATGTTATTTCAATAAGTCGATTGTTTCGCCCGCAGTGTGACAAGTGGCACCTGGTTTCCTGTTGAAACCACATTTCGTCCACATCCATATCTTGAAGATTTGGCAACAAAAATTCATTGATCATAGTTCTGTATCGATTTCCATTCACGGTAACGCGTCGTCCTTCCTCATTTTTAAAGAAATAAGGACCGATGATTCCACCAGCCCATAGACCGCATTATTTTCTTCTGTACGCACTCTTCTCATTCTTCTCGGTGGCTTGGTATCCAAAAGAGAGAATATAGACCGAAATTTGGTAATTACGTTCTTTATGGTGGTCTCAGACGTACGATTATGTGCACCATAAAATTCACGAAGTGCTCTATAAATATTTTTAATTGAACACTGTTTTTGAAAATAAATTTGCACGATTTGGAAGCGTTGTTCTGGAGTTAACCTATTCATGATGATTTGCCAAACAATACTTCGTAGAAACGTCACTTTAAAATGTCAAAACAACTGTCAGACAATATAGTAATCAATATTGAAAAAAAAACTTCATTAAAAAACACCCTTTACAAGGGGCGTGCTACTTTTTTATCTGCTCAAATTTTAGATATAAATTAAGAACTATAGGTATGTACTAGGCCGGCTCATTTTTTAAAGTCAAAAAGCACACTCAGTTTCTGAATCTTTGGGATGAAAAACTAAGATATCCTGAATTTGAGGGAAATCGGTTGAGTCTCTAGCCACCGGAAATGACGATGAATTTTCCTCTGAAATCGGTTTTTTTTTATATTTTTTATCGTAATTTTTTAAACACGGACAAACTAACCCAAACTGTTTGCGGGAATTCATAGTCATTTCCGGTGGCTAGAGACTCAACCGATTTCCCTCAAATTCAGGATATCTTAGTTTTTCATCCCAAAGATTCAGAAACTGAGTGTGCTTTTTGGCTTAATTTTTTTCCATATACTTCGAGCCGGCCTAGTATGTACTATACACAACAATGAAACTCTAAGCCCCATACTATTTAGTCGTGTCCTTTGACTGGCAAAAGTGAGCAAGCAGTGGTCAGACGGGCGTGTCACCACCCATGCAATAAAAAATATTCATATAAAAAAGCTTTGGAACAAAATGTCGGATGATAACAAAACTCAGTATGAGTTTCAATAAAATTAGTAAATAATTGATCAATTTTTTCTACTGCAAAACTGGAACGAACATTGGAAAAATGGGCGTGGCTTCGCCCATGTGAGTCAAATTTTGAGTCATTATCTATGAAAGTAAAATAAGATCACTCCTATATATGATAATTGCCAAAGATCTCTAAACAGTTCAACAGTTTTTAAAATTGTTAGTGCTGATGCTTAACTTCATCATAAAATTAAGAATTCTGTATAGCTTTATTGGTTAAATCTATTTTAGTAAAAATTATTAATTAAAACACATTTAAAAAAATTAAAAAGCATTTTAAGGTTTTTATAATATAATGAATAACAAAAAAGGTCATAACAAATAGCAAACAGATTTGGTACCATTTTTTTTATAAAGTTTTATTTTTTCATATGTATTCTTTTGATCATTACCCACAATTACCTGTGGAAGTTCCATTGGAAAGAAAATAGATTATTTTTTATATTTTCTTAAAATTTATGCTTTTTCAAGGAAGTTCATCTCCTTATTTTGTTACAGGACCAAACTTTTAGGCATACAAATTTAAAGTCTAGTTTTTTTGGGATTGATTGATGAAAATTTCATTTATTTTGGCTTTAGTTTGAATTTTTTTTTGGCCTTTTAGTAAGGTGATACGGTTATTGAAATTTTTGAGTAAATATTTTTGAAGTTAGGCATGACTTTGGAGGTCCTTAAAAAATTGAAAGGCCTATGTCCTTAAAAAAATAGATTTCTATCATTAAACATATCCAAAATCATTAAATCATTGTAAAAAATCAAGAAAAAAAGTCGAGATGTCATCGCAATGCTCGCGTTTTGCCTGATTTTTTCCCAACGTGCGATGAAGTTAAAATTTTCTACTGTTGAAAAGGCTACTGTTGAAAAGGTAGAGATTTCAAATGTATTTAAATATGTATTCAAGCATTAAAAGCGTTTAAAATGAAAAAAGACAAAAATGTAGTTTTGAGCGATCTACCTTAAACGTTAATAATCGCTTTTATTCCAAATGTTGACTTCCGTCATATTAGAATTAGGCCAACGATAAAAAAAAGTTTGTTTTTAAATGACACCGAAAAAGAACTTTATACAAATACAATTTTTTTATTAAATATTTTATTAAATTGTTATTTGTCTTGCTTTCTTATTAACAAAATCGTTAATTACATTGTCAAAGTCTACTTCATTATTTAACTTGTATTCTATAGATAATATGGCAAGATTTTGTTGGCGAGACGTACTCATTGTAGTTCTAATGTAGGTTTTTATGAGTTTTAACTAAGAGAAGCTCCTCTCACAAGTGGCAACACTTACAGCAATGGTAGGAAAGATGCATAAAAGTATAACAATTTTTGGAACTGCGTTTTCTGGACTTAATTTAAAAATAAATTGTAAAAGTTCAAGTGGACCTTTCATACAAGAATCTGTTTCTTTGTGCGCAATAGAAACAAAATTCTGAAGTATTTTTCTCTCAACGAGAAATTCTTCCTTGTCAATATCTTCATGACAGAGTGCATTCAGTTTGCATTCCAACTTATCATTCAGGTGAACCAAAGGAGTAAGGAGGAGTAAGGAAGGAGTAAGAATTGCGTATTTTTCAGCAAGAGCATGAAGCTGCTGAAACCGTGTGGTCATTTCTCAAATTTATTTCTTCAAAATTAATAATTAAATTATTAAATTAGAAAATGACTTAAATCAGTATAAACCACACCTAACTCCCCTCCAAAGTGATTTTATTAAAACAGCAAAATCCCTTAAAAAATCGCAAAAATTATAATAGATACGACTTAAAAATATACGCATAAGTCTCAATTTTTAATATGCACTCTGAACATACAATTCGCCATAGTCAAACGAAAATTCCACTACTGGTTATTTTCACTGATAACTTAAAGCACTCAAAAACTCGAAAAATTACGAGCTACTCGAAAACACCAGTTATTCAAAAGGCATAATTTAGCTTGAGTGCCGCCCCTTAACTAATGCCGCCCGGGGCGGACCGCCCCCCCCGCCCCCCCCCCCACGGTACGCGGCTGGTTGTTTGTATGTATTGCTGCTGTGATCGTACACTGGCTTGCTGTATGTTTTGTTCATAGTATAATTAACGAAGTAATATCAGGAGTGAACGTACTCTCTCTGTCAGTACCCTAAATGTCAAAATCGGCCATCTTGGCGAATGCAGACAAAGCAAACAAGCCAAAGCAAACAAACAAACCTAAATTCAATGTAACATCGTGTTGTGTTAAGTGCAAATAAAATTTAATATTTTCGTTGTGATATTGTTTAATAATAACAATAAACTAGATAAAATAAATATAATACAATAACTGAGGAATAACAGTGACTTCAAAGTGTTTGCAGCGAATTTTTTTAAGAGGTCCGAGTTTAAGCAGCAGCAACAGTGACTGCAAACAGCATCCAATGAATTGCAGTTTATTCAATTTGCACTTTTAATTTTTTTATTACTTGTTTATTACTTTAATAATAACAATAAAAATAATATACAAAGCGACAAATCACAATTTTCTACAATTATTTAACATAAACACGGGAGAGTTGGTAGCGGATCATTGTTTACATTTTGCCTATTCTTAGCGTTCTACTCGTTCGTAGATTTTGTATGAGCTCTCAACTTCGTTCTGACAATCACGGTAAGCTGCTCTCCTCCCTGATATTACTTCGTTAATTACACTGGTTTACAGCCAATATGTACTTTGAATGCCACTATTCTTTTCTCATGTTAAATTGGTCGCTAATTCCGAAAAAAAAATTTTTTTTTTTTTTCGTAACTTCGTTTTCGAGATATTGCCCACTGTAGGGTTTTCAACGAAAAAAAAAAGTTGGTTCCACTTAATTGCATATATCTCCAGAACCAACAACAGTAATCAAACAAATGATATATCAAAAAAAAGCTAATAAAATTTCTTACAAACAATGCCAACATCATTTTTTGGTCGAGCTGTTAGTTTTGGCGGAATTAATTCAAATTTTGGGGATTTTTTTTTATTTTTCAGAAAAATTTCCAAAAAAAGAGAAAATAGTTGCAAATTTCGTTAAGAAATCAAAATATTTTGTTACTTTTGATATTTTTTGCTAAGAGCCTTTATTTTTCCAAAAAAAAAATAAGCTATTGTTGAAGAAAATCTATTGAGAAATGAAAAAGTTGTGTTTAATGGAACGAAAGCACCCAAGTTATGTTTTTTTACAAATTTTATTGTCATATAAATAAATTCGGTTATTGTACTATAATTTTTTTATTTTTCATTTTTATTGTTCATAGGAATCAAGTCAAGAGTTTTGCGAAAGAAAAGATAAGAACAAACACGCTACAATAAAAACAGGTAGGCTCACGACTGAGAGTGCAACCGTCGAAACCGTCACAGCAAAACGTCTGATTTCGACACTTATGGCTATAAGAAAGAGAGCTTACCTGTTTTTATTATGCCATGTGAATACTTATTTTGTGTTTTTTAGACAGTTTCGGCGGTCGCGCTCTGATTCGTGGACCTACCTACCTTTATTGTACCTGCAGCACTTTCGAGATGCATAAAAGCAAAAACATTCATGCATTATACTAAAAAACGTGGCAAACAAAGGGACGCACAATTTGTAACGAAAGGAAAAAATAATTTCAAAATAAAATGAGTAAAAGACTGCGAGAATTCCAGTGTAAAAACTACCCAGATATTTTCTGCTACGTGTGCGGTGAATTTACTTTCGAAAAGAAACGAGTCAATTTTACGAATTTACTCCAAATGTCAATCTACATTATTTTGGTATTGCGGCTGAAAACATTGGTGAATCATGGACGCCAAGTATTTTGTGTCAATCATGCAAATTAATATTGTGTGAATGGAGCTCGGGTAAAAAACGATACATGAAATTCGATGTTCCGATGATCTGGAGACAACCGTTTTGCCACCTAAACGATTGCTATTTTTGTCTGGCCAAAGTGACTGGTGTTGGAAAACACAAACGAGTGATATACGCCACTGTCCCGAAAGTTTCATTGCCTGTATCTCATTCTGACGATGTTCCATATCCTACTTGTCCCGATTCAACACGTGAAAACAATCGAAAATCCGTAGATTCAGTGGAGTCGGAAGGAACCACAGGTGGGAGTACTATTACAACTGAAAACACAACTCACCTTTTATCGCAAGCGCAGCTGAATGATTGGATAAGAGATTTGGAACTGTCAAAGGAAAAATCGGAATTGCATGCTTCTCGTTTGCAACAATTCAACTTTTTGAGACCCGATGTTAAGGTGACATACTACAGAAATCGTGAAAAACCGTTTGCTATACACATTACTAAAAATGACAATATCTGATATTGCGTAGACATTCCTGGCTTATTTAATACCTTTGGTCAGCCGTACATTCCCAAAGAGTGGCGTTTTTTTATTGATGGCAGCAAAGTGAGCTTGAAGGCGGTATTACTTCATATAAGAAACAAAAAGCTATCGATTCCGATCGCACATGCAGTCAACACAAAGGAAACGTACGAAACAATGGCGAAGCTATTGACATGTATTAAATATGAACAACACGACTGGAAAATATGTTCTGATCTAAAAGTCGTTGGTATGCTTTGTGGTTTACAGAGTGGCTACACAAAGTACTGCTGTTTTCTATGCAAGTGGGATAGTTGAGCACGTGAACACCACTATTACAATAAGGACTGGCCAGAAAGAATTGAGTCGAAAGTTGGAGAGAGCAACGTCAAAAACGTTCCACTCGTCAAAAAGGAAAACATAATTCTCCCACCGTTGCACATCAAACTTAGACTTATGAAAAACACTGTCAAGGCGTTAGACAAAGAAAGCGAAGAATCTCGGTGACGAGAGCGAACATGGGGAAAGATTCCACCAACAGATGAAAGTAATTGAGAATCGGTACCAAGGATTTTGGGACAAAAGAATGATGGGCGACGAATAATGTCGCACAGCCAGTGGCGTAGCGACCATAACTGGCGCCCGGGGCAAAACAATTTTTTGGCGCCCCCAATGAAATAATGAAAAAAATTATGATATATTATATATATTTTTTAATATTTAGTACAAATAATTGTAATACACTTATTAAATTACATTAATACAAATAACACTATGCGTGGAAATCAGAAAAAGGTTCTGTACACGACAGTTCATTATATTTTGTTTCATATTAAGGGTCTCTTAACACGAAAATCGCAAAACAAGTTTTTATAGTTAAGCCTAGTAGGGTAAACTGGGGTACTCTTGACTTTGGTGCACATTTGAATATGACGTTTTCGGTATGAACGAACCGTTATTTTACAATAATTTGTTTTATAAATTTTGCATCATTGTATTTCAGTAATCGTCACGAAGTTTGACGATTCTTGCATTACATGAAGAAAAGTAACAGAAAAGTTCTTATGTTTTGCGCGCGTAACTGTTATTTTTCGGCACTGATACGTAACGACTTCCTGACCGAGTTATAAAAGTTAATCAAAGTACCTTTTACAAAAGGTTTAAATATTTTTTTTTTGAAAATATAAGTGAATTTCAATAGAACTAAATATAAACTAAAAAAGTTTAAAAAAAAGATGCCGAGAGCATTTGGGTACATTTGACATTTTTGATTGAGGTACATTTGACAAATATTAGTTGTACGAGTACAAAGATATAGTAACATCGAGATGTTACCAATTTATTTAAAAGTTTTTTAATATATTTCTAAATTGATTTTAATAAAAAAGGTGGTTTCAAACATTAGAATAGGTGTATCATTAGCCGAAGAAATAAAAGGACATGAAGATAAAATAACGTTGGTTAAGGAATGAAGAATGAAAGTCTAAGGATATTAGTAATTCTGAGCTTTGATTATTTTGGGTTGTTCTGTAATGCTAGTCTTATTTTTTCCCAAGTATTCAGCCACTTCATTTTTAAATTATTTTTTATGTAGAGCATTAACATCAGTGGAATTCCCAAAAGCGTTAAAGACACTTGTGGTTATCGTTAACTGGCCCTTAACAACCTAACCTGTTAACTCGTATCCATAACATCTTTGTAAGCAATTTTTATTCCTAACTTTGACAGTTCGTTAAAGATAACTGTTGCTTGCTGAACTACTCGCTAACTGAAATAATAAAGTTTATATTTTTTTATTTCAATTAAGTAAATTTTACTATATATAATTTTGACATCAATTGTATTGAACTGATCATGTTACATTCGATATTTTAACTATATTCTACTCTTACAAACACGAACTAAAGATATATTGAATTTATGTATGAATAAGGCTGGTCTATTTTAAGAAGTAAAGTATGACTTTCCCAAATTTTTCAATTTCTTCACAACAAAATATTTGTCATAATTTTCACGCAACAAAAAAATGAATGTTGCGAGTGAAATTTCACGCAAACGGACAGAGTACTAGGATTAACGTGTTTTTTAAAGATTTTATAAGATTTATAAGATTTTTAAAGTTGTTCTCACTTTTTTCAAATATTGTCGCATATGTTGAAATATATCTTGTACACTTCTTGTTCAATATTAATAATCACACTAAGCCGAATAAAATTTCTAATTTTCTTCATGTTTGTTCAACAAATTTTTACATTTGGATGAGTAGTTTTTGCGCTATCATAATTCATAAAAAATCGAAAACTATTTTCATTTTTAGTGGAGAATATAAACTACCGCCGAAAGAAATGCGTGCAAAAATACGGTCAGGAGATGCATTTGGGTGAAGACGCTAAAATTCGACATTGTACTGTATTTTACATAATTTATTCAATTTTACACTGATTGATACATTGATACTGAAATAGTTATAAGTATTTGAAGTGCTACTCTCAGGTTTGGAAAAACATCTTTTCCTTTAAATGAAAGTTCTGTTCCATTTAAATCTGTATTATAAAACTCACCAAATTTTTACAATTCTTTTCAAGATCGTTGTACGGATTATTCTTACTTAATAAATTTTCAACGTCCAGAAAATACCAAAATTTGGAATTAAGGTCCTTGTCTTGTAAATTGTGAACTTATTTCCTGATGCAGACGACCAAGAACGCTCTTCATAACGCCAGATTTTTCGCTTTCTGCGGAAAGACCATATCTCGAGTCAATTCTCCGCGCATTTGTCGGCGACATTTTATACGGATTGTTGTATCGATTCTCCATTTTTTACAAAGATTTTTAGCCTTTTCGATAACTTTTTCACATATCTCGTTACGAATTTCTGCAAGTTCAGTTTGCCAATAATTTGAGATCATGGAACGCTTCTTTAAACTTAATTTTAGGACCTTGTAATCTGAGCTACACACGGTCAATTCTCTTAGAGTTCAAGCCAGAAATGGACTAAAGTTATGATATTTAAATTCGGTTTAAGATAAAGACTGCAGCATTTCTGGTGTACCACTTGTGGCAGTATTTTCATCTGCTAATTTTTCTTTTAGTTCTACGTATATTTAACAATTTCCATCGTAATATTGAACGTGAGAAAAAGAGACGTATGTTATCAATTATTCGAAAACATGTTACAAAGATTGAATCTTGGTTAGCTGTCATCAACTATCACAATGTTGCCTTGTTAGCTATCACAATTTAGAAATGTTGCCTTATTTTTTTCTATTATTCTTTGTTGAACGCCAGATATGTGATTTGACATAAGGGCAGCATTATCATAGCATTGTACCCTACAGTTGGCTAACTTAATTATGGAATTAATTAATTAAAACAAATTTTTTTGCAAAACTTTGCTTGTCTTGAGAATGATTTGGCGCCCCTCTGCGAGTGGCGCCCGGGGCATGATGACACCCCCTTCCCCCCCTCGCTACGCCACTGCGCACAGCAACGTGTTCATTACTTGTGGATGCAAAGAATGCATGTTGTTTGTATGTTTTGCGGGTTCATCTTCATGCGACTTCGTTATGTTGTTTTGCTGCTGTGATCATGCCACTGGCTTGCTGTATGTTTTGTTATTGTTTGATTGCGGGTCGCACAGCTGCGTGTTTATGAACAGGGGCGGTTCATGGTTTGACCGGGTATTTGTCCAGGTGCGGTTCATAGTTGCAAGGCGGGTTTAGGTTCGGTGGGGCCTTCTGTTCCGATGCGGTTCAGAGGGAAATGTAAGGCCTAAATTGGCTAAATTTAGGTTTCCTTACAATTATTAAACAATTTTATTGTGCGACTGAAGAACGAATTATCACGGTAATGCACGGTTCTGTTTGGCAACAAGGCAATACTGTAGGGATGGGCTAGATGAGCTGCGCGAATGGACCTGGGAAGTATTCGAGCTGGTGGAGTCAGGTCGTGTACATCCCTGTAACACTTCCCATGGTAGTACCTGTATAACAGGCTTATTGACCCAACATTGCGTCGATGACCAAGAGAATTGACAGATAATGAAACGTACGGCCCAATCAAATATATCGTACGGCGTTGAATTCGGTCCAGAAGCTCCAAATAATATCTTGGAGCTCTTGCCCAAATGTGCGAATTGTACTTCATTCTCGAAATTGTATATGAGGTATAGATAGTGCGAAGATCAGTTAAAGCGAAATATTTTTCGAACCATTTTAAGAAACCTAGACACTTGGCCGTTTCATTCGACACATCGAAAATATGATCAATCTAACGAAGGTCAGATTGAAACGATATGCCCAGAACGTCAAGAGTGGCTGACTCCACAATATCTACATCATTCATATTGAGGGGAGCAAAAGGGCAATCTTGCTTGCATTAAACTCTACTTTATTAGTAAGACCCTACTCGAAGATTTTTTGCAAGTCATTGATGAGTGAGTCACTCATATTTTGCCTCTTTCTCTTAATCTCCGAAGAGCTCGGGTGTTTTTTGAACGAATATCAATGGCAAATGCTGCTGTCGTCAGCAAACGAATGGATTGTGTTATGAGTCAACGACAGAAGGTCGTTGATGAAAATCAAAAACAAATTAGAAGATAGGACTGAACCCTGCGGTACACCCGCATCGGTGGTGTGTTCTCTGGACGAAATACCATCAACCACGGACACGTAAGAATCAATCCTTTAGAAAACACGTGATCCACCGAGCAAAGTTAACCCCGACTCAAAATGCAATTAGTTTTGACACGAGTGCTTTATGCCACACTCGATCAAACTTCTTTGAAATATCTAGAGCAACGACCTTGCTCTCGCCAAGTGATTGAACGCATTAGTTGCATTTTTCGACGAGGAACGCCATTAGGTCACCAGTAAAGCGTGCACTACGGAAACCATATTGGTGATCATCACTGAGCAACCCGTTTTGCTCCAGACAATTCATTAGGTTGAATTTAATAACGCTCTCCATAACTTTAGAGAGTGTAGAGCATATTGCAATGGGTCGGTAGTTCGCAGGGTTCGTGGCTTCGCCCTTTTTAGATTACGGCTGGACATTTGCGACCTTCCAACTCGTGTCCTGTAGGAGATGTTGAAAAGGGTGCGCAAAGGCCGACATGTGGTTTACTATTGACTTACGCTAACATATAGATACAGAAGCCACACAAGTTTAATTATAGAAATAAATAGTTTTAGTAAAGGCTGTGTCACGAATTCAATTTCAATATAAAACTGCGCAATATATTTGTTGCGATAGTTTTCACTATTTCCATATTGGTGTATATATAGTAGATATAATCACCGTAGCCAAGAGGATACCTTCCATTGATACCAAACGTTAGCAAAAAACCAAATGCAACTAAAGGAAATATTAACAAGAGTTGATATTTTTTACCAAAATAAAATTATTCAGTTATACTGCTAAAATATTTGAATTTACTACGAGATTAATTCAATACGTTCTTAGAAAAAAAGTGTACATGTTATTTTCTTAACATGTAACTTTTCTCAGTTTCCTCAGTTAACAGCATTTGAGGGCAGAATTTTAAAATCGTCAATTTTGAGAGTGAACTGCAATTTATCTTAATTTTGTGATCAAAATATTCGTAAAAAAAAAAACATTACAATTTTTAAGGTCAGAATTTGTTTGAGAAAAGAACCAAAAACTGCAAAGTTCGTAAAGAGGGTCAAAATAATAAAAAAAAGTGTGCGTGTCAGCTCCGACGCACGATTGGAGTTTACTTCTTATCGATTGCCTTGGAATTTCATATGATCATATACAATAGGCAAAGTGGATAAATATATAAACCGTTAATTTATAAAAAGTTAACATTTTAAATTTCATCACCCATGAATTAGTTATGTCGTTACTAAAAACAGTGACAATAAGTTTGAAACACCTAAAACTTGAAACGTGAAAGTCTGAAGTACAATATTTTACAAATCGTGATGGTTGAACCATATCTGGACGTCCCCAGTGTTCTTCCAAAAAATAAATCTAAATAAAGTTCATCTCTAAAAATTTTATTTTAAAATTAAATTCATTTAAGTTCCAATGATCAAACATCCCCTTGACCACAGAAAATGACCTCAGAAAATCCCATTGCATCCGATTGGTCATAGAAACATCCATTTTTGTCCAACTGCTCCATGGAATCCATTAAAGTGTCAATGACCCACCTGCGACCTAAGAAAATACCTTGAATCCGATTGGCAAAAGAATCATCCATTTTTGTTCAAATACTCCATGGAATCCACTAAAGTGCTAATGACCAGCCTTTGACCTCCATAGTACCATATCAAAGGAGTTAACTCCAAAATTCAGATCCCCTAAATTCAGATTTTCAACCGTAACATCTGTTATGGTTGAATTTTTAACCATTCCATTTTTAACCATTTTAAGCCATTCGGATGCAATGGGATTAACTGTGGTCACAGGCAAGTCATTGGCACTTTGATGGATTCCGTAGAGGTGACAGGCGGGCCATTGGAACTTTTATGGGTTCCATGGACCATTTTGACAAAATGGATTGTCAAATGGACAAAATGGAAAGATTCTATGGCCAATCGGATGCAATGGTATTATCTGAGGTCACAGACGGGTCATTGGATTTTTTATGGGTTATGAACTTCCAAACAATAAATTAAAATATCATTCGTTTGATGTTTTTTCGTTTCAAGCAAGAATATTTTCAAGTTGATGACAACTGAATATTCGTTTGCGTCAAATACAGTTCGTAAACGAAGTAAAGTTTGTGAATTTTTCAGTTGCAATAAACGAAAAAATTTCTTTGCGTGCATAGACATGTTTTAAAGCACCAAGATTGTATTTTTTTATCAATTCTTTCGACCAATCGACACGAGCCTTTTTTGAGCGATTGCCAAATTATGCGGAATCACACGCGAACAAATCTTTTTGAAGGCCAAATATTTATGAAATATTGAATGTATGCTGGTGCAACTAATCCCTAAAGATACCTCTATCTCATGGTAGGTCACATGATGATATTGCAATATTTCATCACCCATAGCATCGATATTTTATGACAATACAACCGATTTTGGACAACCTTCACAAAATTCGTTCTGTTCCGAAGTGCGAAGTGAATTTTTGGGGAACACTGGTATTGGTTAAATCTGCATCGAAATTGTAGAAAATCATCGAACAAAAATGTTCACGATTTAATTCAATTTTTTACCACGATGAATGTTCCAAGTATTTGTAAACAACATATATAGCACTCGTATGACAAAACGATCTCAGTATGTTCGTCTATAGAAATGTTATATTTTACTATTTTACGATGACAATGTAAAATCTGACATATTCCCTTTAGTTCTGCCATATCTCAAGACTTAAAAGTCAACCTGCCTATTTTAAAATGCATGAAATATTTTTCAATAAAATACTAAAAGAGAAGGATTCTAATCCACAGAAAGCTTAACAATTTTTGTTATACACTTCGGACAACAAGGGGGTAGTTTTTGTTTCAAAAACTTCTATATTCGTCTCAAAAATATTAGAAAAAAGATACATATTTAAGGTTTCATTCGAACTTTATGCTTTATTTCAATAAATAATTGTATTTTTCTTGATATACATGTGGAGGTTTATAGCTTTTCTTAGATGGTTTTTATACTCATATCTATATCAATATTTTGGTAGTTTTATTTGTAGCATTTTTTTGTGGGAGTAAAAATGAAAACTACGTGTTATTCTTAAACTTAAATTAATGCTCAAGTGAACTACTAAACTTAAAAATGATGTCTATGAAAACTCTTGAGGGCCTATTAATATTGGTGTGTTTGTGTGTCTAGGTGAATATGTGTGCCTGTGAAGGTGTAAAATATGCAAGATGGAATTGCTAAAAACGGTGTTGTGTTTTTGTTTTTTTTTTTTGTAAAAGTGTACTATTTAGTGTTGCTATTTTGAGTGTTAATTTGTTGTTGTTTTTATTGTTCTAAAATTAGTACTTCTAATTGAATTTTGCTATACATTTATTTGTTTAATATATATACTTTTAACATTATATATGTATTTTTTTGGTTAAGTTTTGAACGTATGCTTTTAACACTTATAATACTTTTCTTGCTGTGTATATAGTATATATTTATGTATATAGTAAATACATATGTATATACTATTTTACTACTAAAACTACAAACTTTTTTTAACTACATTTTTGTTTTTCTTGTAATGTGTTAAGGTGCTTTTTATTAGTTTTTCTTAAGATTTTGTTGTAGTTTTTGTTTTTATTTTTTAATAGAAAGTATTTGAATTTATTTTTATTTCATACATTTTTATAAATTATTATTTGTCATATTTGCGTATTTATTTTACAATTAAGTTTATAAGTTAACCGCATAAATATTCAGTATTGTTGTTTTTTTAGTTTGTTTTTTTTTTTTTGTTAACATAACCCAAATTTCTTATATGAATTGTTAGCAACGTAACGGGCTGAAACAACATAACTCCAATATAAGCTAATTTAATATTATTTTCATATCGTTGCATTTATTTTTATATCCATTCAGTATCATAAATTTGATAACCATTATATCTCTATCATAACAGAATTTTGCTAAAATGCGATCGTAGGTTTAAGACCTAAAAAAACAAAATGTATTTAGAATATAAAATATAAGAAAAGTCTTAAGCGATTTTGATTAAAAATAATTGAAAATGTTTGCCGCAAGAAAAATATTTTTGTACCTTTTTTAAATTTTTATGATTAAAAATAACAAAAAAAAAATTCAACAAAGCTTAAAGAGCTTTGGGCATCTCCAAAAAAAGGTCCACCAAAAGTGAAGAAAAACATTAAAATAAAGCACTCAATAGCTTTTATTTTTATTTTTTTTATTTTGATGAGTATTGAATTTAACTTCTTATGATGTATTTTTATTAAAATTCATCATGAACATCTTTACCGCATTTTACTACTGTTGGAAAAATTTGTCGCGTTTACATTAACATTAACATTAACATTAACATTAACATTAACATTAACATTAACATTAACATTAACATTAACATTAACATTAACATTAACATTAACATTAACATTAACATTAACATTAACATTAACATTAACATTAACATTAACATTAACATTAACATTAACATTAACATTAACATTAACATTAACATTAACATTAACATTAACATTAACATTAACATTAACATTAACATTAACATTAACATTAACATTAACATTAACATTAACATTAACATTAACATTAACATTAACATTAACATTAACATTAACATTAACATTAACATTAACATTAACATTAACATTAACATTAACATTAACATTAACATTAACATTAACATTAACATTAACATTAACATTAACATTAACATTAACATTAACATTAACATTAACATTAACATTAACATTAACATTAACATTAACATTAACATTAACATTAACATTAACATTAACATTAACATTAACATTAACATTAACATTAACATTAACATTAACATTAACATTAACATTAACATTAACATTAACATTAACATTAACATTAACATTAACATTAACATTAACATTAACATTAACATTAACATTAACATTAACATTAACATTAACATTAACATTAACATTAACATTAACATTAACATTAACATTAACATTAACATTAACATTAACATTAACATTAACATTAACATTAACATTAACATTAACATTAACATTAACATTAACATTAACATTAACATTAACATTAACATTAACATTAACATTAACATTAACATTAACATTAACATTAACATTAACATTAACATTAACATTAACATTAACATTAACATTAACATTAACATTAACATTAACATTAACATTAACATTAACATTAACATTAACATTAACATTAACATTAACATTAACATTAACATTAACATTAACATTAACATTAACATTAACATTAACATTAACATTAACATTAACATTAACATTAACATTAACATTAACATTAACATTAACATTAACATTAACATTAACATTAACATTAACATTAACATTAACATTAACATTAACATTAACATTAACATTAACATTAACATTAACATTAACATTAACATTAACATTAACATTAACATTAACATTAACATTAACATTAACATTAACATTAACATTAACATTAACATTAACATTAACATTAACATTAACATTAACATTAACAGATCTAGATCTTGTTTGCCTTTAGACCAAGATCCTTGTGTATTATTTTTCTTTTATCCAAGTTGACAGATACAAACGCTGTTCAAGCGCGTTTGTCTAACACGCTGTAACATTTAAAAATGTTATGTAAAATTCATAAGTGTCTAAGAAAAATACCCTTTATTTGTGATCGAAAAAAATAAACCAAAACGTTAACATTTTTACTATTTATTAAGAAGAAAATAGTAATAGAAAATAGAAGATTTCTAATTCAACCCAATCACGAATAAAAACTCCCGATGAGTTTTCTCTCTTTTTCCTTTCCTCCTATCCTTAATAAGAACTCAAAGCGGAATTTCTCCCTATTACCTTTCCTGCAAATTTAAGCGATCTTCGAAAACGGGAGAAATTTCTGTGTTGAAAAAAACTAGTCACTAACGCTTAGAAAAAGGAGGCGTGAGAGTTGATGTGAAAAGAGAGAGAGAGTGATGTGATGTGATGAGAAAAATGAGGAGTTAGAGTTGATGTGAGTTTTTCCGCCAGCAGCAACTAAAGGAGCAAGAAAATCTAAGTATTTTGATTTTATCAAAATAAATAACTATAAATTTTAATTTTGGACAAGGATTTAGTCAAGGACCAGGACTTACAGTTTTACAAACATTATATCATAAATTTGTACAATGATAAGCACTATGATTTAAACAAGAATTTGGATAAAAATTTGAACGAAGAGTTGGAAATAGATAAGGATTATAACAAGGATTAGGATAAGGACTACGATAATAAAAGGAATGCACAATGTTAGGTAACGGCAACGATTGGGACAATTAGATATTTCGTCTAGAATAAGATTAAAATATTAAAATATAGATTAAGAACATTTTTTGAACAGAGACAATAATTAGGATTCGGATTAGGACAACGATTTATGAAAAGAATTAAGCGCCAGAGATTGAATGACGGAAAGGTCGTACCTCCTATAATCAAGCGGCAAAAACAGAAACCGATCTCTACCGGTAAACCGTAACCCAGAACTGAGGCAAAGAGCAAGGCAAGTGACGTGGCCAAACGACATCTGATCGTGGCACTCATTGACCGAAGCCATCCTCAAGAACAAATGTCTCTCGAGCTGTGGAATTCTATAGAGATAAAACTTCTCGAAACGATGTTCGCGAGGATTGAAATCCAACTTGACGCTCCAACGAGGTTAAAATCATGAAATGCAAGGACGACCCGAGTGCTCTGTTGTGGATAAGGGAATAGCACCGACGCTCTAAGGCCTATGGGACGACGTGAAGGCAGAAGTGTTCTTCTACAGAATGGGACCGCAAGAATCCGCGTTGAAAGTATTGCAAAAACAGAATCCTGATGTAACGACAGCTAACTGGACGGTGTTGAAGGTGGTTGAGCAGCAAACTTGTAGTATCGGCGGGCCACACTACATCATCCAGATCAATAAGAAGGCAGAGGATTTTCTGTACCCTTGTTACGGGAAAATGGTGTGAAGCTAAGAGAGCGTGTATCTGTGTCTCAAAAAACATAACCCACAGACAACAAAAAACATTCTTGAGACCAGGGAGGTTCGCATTGTAGCGAAGACTGTTGCCACCCAGGAACTCAGGCCCCACGATGCAAATGAAGCTGGAGGTCCGAGCAAGCGAGTAGACCCCGTGGAGGAGCCCTACGCATAATGCAGCTGAACGTCCTCCAGTTCAATCTGTACAAAAGTAAGCTAGCAAGCGCAGAACACCTTCCCGTTTTAGAGGAAGAAAGCTACGATGTGGCAGTAATGCAGGAGCCAGGGTTAGCCTTGGGTAAGGCGGTCTCCGACTTAAAGGCACCCAACCACATTTTTTACGCACCGACAGTAAGTAGAACAACAAAAGTCATCCTAACAAGGAAAGGCATCTATACTTATGTAATGTTTCATTACAGCACTGATGATCTCACAGTTGTGGTGCTAGAGGGCCGACCCTGGTGGCATTCTGCTGCATGGCGCACGACATCAGCGCACCACCAAATGAGCTCCCTAGATTTTTAACTATAACCAGCAGAAAGAAACAGGCGATTGTCATCAAAACAGATGCCAACGCACATCACTCAGTGTGGGGAAAGTTCAGGCTTTCACGATCGAGGTGAATCGATGCTTAACTTTATTTTTGAAACTAACTTAGACGTAGCTAACACAGACAAGGAACCTACATATGTAGGTACTTCTTCCTCTAACATATTAGACCTTACATTAACGTCAAATACTAACAGCCTTGTAACAGATGCCACCCAGGCAGGTGCTGGAGGGTGCTTGAACAGCCTAGGAAGGATCAGGCTCAGGCTCACAGAATACGTAGCTATTCCACTATAGAAATTGTACAAATTGATGGAAAGATACGACAACATGCAAGATCTCGATCTCGAAAACAATGTGCTATATAGCATGTGGAAAACGAACGTCGTTTAGCCTGGTATGCACCCGAAGGGACAGCAGGACACTGGTGGGAATACTTACCGGTCATTGCATGGTGGCAGTCAACGCTAAAAAGCTGGGTATTACCACGAACATACAACTGCAGGAAATGCAAAGAACCAGGTATGCAAGAAACCCTGGAGCACCTTCTTTGCACATGCCCTGCCTTACTTAGAGCGAGACTCAAATACTTAGGCTCGACGACGCTATCGTCACGGAAAGATGTAGCCAAAATTCCTCTAGAATAGAATTTGCGAATTTGCAAATTATGCGCAAATCTTTGAAGATTTCCACTAATGCCCTGAAGGCTTTCATCAACCGGTACCACTAAGGGCCATATGGTCTATGAGAGACTCATAAGAGAGACAACCGGATCAATCTAACCTAACCTAAGTCAAAGATTTAGATAAGCATTAATGCAAGTGTTCGAATAAGGAGTTAGACAACACATGGACAAGGATTAGTATAAATATTTAATACCTTCATATAAGGTATTAATAATGTCAAGGTCAATACAACGAACAAGGATTGAACCAAGTATTTGGATAATCATTAGTGTAAAGATAAGTAAAAGGATTAGGAAAAGGATTAGTGCTTATACAAATAATATCAAAGTTCAAAAATATTTAAAATTCAAATCGCTACAGAAAAAATCAACATATTCTCATTTTATTCATTTTCTTTTTTCAAAACTATTTTTCAATTAAGAATTCGAGTTCTATTTTGATTTTAGGTAAAGAGCCTGTAATTCGATTCCTAAGCTTGCATAGCTTATAAATTACTTATTTAAATACTTTATAATACTTTTCAAATCTTTACAAGAGCAAAATGGATTACTTTTAACAAACATTTAATATTCACAGTACTTACAAGAACTGAGGCAATTCAAGCGGGTTCGTGGCACCGCGCAACTACCTTCTCTCAAACTGTACTGCTTCTGTTCCTTTTTAAATTTGAAAATTTTGTAAACAAAGTTTCTGTATAGATCTCATCAGCCGAGAAATTTCAAATTTTCATTTTTAGATGCAAAACAGCTGATTTCGAAATTAGTTCTAACTTTTTTGCTTTTTCTCGATCATTCCGCTTTCGGATAAATCCGCGGTAATATGCATGATAAGGCTGATAATAAAAAAAAAATTAAAATTCTGGCAGAATTCTGAAAGAAATTTTTTCGTAAGAGATATACAGTCCTATTATGAGGATTTTTTTATGTGGATTTGGAAAAATGAGTTTCTGTTTTTGTGATCAAGATTTTTGGAAAATTTCTTCATCAACCGTCATAATAACTTTAAAACGAAACGGAAACTGGCTTTCCTAAGTCCACGTAAAACAAATAAGTTATTACAGAGCTGATGGAATTTGTTTGTTTCGTTTATAAATAGTTTTAATTTTTGTCATGTGAATTTGATTTTCTAATAAAATAGAATAAAAATAAAATGTAAATAAAACAGAATAAAATACGGTTATATAACAATATTAAAAACAAGTAAATAATTAAAACAAAGAAACAAATAAATTAAATAAAAATTAAATACATACTTTAATACGCAAAAGAACACTGGTTTAAGCAATTAAATATTTTTTTTTTTTTTCAATATACAATCGATTCTGCTTCTACAATTTGCTCATAAATATTACAATTTCTTGAAATAACTGCTCGAGGTTATTTTTGTTTTTTTATTAATTTTTTTTTTGTATAGAAGTTTAATCTCAATACTTGCCATATCAACTTATTGCATTCTGAAAACTGATTTTGTTGCAACATTCTTTCAACATTATTTTTGTGTATGTTTGTTTGCTATATAATATTAATCATTTACTATAAATTTATATGCTTAAGCATACATAAATAAGTATATATATATTTATATATTTACTTTGTTACAACTACGCGTATATTTTTCTTCATATACAATATTTAATTATTAACTTTTAAGCCTTAACCTATGCAAAAATTTGCTTTTATTGTTACATGCAACTGTTTTTTCTGATGATTTTTCTTTTTGAAGAGATGAAGAATATGTTAGCAAGTAGGCAGGTAGTAAAATTATATAAAGCATGATAGAACTATAACTAAAAGCAATATACAGTTTATATAAAAGTTGGTATAGAAAAAATGTTGGTAATACGTTTTTCTTGTTTTTGTTTGTATATAAAAAATTATTGTTTACAAAAAGCTTTAAAATATATATATATAAAATTGAGTTAATCAAATACGTATAAACATTTACAAATATATAGTAAGTGTTAAAAAAAAAAACATATAAAATAGAACAGCCTTCATTTACTAAAAAATATATTAAAACACTTTAAATTTAACTAAGTTGTGATTTCGTTCGAAAAAGAACTAAATTCTTTGTCAGATAGCTTTAATTATCTACGGAATTGGCGCGCAATTGACTATAGCAACCCTGACAGACACGCACTGGCTTTAATATGCGTAACCTGGAGATTTCTGATTCGAAGCGGCTGCATTTGTTGCAGAACACAAGGCCGCAATTTCGACAGTGGTGCTTGCGCTCGTACAGATTGAATCTAAAAGAGAGAGAAAGATATAGAAGATAATCACGACTTTTTGTTTGTTAATAAAAATGTTTTATAATTACTTGACGTGGCATTTGACGCACTGATCGGCGCCCTCATCTTTGAGCCAATGATCAGCCACACCGCGTCCTGGCTGCTCTGTGACACACCAAGAGAAAATGCGACCACGTGCATCACCTGCATTAATTAAAGTATTAATTAAAATTTATATATCAGCTATTTTACCACTCTTTGTTATGAGCTTTTAAGCTTAACTTACCAACATATAATATTTTATGATCCTTTGAAACTGTCAGCGCTGTTATGCTAGCCGGCTCTGCGTTATCTTTGCGATCATAGGCGGTATGCATGGTGAGTTTAGAGCGAAACATTAATTGACGTTGCCATTTGAAACCTTGAATGAAAGTAGATAACATTTCAATTTAACTAGAATAACTTCAAAATTAATATTAACATTAACATAAACACTGACACTATCGTTAACTATCCGTAATATTAGCATTACATCGATAATAATCATAACTTGAATAAAATTGTAGGAAATCGAACTCCCTAAATCTTAGTTAAACATAAACAAAAAACAAAACAAACAGCTAGTCTGTCTCTATAGCGCTATCAATAAATAACTCACCTTTACGCAGTGAATGTTCACCCTTGAGACGTTCGTTGTCAACAACTACAAAGCTGTCGGTTAAGCTTGTATCGGATTTGCTGGCACGTATTGTGCGCTGCTCATCGCCAGCGCCATGTTCTAAGTTTTATAAAAAAACAAACTTTTAATACCTACATTAAGAAATATAAATTTTGTTGAACACACCTTCATCGGTATTGCGCCGCGCGTTTTCCGTCTCATCGATTGTGGAAGAGGATTTCATTTCATGCAAGGATTTTGTGCCTGTAACAGAACTCTTACGTCTTTCATTGCTTGGGTCTTCTTTGTGGGGGCTATCATTGGATTTTTGACTGTGTTCGGAAGCCTCCGAGATGCTGCTCTCAGATGCGGACTTGGCAATTTCTGTGAGAGAGAGAGATGGTCAAAAAATATTGCTTAAAAATACAAAATATTTGCTAACGGTTCTCTTCATTGGCCGACAGGCTCTTCATCTGCTTGAAAAGATCTAAATTTTTGCCTTCAACTTTACTGCTTGCAGAGCTGGCTGTGCAGGAAACTTTGTCCTTGTCGAAGCTCTCCGGTTTTTCCTGTGAATTTACCTCAGCACAGCGCTTAAGCTTGCGATCAATGGGTACCTGCGTGTATTCCAGCGACCACATCTGTAACATACATACAATAAATTTGCGAACATTTCGAGCATAGTTATTTATTTCAGCAAATTTTCAAACTTACTCTCACCACACCATCCGTGGAGCCGGTGATGACAACATTCTGTTGATCCCACTCGCGTATCTGCGAGAAAGAGACACACAGTATCTGCTGCATGCGGTCAGCGCTGCCCACGCTTGTATTCACTGTGGCTAAAGCATCACCATTGATAGACCAAACATGCAGCCAGGTTGCCGAGCAGGTCGCTATATCGCCCGTTAGCTCATTGATGGCAACGGCCGCAACAACGCCAACATGAGAGCGTAACTGACGCACAAAAGTAAAGCGTGTCATGTCCCAAACAATGGCGGTGCCATCACGTGATCCTGAAACAATAACATTGTAAGCAGCACTGGCAGCCAAACAGCTGACAGCATCTGTGTGTCCATGCAGCGAATGACGCACAGTCAGACTTTTGCGATTGGCATCAAACTTCCAAATAGTCACCACCGAGCTGGTGCCAGCGGTAACAATCATTTTGGCATTGGGACAAGCGCAGGTGAGAATTTCGCCAGAATTTTGTGCGGCTGCCTCGGAGACAAATGAAGCACGATCCGAATCATAGAGACCGATGCGCAGCGAATGATCGGCAAAGCCCCAAGCGATGTATTTAGCATAGGTCGGCGGCATCATGACCTGAGTGGTTGTTAAGACAAACATGCACGTTATAAGTCAGATTTGAGAAAAATTTAGAACCTACCTTATTCTGCTCCACGGCAAACACAGTCTTATCCGGTTGTATTATTTGCCCCACCGGTCCCTTTAACTCTTTGATGGGCTGTAAGCTAGGCTTCAGGTTGTCTAAATTATGAAAAAATAAACGATCTGATTGCAGCACTGTTGAATTGCCCTGTATAAGAGCGCCCGGATCGATTAAAGTTGAATGTCTGGAGTTGGTCATTTTTTTGGCCGGGTGTGCCTTTTTAAATAGCTGTTTTGGTATCTGCCCGAAGTTATTAATGAAACCAATGGTGGCATTTTTCTTCAAAGGATCATCAATGCTGTGAATAATTAAATAGAGATTTAATGAAAAAGAAAATAAATAAATGTCATACTTGTAGATATCCACGTTGCCCTCGTAAAATAGATGATGAAAAACATTGGTGGCTTCAACTGCTGCTGGTCCTTGCTGTTTGCAGCCAAATATTAAATCAATCCACTGCAAGAAAATTTAAAAAATGTAATGAAACAATATATTTTACAAGAAAAGTCGTAACATACCAAATGTAAGTTTTGACTGACATAATCGCACTCCAAGGCACTCCTATGTACTCTTATGAATTCTTTTGGATCCTGTTTAGCCCATGGTGGTAGTATGACATGACTCAGAGTTTCTCCATTTTGTTTTGTACCTAAAAGGCATAAATAGAGTAATAGTTAGCTTAGGTTAGAAGAAAGGAACAAATCATTTTGTGGATATGGGGGTCTAAAGGACCTTTTTAATTATTTATGTTTGTGTGGCTATCGGAACAAACACGGTAATATACCCAATCAGTAATAGCACGATTGTTTCAAGTAGCCAACTTGTGTGCATAAGAAACTGAGAATAAAAAACTCTATTTTTCACACAAACCATATCATAAATACACCGTTTCGAACCCAAGAAATAAGAAATCAAATCAATTTGATGTCTGAAAGGTTCTATTCATTGTATTTGGTTGTTTGGAAGGTACAATCAAATTCAAAGTACTATAAAATTCGATACTGATTCACTCATATAGCAGTACACCTCTGTATTTAACAACACAACTCTTGATCTCTGCATTAAAAAAAGTTCGCATCCAATTGCTTCTAATGACTAGTTCAAATAGTCATGACCAGTTAACAGAGGTTTGCTTCATACCAAAATAGAACTCAACCGCCTAGAAAGCGCATATATTAATAAACGGCAAAATAATACCTGGTTGTTATCGACGCCTAATTCGAAAATTGTAATAGCAAGAAATAATAAGGTGCGGAGCATGATACTTTTTTTATGCATGAAGATGGCTTCAATCCATGAAGCACTTGGTTTGACAAATGAAGACTCTAGGAGTGAAGTCGAAGTATTGATCGCCAACGTAACCAGTCTCAATTGCAAGTTTGAGATGAAATAAAATTCGGAGAATCCAGCAATAATAAAAATATTTTAGGATTTTATGATCGTTTTCTCAGTTACTCTATTAAATATTTCAGAAATAAATTGAAACAAAAGTCGATTTAGTAGATTTAGGATACTTTGATAGGAAGAGGTTGACGTCAAAAGTGAAGCCCAAGCATGTTAACTGTGAACGACAAAATAATTTTTCTGTTTAAATATTGTTTTTTTTTTCTTCTTAAAGACTCAATTTATCTAGTTGGTATTGCAAAATTTATCATTTCTTACCCAAATCAAAATTGTTGGAATTTGTAATGAACTCCGGGAGGTAAAAGAATTCCGGTATCAACTCTTTAACATCGGCCATATTTAAATTCGATGCTGATTGCCAGGCCTCCTTTAGGCTGTGAAACATGCGATCGGCCAAATCAAAGTGACCGCCTTGCAGACGCAAAAAGTGTTGAGTAAAAGGTTCCAAGCGCACCAGATACGAGCAGACAATCATGGCAGAGCTGTAATGTGTGCCATAGTGATAGGGTGGCGTCTCGCCATGTGGATCATCCCATTCCTATACAAAAAAAGAAAAATTGTTTTAGAAAAATTGTAAAAATTTCAAATATAATTAAACTAATCGAAAACAACCTTGAAACGTTTCTGAAATTGTTCCAGACGTTCATCTGACTGCGCGCCCATAGGTTTTGAGAAATCTCGGAATGTTTTTGGACTGCTAAAGTCAAGATCTTCCGAATCATAATCAGCGAGAATCCAAGGAAAGACAGGATATTGCATGAGATCATTATAGGAGCGGCCAGCAAGAGTATTTAAATGCATTAGGTATTGGAAGTTTGATATTTCACCGCGCTGTTAAGACAAAAACAAAAGTGAGCAAAAAATAAGAAATATATATAAATAATACTTATAAAAAAATGCGAATACTAACCACCCAGCGCTGTGTGACAGAAGTCTCACCAATGAGACTGCTAAATATGCCCGATGTCTGTTCAACGCTGGCGGTACGTTTTTGACCCGCCACTGACTGCTGTGCATTATCATTTATGGCTGTGGCATGAGCCATAAAACGCTGATAGACCTAAGTATGAAAATATTGAAGGGATATACAGTAAAAACAATTAATTTTTAAATGCAGCGCTGCGTACCTTGTTTCTGACTTTGCGCGGAAAACTCAAAAGATAATTGCGTCCATCCTCCGAGAAGACTTCCAAAGCAATGGGCTGCAGCAAATAGCGTCGCTTGTGCACTTCACGTATTTCCTCATAAGAAAACTTCGAACATTGACGCATTTTGACGGAACGCGTTGAGCCACCAGAGTTGGGTATAATTGGCTCATAGGCTCCTGGTGGCAACGTGTCGATATCACGTATTTCACGATTCTTCAGCAGCGTAAAGCCATCGACTATATAGCAATGTTCCTTGCCAAACAGCAGCAGACCCTCGGTAGTATCCAAACCTTGTATGCGAGCACAGCGGAACATAAAAGAAATTTTTTCCTGCTCCTCTAGCAAACGCAAAAAGGTTTCATTATCCGACATCATTGACATATCCTCATCTTCCTCGTCAATTTCTTCTTGTGTGCCACCGCTACCATCTAAAGACTCTTGAGTCAGCGCATGTGTGGGATGTGTTAGTTTGAGCGGCTCTAACGGTGTCTGTGGTGGTGAGTTGCTGCTGCCACCTGGCTCACTACGTGAGGCATGCTGCAGCGGCAGTGCTTGTTGTGACTTTGGCGCTTGACCATTGCTGGCATCCATGGAATGTTGCTGATGCAGTGACTGTTGATGCTGCAACAGCGAATCAGTCTCGCAAAGTATGCGCGGCGGCTGCTGACAATGCGTATAATAGATTTTGCTATCGAAGCTGGTGGCAACTTTGTATTTTAATTGACGCTAGAAAAAGATAGAAACAAGTTAAAACACTCAAAAATAAAAATAAAAAAAATATGTGCGTCTACATTATCGGAAAGCTCAAGTTCCGGTCTATACGGATATTGTAAATAGAACAGCTCATTGCGCATGGTTTTTTTGCGCATGCGATGTGGACCCTCTGTAGTATCCAAAATCCATTTATCCAACGTGGAGCTGCCCTCAGGGCCCCAGAGGCCACGCTCGCGAGTTAGCTCTGTTTCTGATTGTATCCAGTCTTGATAAACGTAACGTTGCGTGTGCTGTAGCGTCTGTATATATTGCTTGCAGCGTAGCTCCCAGAGATCCCTTAAAGGACAATAGATATGAAATATTGTGATATAATATAGGACAATTTTGAGAAATTCTCACCGTATCAGCTGCACATGCACTGCATTGCATTCGAAAGCCAGCTCGCGACTCATAGACGAACGTATGCGTATCATCAGCTCCTCCTTTTTGACTTTGGTGCGACTAGCCAGGCGTGTTAGGCCGCCTGTTACCTTTTGTATCTTCGATTGTATTTGATTGTGCAGTTCCCATGGTATACGATACGAAGCTTTGCGCTCTGCCTCGACATAATTAAACCACAGTTTAGAAGCGAGTTCCATAACCTGCTCGCGTGTTGTCTGCAAATCGGGTGCTTTGGAATTGGCTGGCGGTGGCGTCAGTGTTATTTTGAAAACCTCTTCAATAGCGGGCTTCTTGCAGACATACAGTTCCTCCCAGACACGGAAGGCGGCACCAACAATCAAATTGCGACCCTGTGAAAGAAACAAAATTTAACTTAAGCTGATGCATTGCGAGCTTTTTTTTTTTTTCAATAATATTATACAATTAAACAATTCTTTAATTTAGGATTTCTATTTTAAATTATTTTTTCATATAAAATGTTGTCCGTCTTGGGGCTACCTTGTTCAAATATAAATTTACCTGCAGCTGATTTAAGTCCTCATCTTTGGGCTCAACAGTGTCCGTCTGTGGATTGACATGCCAGGTTGTGTTGCGGCTTGTTGATGGCTCCAGTATTATTTTCATGTCAGCGGTTAGCTGCAGCAGACAGTAAGTAAGACAGCCTATAAACTCCAACTCATGATTACCAGCACCAAAGATAAGCAAGCGATGTGTGATAATTTTGTGTAAAGCCTCTAAAACGCTCATCTGTTCGGTTATAGACTCTGTTGAACGCGATAGTAAAAACAAAATCGTGCGATTTAGAGAGTGATGTAGCTGCTCCAGTGTCAACGAAGCCGAAGTTCGACGCTTGGCCTGTGCAATCAATTTTATGACAAAGTCAAAAATGTCATGCGGATTTCGTGTCAAGCTGCCCTGCCAGAGTTTATCCACAACGCGTGCCGTAAAATAGAAGACATTTGGAGCAATGTGCTGAGTGTGGCTTTGCAGCAGCGGTACTATGGGCAGAGCGGCCTGCTCACCCACAAGCACATCGGCTGCCAGTAGATGATCCATTAGTGCTGTTATGATTTCTGTTTGATATTCAATTTGTTGTGAGAGCTCCGCGCTCTCGGGAGAGGCGTCCAGAACCAGATCAATAACAGGCGTCGTTTTGCCGTGTATATTCAGACTCAACGAGTCGACAACAACAACACGCAGAAAATCGATGATGCACTTGCGCACCGGATGTTGGGTGAGTAGATGTGGTGCCGGTTTTTCACAAAAACTCTCTAAATTGAGCATAAAAGAGGCAGCGCCAGTGTTGGAAGAATTATCAGTAGGCGTCGAGTTGCCGCTATCAGCGGCAGAGTCGTTATCTGTTGCTTTGAGGTTAGGAAAGAGCACCGCAACCATTGAAGAGATGACATCACCGGACATTAGGACAGGCATGAAATCGGGTAAATTTTGATAGAGACTAAAGAGAAGCTGAATGATAGTCTCTGGATGACTAGTGAGCCAGGACACATTATCGGTTGCGTGCACTATGGCACGCACCATGCCGAGCAGTACGCAAACAGCCTCTGGGCAGACATTAATTTTGGCAGCAACAGCATTTGGAGTGGCATGCGTGACAGGAGCGCCCCATAGGAAAGTCCAAACGCGATCCAGATCGAATTTAGTATGTTCGCTAGCCAACACCTTCACCGGTTGACCCATTATGAGAGCGGTGAGCAGAAAGTACAGCTCCGGCACGTCCAGATGATGCTGCAACAGCCATTCAAGCATCTGGAAACCTGAGGAGAAGAGAGAAGTTTTTATGAGTAAAAAAACAAAATCGCCATTTTTTTATTAATTAAAAAAAACATGTGCTATGATTTTTTCGAAGTTTTTTTAATGTGAAAAAAAGCTACAACACTAATTGTATCAGTAATCTTGAACATGTGCTGTAATGTGCACCAGTTGTGCTACAAAGTGTCGCAAAAGGATACAAAATTTCTCCGTAATGAAACGATATACTTCATTTTTGTTTTATGGGAGCCTTAAAACGCGAATCTTGAAGGTACATTATTTTAAAAATTTAGAACTTGTGCTGCAATGGCATAAAATTGTGCTGTGATGAGCTTTAGAGAAATTGAAAAAATCTGTATAAATGAGGTATGGCACATTTTTTAAAACTTTCGAACCATGTGCTGTAATGCTCTTAAGTTGTGCTATAAGATGACACAGACTGATTATAAAAAAAAAACAAATATGCAAATATTTTTTCGGGAATTTTTTTAATTCTCTCTACGGTGTATATAAGCACAACTTGAGAACATTACAGCACAAGGAGCAAATTTTTGAAAAAAAATTTATATTGCAGTAATTAAGAGGGGTTGTAGTAATTTTCCGAAATTTTTACGGCACAGTTTTATAAGCATTTTTTTAATTTTGATGTAATGAGCCTTATACGTACCGTATTTACATAAATGAGAATATCTCTTTGACAAATTTTTTTAAAAAAATTCTAACCTTGTGCCTTTGAGAGAATAAAAAAATTCAACAACAACACAAGTGCAAATGAATCGCTAATCCAATTATTTCTATTATTTCATGCGACACAGAAAATAGCACATTGGAAGCAACACATCATCTACGCTTTTTTAAAACAAATAAAAAATGGCGTGCGTATCTAACTTTACTTAAGCTCATCAGTTCAATTCAATATAATAATACTCACCCGGTATATTCAATGCACCGGTGCGCACTTCACCGGCAATCTGCGTGGGCAAATGCTGGAGCACATTCACCGATGTGGAGACAAGAACATTGGAGCTACTAGCACTGGCACTACTTGGAGCAACGCCGCTGCCACCCGCACTCAACTGCTGAGCACCGAGACCCAACATTTTGCGCTGCGAAACCATTTCAGTGAAGCGCAAGTAGCCGCCATTATGTGTGGCATCGCGAAAACGCACCATAAAGCTCTCATTAGCGCAGACTACAACCAAAATGCGCACAACAATGATGACCGTGGTAAAGTGCACATGCGGCTGCATAAAGAGCAATAGCCAATCCATGCCCAGAGTTTTGGAGATGTCATCGCAAATTATATAGTTGACGGTATTGCGTGGTGTGAAGAGCAAGCCGTGCAGCAGCGACAAGCAACGATTGCGCAAGTAAATATTTTGAGCCATGGCTTCATGCTCTGCGGTATTCGCTGTGCTACCCGCGGCAGCATCACGCTTCATAGTAGGCAGAATTAAAGACTTTTCGGGATGATCGACGCGTGGCAACTTGGCTGCAATGTATTGACCAAAAAGCAGCAAGTCTGCATGACGCGGCTGACCACCGAGCAGCGTCTCCAGCAGATTGAAAAGTATTTCGCGCGTGGAATAGTCCTTTATATCGATTATTATGTGCAGCAACTTGTTCAGCAGCTGTAGATCACGCATAATTTTAACATTTTGCTTCTTTTCTGCAGACTCAACGGCCAGCTCGAGTAGATGTTCGAGCAGAGAGCGTAGCAGGCCATTCGGAGCGCCATGCCAGATCTCCAGATCGCAGAGTAGATCTTGAAAAGCTGTTATATTTGGTATGGCTGACATATCCTGACCGCTATTCACTGTGCCCACCAGCCCGAAAGTCAGATGGAGTATGTGTGAATTGAGCAGATTGCGTTTCTTTTTGAAGAACATGCCGAGCGTCTGATAAGAACGCTTGCGATCCATTTCACTTTGAGCAGCACGATTGCTGCGCACCACGCAGGTAAGAGCCTTGACGCCAGCGTAGAGCGATTCAACATCCTGAGCCATGGCAATGATGCCGAGTAGTACGTTACAGCCGCCCACGGTGTCGATCATGGCAGAGACGGGATGAGGGCTAAAGACGCGTACGCCTAAATAGCCAACAACAACACCACCCAGAGAACGACCAGCACCGGCCAAATGTCCGGCTGAGTTGTGAAGAATTCTAGTTATTAAGAGAGAAAATTTATGCATCCAAGACTTAACTATTTTGTCATAAAGTGCAGAAAAAACTTACTTGATGGGTGTGGCATTTTCATGCGAATTCATGCCCAGCTGCTTGGCAATTGACTTATTATCGGTGCGACTATAAACCTTGCGTATCTTGACTAGAGTCAGCTGGGATACTGCCTTGGCATTCAAACCCATAAGCACGCGATCTTCCGGCACTAAAGGCGCCAAAGGTTCACTTTGCTTGCCCAATTGAGGAGCCTGCAGCGAGCCCATATAATGCGGACCCAAGGCGTAGATGGTCTGCACCGTCTGCTGCGGCAAAACATCTTCGAGTAGATGACAAACTCCCTGCTTCCAGCACAGGCGTGAATAGCGACGCCAAATAGGGGGCGTGCCAATATAACCATAAACTTGACTGGCCACAGCCAGATTGGCGGAGCCAGCTCCTGGGTTTTGAGATATATAATGCAGTTTTTGAGTATGCATGGGCTAAGAGAAAGTGTGAAAGTTATAAAGATAGTAAAACTATTTGTGAACATGACTTACAATGCCGTCCAGATAGAGCGTCAGACTGGAGTTCTTGAGTACAGCACGATTGAGCACTACGACAAGATTGTGCCACTGACCTTCATGCAAGAGATCGGGACACCAGATGCGCGCATTGCCATCATCTGAACCCTCCGGCTCCCAGTCACCCATGGCTAAGGTTGAAAGAAACAAAAATACACATGAGGGACATGAAATGAAAATCAACAACCATAAGTACTCACTTTTGCTGGGCTTCACCAAAGTCTCCTGTGTGGAGACCACAATGGCTTTGTCACGCGCCGACAGAAGTATGGAAAGACACACCAAATGTTCCTCTCGCTGGTTGTGTATGGTACGCACCAAAGTCAGCAGACGCACGCAATGTGGATCTGTTTTTGGGTCGGAGAATTTCTCTACACAAAACCACGTGGAGTAGGAGAGTCCAGTTTGAGGCGGAAAAATGCGATCACCTGAGCCAATGCCACCTATGGTATTCGCATCAATTGTGCCACCTGCAGTGGCAGCAGCCTGTGGTGCCAATGAGGGCAGATAAAGGCAGCCGAAACCCTCTGCGGACATGTCCATTTCCACGAAAGGCGGCAGCGTGCTAGAGCCATGTGCGCGAAAGTCACGCGGTGTTGTCATGGAGACTAGTGTCTTGATGCGTGTCAAAGGCACCGGACCGCCCATGCAATATGGTTTATGCATATCTATATCAGCGCATGAAAGCGGCTCACCAAGACGCAAAAAATCACGCAGTTCTGTCGGCTGCAGCGCCTGTGCAGCTAAACGTTCCAGTATGTATTGCATGGCTACATGCAGCGGATTAGATTCTTCGGCCAGAGCGCGACGTGCTATTTTCAACAGCTGTTCGGCCAAGCCAAAATCGCACATAATCTGTTGATTACGCTCGCTGCGTACAAGTGATTTGATGATTTCCGAGAGATAAACTTGCAGATTGAGAGCCAACATGGGCTGTGTGTCGTGAGCTACGCTGGGCAATAGTTGCAGCATGCAAATGACAACGCCCGGGTGCACAATACGCGGCTCCGGTGCAGGTTGTGTTAGATTTAGCTGATTGGGATGCGCCACAACGGCAGCGTTTGCCAGCTCTTTGCAAGGCGAACGCGTCAAATGCGGATCATTAAAGACCGTTATGATGCCATGCAAATTGGGTGGCTCAAAGTTGTCGAGAGCAATGCTATAGAGCAGTCGGTAAACGACGCAAACGTAGGAGAGTGAGCGCGGAATGTCGCTGTTGAAGCTGCAAGAGAATAAAAAAAAATAGGTTAGGTTAAAAAATAAGTTAAAAATTACATAAAAATCTCTTAGGTCAACGGACAAACTTGCATTTGTTGAAAATTGAAACAAAAAATACGATTGTTGTTGTTATAGTTTTTCCAGCTCACCTATAGTTTAGTATATCACCGGAGAAAACCTCGTGATAGTATTTCTGAATGGTAGTATCCGACTTGAAGTCACCTCTGAAATCACACAATTCAGTGGCGGATTCAAAACAGCCCAACAAGCGCAATGTATCGCACAGTGAAGCGGTGCAGATTTCTTGATGGAAAAACTTGGCATTAGCGGGTTCAAAACGCATAGCAGTAGCCAAAGTTTGGCAAACAATTTGCAGCAGTAAAATGAGATCATCTTGTGTTATAGTGGTCGTTGCATCTTTGACCATAGCTTCAGCATTCAAATCTGCCTCCAATAGCACATCATTTAACTTGCCATCGAGCGAAACAAATACACTAGTCAAATAAACAAAACCACCCACTTTGCGAAAGACGGTGCGTGTGCGATGCGAGTCTTTCAGACAGCCGAGCAGCATATTAAGAATTTGAATTTTAAATTCCACCTGATACGATGGCACGGCATGCATAACAGAGAGTATGAAAAGCATGTCATCATCACCGCCGGCCGAGAGTATCAGTTCGCGTATAATGCCCAAAGACTGAGGGCGGCAATGTTTAAATTTGACTAAATCGTGCGTACACTTGGCGCCGCCACACTCACGAAAAACATTAGCATTATTATTGCTGCCGCTGAGCAAAATGGTTAAAGCTTCCAGCACATGTTTGCCTAAAGAATCGGCTAGATCTTCATTGGCGACATCTGTTGTGAGCAGCTCAACGCTTTCATCGCCTTTTGTAATCAGACGCACATGATCGGCATAGCGATGCAGTGAGTTGACGAAGACTTCTAGTATGCCAACCTCGCGATAGACATCCTTGAAGACGGCATTGTGACGCAGTATATTGAGCAGCGTTTTGAGACACTGAATGCTGCAGCTATAGGAATGATTACTCTTAAGTAACAGCGACAAGCTGATGAGCTCTTTGCAGGGCACAAAATTCAGCTGAAAAACAATGAATTCCAATAGATCGAAAAACTTCTCCTGAATCTGTGGACCCTTCAAATGTATGCGTTCGGTAAATTGACTCAAAGTGTTCTCTGCATCGAGTATGAAGTAGTTGGCGTGTTCAGCATGATAGACGCGCGAGATGGCATCTAATATGGTGCAGCAGAGCGTGGGTGAGGTGGACTTGATGAAGACATTTTGCAGCACTTGGAAGGCGTAGATGTTACGCACGCATGTCTCGCGTGAGCTAGCTTGAGGCATTTGAAAGTTTTGCATCTTGAAGAGCGTTGTAACTTGATTCTGCAGCGGACGCAGCTCATTGAAGCCGCACATGCAAAGCGAAGAGATCATGAGCACGAGGTTGCGTATGGCGGCCTGAACTTCAATGGATAACGAGCGTGAGGTGTCGAATCTAGAAGATAAAGATATTCAATTGAGTTTTTCTTTTTTAATGAGAGTTAACAATTCTGCGCTTACCTGAGCAGAAATTCACTTAAGAATAGATAACCTTGTGAAGCCTTAAAATCATCTAATAATATTTGTGTGACCTGACTAGAGTCCTTGAGAAAGCAAAAAACGGTGACAAACATTTCGACTATTTCCAAAGGATCGGAAAAGGAGAGACGCTTCATGTTATCGACACACAAGGCCATGCAGCCTTTGGCTGTTAAAGAGAAACGAAAATAATGATTAAACTGATTATGAAGTATTAAGGGTTATGTGCATAGCAAGTTAGCAGCGCAATTTTTGATTTTTGATTTTTGACCAAATCAACCATGTGCTGCTATGTTCTCTATGTAAGTTATTATGTAGTATATTTTAATTTTTTGTTTCTAAGAGCATATTTTTGTGAAGTGATATTTTTTTAGGAAATTCGAAAAATGTGCTGTTATGTAATCGACTTGTGCTACAAGTGCTATAAAACACATAAAAAACTAGCATCTTCGGATCTAAAGGGCAAATTTTTTTGCTATTCGTAAAATCAAATATGTGCGACTTTGTGTTTAATGTGTACATTTCGCTTTCATATGTCGCATTAAAACAAAAATATCAAATCTAAGGCTAAGGTTTTTTATGGTGATATTTTTGCAGAATTTGGAATTTGTGCTGTAATGTGCTCGCCATGTGCTACAATGTGTCATACAAAGATTTAAATATTTGTATTCTTCCGAAGACGTAAATACATTTTTTTAGAACGCGCACTGCTTATCTATGGATTTGTGTCCAATAGTGCTATCATATTTCGCACTGAAAACAATATCAAATCTAAGGTTATGGTTTTTTGTGTTGGCATATTTTCAGAACTTGGAATTTGTGATGTAATGTGCTCGCCATGTGCAACAATGTGTCATGCAAAGATTTAAATATTAGTATTTTGACGATTTTTAAAGGTGCAAACACTGTTTTTGAAGACCAGCGTTGCTTACTATGTGCTAAACATATAAGTTCTGCGCTAGATAACCTGCTTAGTTCTTAAAATAATCGGAATAAGTCGCTATGAATCAATTTTTTTGCATTTAAATTAAAAGGTAGTAGGAACTCTTTTTATAACGAATGCAGTTATTGTGCTGTGATGTTCTTAGGTTGTACTACTATTTGCCGGAGATGGACGAAAATATAGGTTAGGGGACGCGGCTGTGTCTTGATGATACCAGAGGGTAAATTATTTACCAACTCTATTTGAACCAGTTGGAGCTATTACCAAATCTAAGTAGGTCCTGTAAGGACACCGTTAACAGTATTAATTTGATCTCTTCTAAGGAAATTAGTTCTTTCGAGCGCCTTAGGTTCAGAGTTGGCCAAACCTGACGCGCTGCGTGACATGTGCTTCCAGTAAACTAACTTATTTTGGTTCTTTTAAGGGAAATCTCATTTGTGAGTGATTTACATGTGGTAAGAGGTATTCCAATTATTTTCTTTTTTTCCCGATAAAGTATTTGTAGTACCAGTCCGAGCGTGTTTATCTGCTTTGCAGCTTTCTTGAAAGTATCTTTGTCCGGGGATCCAGCATAGGAAGATTTTGAGCTGCTCTACCATCTCATTTAGATATCTGCGGCAGTTTAGGACTATTGTTGATGTTATTTTAACAGATTCCAGGGCTTTTTAAGCGGTTTGACTATCAGGTAGAATGCAAATATACTTAGCTAATATATTATTTATCTGAAGCCAATGAACGGCTTCATGTATAGCAGTAACTTCTGCTTGAAAGACACTACAGTGGTCAGGGAGCCTAAAGGCGAGATTGATGTTTAATAGTGATTCAGAGTAGACTCCTCCCCTCTACTTTGCCATCCAATTTTGATGCATCCGTGTTGTTTCAATGGCATTGCTAGGTGGAGGGTTTCCAATCTTCCATTCATTTCTGGAGGGAATGGATACATCAAACTTTTTGTAGAAGAAAAACTTTTGCGTGATGTAGTCTACGATCTTGGGTATTGGAGGAAAGAGTTTCCTAATGCTAGAGTGTCCTATTGTATCTCCTACCTATTGAGAGTTGGGGTCCAGACGTAGCCAACCGTTTAGTTAGGATATCAAATGGTATGAGGTGGAGCATTGTATCGAGTGGGTCTATCTGTAGGAGTGGTTCTCAGTGATTCACTAGTGCACAGCTCAGCTGTTCTTTGAACTTTACGAAGTATAATGAGGTGTGTTTGCCACATAACAATATGTGTAACACTTGGTCTCCTTTTAGTCTCCACTTGTTATCCAGTGATTTTTTGCTATCCAGTGATTTATAGGGCTATAGCTTGTTTAGCTCTATCGAGCAGTTTGGGCTCCCAATTTACTTTCCTTACTTAGATGAGACCCAGGTATATTGCTTGATCCGAGAAATTAATTCTTGTATTTCACAATCTTGGAGGACTGATTGTGGGTCAGTTGTGTTGTCCAGTAAAGATTACTAACTCAGTTTTTTCTGGATTAGCGCTGAATCCACAGCAGGAAATCCAATTTACGAAGGTGTTTAAACAATTGTCCATAACATCTCCAAGAGTAGAGTGATTTTTTTAGAGGCATAGATAGAACTTTGAAATGAAATAAAACAAGGATGAATTTTTGAAATTGACCTTATTCAAAGATAATCTTTTGGCATTATAATTTAAATATGATTTGTCGTATATGACCTCCACGGCTGGCTCGGACGTAATCTAATCAGGAGGTCTAATCACTTTTTCTACTTTCACATTTGTAGCCATATATCGGTAATAACGCGGCGAATGTTGTCCTTCAAGTGGTCGATCGTTTCGGGCTTATAAGCGTAGACTAGCGACTTCACATATCCCCAAAGAAAATAGTCTAGCGGCATTAAATCGCACGGTCTTGGAGGCCAATTTACGGGTCCGGAACGTGAAATTATGCGGTTACCAAACGTTTCCTTCAGTAAATCAACTGTGGCACGAGCTGTCTAACATATTGCGCCGTCTTGTTGAAACCACAGCTCCTGTACACCATGGTTGATCAATTAAGTAGCGAAAAGTCAGTAATTATGGCTCTATAGCGGTCACCATTCACTGTAACCTTCTGGCCATTACCGTTTTTAAAGATATACGGACCAATCATTCCACCAGACCATAAAGCACACCAAACAGTATGTTGACATACACTTGAGGATTATCTTCACTTCAAATACGGTAGTTTTATTTACTGACGTAGCCATTCAAGTAAAAGTGAGCTTCATCGCTAAACAAAATTCTTTTATGAAAATTTCGAACAGACCTATTATTTTCAACATAAATTTACAATTTGGAAGCGTTGTTTAGGCGTCAGTCTATTCATGTTGAAATGCCAAACCAAAGTAAACACAAATCATTTGACAGCTGACAAAAAGGCAGCCAGTAAAAACAGTGTTGCCAACTTAAAGTTCTAAAAAAACCTTGTAACTCTTAAAAAAACACCCTTTATATTTTCCTGCCGTGACAATGGCAACGTCATCAGCGTAGGCTGATCTTCGATGATGACCAGTAGTTCATTCACCTGCAAGTAGTTCACAGATCTTAGCGTGGATGCTGTTCCGAGATCTGCGTATATATTTCTCCGCTATCCCTCTTGAGCTCTTAGCCCAAGCTCCGTCAGTGAATAAGTGATAGCTTCTGCCTTGACGTTGTTAATGTCAACTTCTATATCGATGAATGCTGTCATTGAATATTCTTTTAAGTGAAGGCTTTTTTCAATGATAGAGACTATGGAGTGGAGAGCTGTTTCCACTAATTTGCCTTAAGCGTAAGCATGTTGTGCTGATGAAAATGGGTTTACTTATATTTTCAAGCTCAAGTGGATATCTATTAATTTCTCAAGAGTTTTAATAAGAAAATATGAGAGACTGATGGGTCGAAGGACTTTTGGGTTAACATGTGAGATTTTGCCTGCTTTAGGCATGAAACCTACTTTTATATATCGCCAGCTTATTGGGAAATGATTCAGGCCATGACAGCTTTGGTAGATCATCAAAAGTTTTTGGTTTAGAATGTCATAAGTCGAAATTAATTATTTTGAAGCCAGCGTTTTATAGATGCGAATTTAAGGTCGAAATGAGAATTTTCTGAGAAAGTCAGTAATGCTCATGACAAAACTACATCCTTGTGAGAGCGAGACTTACTCTTTCAAATCAGTTTTTTCACTCTAATATTTGCAAATACGTCAATTGTTAATTGTTAATTGCAGATTGAGTTTACTTTTAAAGAGCTGCAATTTAACTTTGAAAGTAAATACAGCAAGTGGAATTTATTAAAATTTTACGACGGCACATTTTAACACAATATAAGAAAAGCGCAGCATAATTTTCAAAATTTTTAAAACATAATTGCTCATTAGTGAAGATGTAAATTTTTGAATTTTTCAAATTTTGAAAATTTTGAAAAATTTTGCAAATATAAATTAAAATCTGGATTTCAAGGATTAAATTTGCAAGGCACATTGCAGTTCAACTTGAGCACATCGCATCAGAATTATCAGAATTTTGGAAACGTGTGTGGTTTTCCTCTAAAAAATGCTGAACAGAATCACACTCTTAATAAATAATTTTTTCAATGAGATCCATATCACACATTCAGTTATCAAACAAAAATAGCGGGGCTACCTTTATGCATATGCCTTGGTTGGATAAATATTGAGTCAGTCATGAGCAGGAAAATAAATTTAGTGAGCCAAGGTTTTTGTTTTTTTAAACAAACACAAAATTATCCTCATATTTGCTTTTGCTCATCGTTGCAAAAAAAAAAATTAACCAGCAACACAAAAACAAATCATGTGCGTTTTGTGCTACACATGTACAAACATATCAAGCGCAGCGCAATCGAGGAAGGCTTGCATTTGTTGTTGTTAGCAAGTTAGAATTTTGGTGAACGTCGGTTTTGTTGCTATTCTTTGTACGTGTTGTTGTTGTTTCTTGCACGCGTTGTTGTTTTTACAAATGTGCAAACACAAAGTTGAAAAAACAAAACAAATTTGTAGCTGAGCCAACTGAGCTAATTGAGCTACTGGAAGCTCATGTCTGTATTGAGTTCTTACAATGTATATAGCTGATGACGGCATCCTTAAGTCCATGCCTTGACAAGGTGGTCAAAATTTCAGCAGCACTCTTGCGCCACACCATATTCTGCTCTGGACAAGGTGTTGTTATTGCCGAAAACAGCAATGTTAGATCATCCATGCGCGCCAGTTCCTCAGCAGGATACGGATAAGAGCAGAGTTTTACCAGCAGCTGCACAAAGATCTTTTGCATTAGTGTGCGTCGCTCAATGGCATTGAAATCGCTGGCAGGATTTTCTGCTGTAGGCTCTGGATCATCTTCCACTTCCGGTAGATCAAAGAAAAGATATAGACACTTGACCAAAGTGGAGGGCACGGCAGCAGCGGTCATGACCTGAGTAAACATAAATTTATTAAATAGAAATACTGCTTAATGTACAGCTACGCACCTGTATCAGCGACACATCGCCATTGGCCAGCAAATTAAGTGTGGACAGCAGCATCCAGCCGCTGCTTGACTCCTCGGTAGTTTCAATTTCCAAGAATTTGACAATTGCTATAGAGGCTGCCTCAGTGCTTTGATTGGAGGCACGTCGGCGTATCTCAGTGACGAGCAGACGTGACACCTGCTGGCAAAAAGCCACAACGTCCCAGAATTTTTCGCTCATATCGGAAGCGGGACAAGTGCTGAAGACCTAGAGAAAAAATGAATAAGAAAAGAAAATAATAAAAAATTAAGTACAGTGTTTAAAACGGTTAACTTACTTTACAAAACAGTGGCAACATATTGTAGAGTTTCAGATCACGTTCCTGCTCGCTGAGCGGCTCTTTCGAGTGTGTGTACTCATTGAATAGCTTTTTCAGATGCATCAGACTGAGTTGTGTACGCGTGTCCACTGTGCCATTTTCATCAGCTCCGATTGCTGTGTGTGTGGGTGAGCCAGAGCCATTAGATGTGGAAGTATTGCCATTGGACGGCGTTGCATTGCCGGAGCCATTGGCGTTGCCACCGCGCAATTTGCGCATCACATTCATAGCGCTTGTTTCTGTTTGTCGAATGTCTTTTTATTGTTCTATATTTTTACTGTAAAATTTTTCAAAACTGGTATTTCGAAACTGTAAAGAGAGTAAAATTGTAATTTCTATTATTATTATAAATTGAAAATTTTATTAATATTAGGTTATTTGAAACATCTCTTGAAAAAACTAAAGTGATCAAATTTGCTCACTCTTCAGCAATGCCAAACATCTGGGAGTCATACTTAATATGAAATTCGGCTCAAAAACCGATGTTGAATATGGTTTTAAAACTTGTGCTGCATTTAACGCGTCAAACAGCTTGTGATAAAGGTGTTCAACCATCAACCTAACGCCTAATCTGGACACACAATGATGTACTAGTTTGGTTCGTTGGCAAGAGTTAAATTTTTGCATGCTAGTATCCGGTATTACAGCTTATTGATATAGCCGTACCGATGTCCTGTCAATACCGGAATTTTGGGACAACATATAGATAAAAATCCGGCATCATAGTCATCCCTTGTCTTTATAAAGATACAAAGACTTATACCGAATCAACATTTACAAATCGTGGCATTAATTTAAGGGGGGACATGACATTGGCCGTTTTTTTAAATCGACTTTTTTTTATAATTTTGTATTTTAGTAAATATTCTTAAGATTCTAAGAAAAAAAAAATTCCTACGGGTTCAAAAGTTACAGCCGGATTAGTGAGAGCGCATTTTTAATTTTAACCTTTTTTTCTTTGTTCACAAACTTTGAACGCGTTTATATCGAAACCATGTTTTTCGTACTGGTTGCGGCACTAGCGGGTTCATTTTTGACGAAATTTTTTTTTTGTATTTTCTTAAACTTGATTCGCTATCGTATGACACGAGCTTTTCTTTTAAATTTTTTTTCAACTTTTTATGAATTTTTAAAGTCAATTTTTTTTTTTCGAAAAAACACTTTCAAATTTGGAACATCACCAAAAATTGAAAAAAAAGCTCCTGTCATACGATCACCAACTTTTTAAGATTTAAAAAAGTAATTTTTTTCCAGATCGGACAGTTTTTGCGACTCCCAGCGCTGCAACCACGAGGCCCCGTTTTTTTCTCTGCCGCCAGTTTGGAATTCTATAAAACCATGTTGAAGTGAAAAAATAAATTTTTTTTGTATTTTTTCTTGAATTTGTTCAATTCTCTGCTATAATAAAAAAACATTATGGAAAAATGTTTGTTTTTGACTGAGTTATGAATTTTTTAAAAAAGGTCTGTTTATAAGGATAAGTTTATAAGGAATTGCTTGTAAGGAATTGCTTATTTTTTATTTATTAGGTTCATCGTCTTGGAAGGCAACTTTTGCCACAAGGAAGTTATTTCGTGCTGGCTTAAATAACTCAACATAATAATATACGTTTCATCATATATAATTTTAAGCGAAATATAATATTAATATACATACGAACACATTTATGTACACTATATAAATGAGTGTCTATAATTTTACAGCTTGTTATTTTTCTCAGTGTATGAATTCTAAATTGTTTTTTTTTTTTGTTATTTTTTTTCTAACTGAAACAGGTTTTCTAACTGAAATGCGTGTTAGTTTACAAACCTTTTCAAACAATAATGGCCGGAAAAATCTGTCTGACCAGCTTAAGTTAGTGCAACATAAATAAGTTAAGACATTATAACCAGTTAATTTAAAATGAAGAGAACATTAAGTTGAGCTAAGAAATTTTAATTAAAACTGTGATATTTTACATTTAAAAATATTTAAGAATATGGGTTAAGCAAATGCTTAATTTAGACTTTGCAATACCAAATATTTTAAATGTTTAAAACAGCGAAACTTGTACTAAAAGTATTTTTTTTTTTGCACAAAAACCGCAAAATATTTTGTCACCATGTGTCGTTATCGCAATTTTATTTTCATATTCTTTCTAATGCCTGTTTGCTATTCTTTTCAAGTAACTCATAATACATGTCTTTGTTATAAGTAAACCTCATACCCGTACCTTGTTTGGCTCTGTTCAATGAAGTCATCGGCTTTATTATCAGTTTTATTTTTCTGTTTTTTAAAATGGGGATGAATTGGTACGTTTTGTTTACTTGTAGTGTGCTAATAAAAGAGAACTAAGTAAATTTGTTCAATACAACACGGGGGAGAAATGTGCTTTATTTTAAACAAGCAAATGATTTCTATGAAAAACCGAGTTTTTATAGATATACCGATGAAATAATTGAAAAATTTGCATTTCATTACTTTTGTTTCAGATACTATTTTTTTTTTTTATAAACTTTTTAAAGTTACATAAAATTCTTTGTTGTCTTTGTTTTTACTCGACGTAGTCTGAGAAATCAAGATTTAAATCAAGGTCAAAACATTTTATACTTTATATAAACTTTTTAAAGTTACATAAAATTCTTTGTTGTCTTTGTTTTTACTCGATGTAGTCTGAGAAATCAAGATTTAAATCAAGGTCAAAACATTTTGGAGTGGAGTTTATGTAATCCTTAAATGAACTTACGTAGTAATATTAGACAGATTGTAACTGTATTTTATCTTTAAAGACAACAAATTTTGATGGAAACAAAAAACAAAAAACAACAACAAAAAGTTTTAATTTTCAATTTCGATTTTAAATGAGCTGTTGATCATAATTGCTTTGATATAATAAAAAATTGAAAGGAATCAAATGTTATCATAAAAAATTGGAAGAAACTTCAAGTGAAGCAAAAATTTCATTCACAAAACCTGAAATGTATTTATTAAAAAAGAAGTTTAATTTTTACAAAACCTGACCTGGTTACCTGATTCGTTTATATTAAGGCAGAAAGATGTAAAATCGAGAAGGTTGGACACAGTGGAGCTGGCATTAAGAAAACCATCCTGACGAGTTGTTATGACACAGTATCTCTTAACCCGATCATATACCACTCTCTCAAAGTTTTGGAATCGTTGATAGCTTAGTAATGGGCGTATAGTTAGTAACATCATTCCTGTAACACTTTTTATAAACGGGGCTTATAAATGATTTTTTCCAAAATTAAGGAAAAAGGCTTTCACTTAAAGATTTATTAAACAACAAAGAAAGTGGTTGACACAAAAAATAACCACATTATTTTAACGCAGCGGCAGGAATTCCATCAGGTCCAGCGCTAAAATCTTTATCGATCTATTCAATATAATTAAAAATATCCTCAGCGGTAAAGGTTATGGCAGATTATGACGGGATCGTCAGTAAAATATTCAAGAGTCTTAAATGATGAAGGGAATCAATCGGATTAATTTTTTGTGTTTATGAATCCCCAAAATTTCCTTGGATCAGACAATATTCTCAGCTTAATATTGTCTAAGTATTCATGAAAAAAAAGCGTAGCTGAGTGATTCTCAAATTTCAGAAACAGACTTTTGTAAATTTCAGGGTCATTTTAGTCTAAGCTGCAGGCATATTTCTTCCATGCCCTGTTTCTTTTGTTGCGAAGTGTTTTTCATTCCTTTGTGTACCAGGGGTACGTAGAATTATACTATGAAACTATACTATGAATACTATGAAACAAATTCTGGTTAGCAAAAGTAAGGTCGATTCTGAGAGTGAGGGGTGAAAATAGAGTCTAAATAAGAAGACCCGTATCGCGGCGTATGTTTATGTTAGTTTGAATTTATTTTAATCGAATTTTGCAGTCAAATGCAAAATTAAAATTTTCGTTAAAAATCCCAAAAATATTCTAAATCAAAAAGTCAGCTTTTTAAACCCTATCACCGCCGCGCGATTCTGCTGAGAATTTCCGGGTGAAATTTTCAGGGTTTACTACTAGACTTCCCAGAAAGAAAATTCCATCATCACATTTTACTGCCACCGACCCTCAACCCCCAGTACACGAGTGCCATATAATCGCTACAAAAATGTGTGTGCGGGTGCGAAAGAATTAGAGAATATTTTTCAAACTTGGTGCATTTTGAAGTGCCATATGGCACTCGCGGCGGTGATAGGGTTAAAGTTGAATTCATAAACTTTGTCTATGGCATTTGAATTTACTATATTTTTTCTATCTGATCTGTACCAAATACTCAATGGTGGATGGTATTCATCAACAGTTGTAAGAGTATGGAAGACCCTCTTAACAATGACATTGTTACTGTCGGTAGTTAAGGAGGGACATGACATTCACGGCAGAGAAAACAAACCTTGTTTTAAACAAGTAAAGAAAGTCTAAAGTCGGTCTAGGCCGACTATGAAATACCCTAAACCCACTTTTCAAAAATAAAAAAATTTTTATTGCAAATGGGCGTCTCCGTGGGCGGATGAAGCCTATATTTTAATTGCATTTAAATGGTGATGAAAAATTTACACATACCAAGTTTTATTCCTGTAGCTCACAGTTAATGCCTTTATTGTGCTTTCGCTATGGGAGGTGGGCGTGTTCATGGACGGATTACTCCCAATTTTTGAACACACATCAGTTTTGGTATAAAATACATACATACCAAATTTAATCTCTCTATGACAAACATAACCTTATCTATTGAGTTTTAAACTTTTTGGGTTGTATGGAAGGTAGGCGTGGCCGTATGCGGATGACGTCCATTTTTCAAAAATATCTTTGTCTTGTCATAAAAAACATATGTGCCAAATTTTAGCTCTGTAGGTTAAACAGAGGCTTATTTATTGCGTTTTCAATTTTTGGGTTGTATGGGAGGTGGGCGTGTCCGTGAACAGATGACGTCCATTTTTCGAAAACATCTTTGTGTTTGTATAAAACACATACATATCAAATTTTATTGTTGTAGACTAAATATGAGCTGAGTTATGCAGTTTTCAATTTTCGCTTTGTATGGGAGGTAGGCGTGTCCGTGGGCGGATGATGTCCATTTTGCAAAACCATCTTTCTTTTGTTATAAAAAACATATGTGCCAAATTTTAGCTCTGTAGGTTAAACAGAGGCTTATTTATTGCGTTTTCAATTTTTGGGTTGTATGGGAGGTGGGCGTGTCCGTGAGTGGATGACACCCATTTTTCAAAAAAATCTTTGTGTTTGTATAAAACACATACATACCAAATTTTATTGTTGTAGATTAATTATGAGCTGAGTTATGCAGTTTTCAATTTTTGCGTTGCATGGGAGGTAGGCGTGTCCGTGGGCGGATTCAAAAAATATTCAATAGTGCAGATCCTTGGGTCCATGTGACTATGTGTACCAAGTTTCATTCAATTATCTCAACTCCTTCTTCTTATCCTGTGTATACGGACAACACACAGACGGACAGACGGACGGACGGACGGACGGACGGACATGGATAGCTCGACTCACGTGGTGACGCTGATCAAAAATATATATACTTTTCTATACCGGACTCGCTTCGTTCTATGCGTTACAAACGTTTGCACAAAGTTAATATACCCTGACCTTTCAGGTTTAGGGTATAAAAATCATAACGCAGTCAAAAACAACCATTTTTCCGAAATTTTTTTTTTTTTATTATTGTAGAGAATTGAACAAATTACTAGAGAAAAATTCAAAAAAATATATTTTTCATTCCAGCATGGTTTTATAGAGCTCCAAACTAGCGACAGAGAAAAAAAGGGTGCCTCGTGGTTGCAGCGCTGGAAGTCGCAAAAATTGTCCGATCTCAAAAAAAATTACTTTTTTAAATCTTAACAAAATTGATTATCGTATGGCAGGAGCTTTTTTTTAAATTTTTTTTCATTTATAGGTGATGTTCCAAAAAATGTATGATGTTTCTAAAAAAATATTGACTTTAAAAATTCATAAAAAATCGAAAAAAATTGAAAAAAAAATTTAATATGATAGCGAATGAAGTTTAAAAAAATAAAAAAAACAAAAAATTTCGTCAAACAATGAACCCGCTAGTGCCGCAACCAGCACGAAAAACATGGTTTTTTCGAGATAAACGGGTTTAAAGTTTGTGAACAAAGAAAACAAAAGGTTAAATTTAAGGGCTTATTGCAAAAACATGATATGCCACACTGCTTTAAAAGTTCATATTTTATGTTCATTACGTTCCTTGATGCATTATCAATATCCACTGAAAATATTGCAACCATTACCCGATCAATTTTGGCCGTATACGTAATAGTTATTTTAAACATTTTAATGATTTCATACAAATATACATTTTTTAAAAACTTTGAGGTCGATTATTTCGAAATATTTTTTAATGTGGCATATCATGTTCTTACAATAAGCCCCTTAATTAGATTTAAAGTTTTTTCTTAGAATCTTAAAAATATTTACGATTTCAAAAAATGGCCAATGTCATTTCCCCCCTTAATTCAATTGGCGGGTAAAGTGATATACCACGTTCGGATAATGCGATATACCATATATACCAATCAGAGGCGCAACCAGGAATTTTTTTGGGGGTTTTTTCAAATGTAGAACTTATATATAAAAATGATTTACGTAATCATTGTGGCGGTGCTGCAGCGGTTAGTGCGTTAAATTTTTGCACTAATGGTTTCTTGTTCAAACTTCAGGCATGGCCAGCAACATATTTTTTTCCAAAAAAAAAAATAAACCGGTTTCTGTCAGGACATTTTGTCCGTATAGAAGGTGGTAAATCCGTTTTACAGATTTTTGGGCGACCTCGGTAGTCGAGTGGTTAGCGTGCTTGACTGCCAACCTAGAGCTTCCGGGTTCGATTCCCGGTCTAGCCATGGTCCTACGCTTTTACCTTTCTTTAATTTTTTCCTCATTTTTTATCAATTGATATTAAAAATTCATCAATATATACGACTTTGAAAGTTGAAGTTGGTGGTAGAGATGTTTGTGGAATGAGATTGTTTTATAACTCGAATTGACTGAGGTAAAGGCATAACACTTGCCTCAGATTCAAATTCGCATGTTAATATAGCACTCCGCCACACATAGAACATTATACACTTGTTTCTCTTGATTTCACTTTCTTTACTATTTATCTATCTCCCCATTTCCGAAACAAGGCAGGCTTGACTGAATAGGTTTGACACCTGAAATCCTTGGTTCAAAGCTAAAAAATAAAAACCTTAAAATTCATCCTTTGGTGAGTACTTATTATGCTCAATTCCGATAGTAAAAAAAATGCAGAATTTCTGACAGCTTGGGATGAAAACCAAAGAGCCTGCATTTGAAAAAAATCGTTTGAGTTCCTCGCCACTAAAATAGCCCATGAAATTTCCTCTAAAATCGACTTTTATATTCTCATTCATAATCTTCCATTGGATTTTCAAAATTAGTTTTATGAAAATCGCTAAAAATTGCGCAATTGTTATCCGATTTTAATGAATAAAGGCTTTTTGGAAAAGTGTGGTAAAGACCTATCGTTAAAAGATATTATATATTTCGATTAAAGACAGCATTTTCTCATTAGTATATGTTATACTGTATAACTTTAATATGTCACTGGACATAAACGGATAAATAGAAACTTAAGCCAACATCTTTTTACCCAATAGGCCCTTATTACTTAAAATCGGATAATATTTGATAACTTTTATAATGAAGAAATTTTTATGAAACAAATTCGCGAAAATACGATGGAAAATTAGGAATTGTGAGTTTGGGTTAATATATTTTGTAAACATCAAAAATAACTATAAGAAAATGGAAGAAAAATAACAATTTAAGAGAAAATTTCTTTGATTATTTCGGTGGCGAAGGAATAAACCGATTTTCCTCAAACAAAAATACCCGAAAACCTTCTTTGGCCCCAAATAAGCCCCGAAACCTTCTTTGGCTAATGATACCAATACCACATTACCCAAATAGTGTACAACAGCAGTATCAATTTTTTTTTTTCAACCAAAATTAAAAAAAACCCTGTTATTGAAAAGAAAAAAAATTTTGTTTTAGTTTTATTAGTGCTATTGATGATAAAATTTGATTATTTCAGTGAAATTTACATAAAAGAAAATAAAAACACAAACAAAATCAATTGAATACAATTGCGCATGCAAAAACAAAAAAATAAAACAAAGTATAAAATTAATGGAATTAATAGATATGGTATGAATAAATGGTATATCACATTACCCAACTTTGACTATATCACAATAGCCAAATTCGAGTTTCAAACTAATAAGGCTATTTTTTGAAAATCAAAATCTCACGTCATTTGTGCCTAACTTAATTCAAACTCTAACAAATTTATCTATTTCAGCTTACAATTCTGCTTTATTTATTGTAATTCACTCGCAGAGAGCACTCAAAAAAAAAAAAAAATATCGACTTTACCTATGAAACAATTTCACAACAATGAAATGAAGAAGACAGCAAATGAGAGCGAACACTAAACTGCAGCATTTGTATTTTTCTGTTGCCGTTAAGTTCACATGTTAATTCTTGTCGAAAATTGTGTATTTAAGAAAATATACAGGTATATCACATTACTCGACCATATCACAATACACGAAGTTACTCTATTTAACTTGCAATATTTTACGAAAACAAATTGTTCAAGAAAATTAACGTTTCTTTTATTTTTTTCACCACTCTATGTCCGACAAATTGTATGTTATTTAAAAATCGAAAAAATATTTCTTAAATGAGGGAAATTGTTAAAATTTTTATAGAGGAAAATTAATATAAAATATATGGTTTTTTCAGTAAAAATAGTGCTTACCATAAAGTACGTTAGGTCTCTAAGGGAGCGTCCATAAATTACGTGAGGTGTTTTTTAAAATTTTCTGTGCCTCCCTCCCCCCCTGGTGAGATTTCGTGAGATTTTATTCAACCCCCTCCCCCATACCCCAAATCTCACGTGAAATTTTTCAAAATGTGGGTTTCTTACGTAAGCGCGTTGGATTGTTATTGTTAAAAGAAAAAAAAAATTTGCTTCGTACTTTTATTTACGACTAGTTAAGACTAATAATCGATATTGCTGAGAGTTATAAGTGTAATAAAAATTTAACAATTGAATACTTAAATCGTAACTACTGTGATTAAAAAAAAAAATATCTACTCCAATTCAGTCCATGGAGAATCTCAAGAGAGATTCGCGGTCTCAAGAGAGACTATTGGGACCAACATGTCCATATGATTTTCAGTAAAATCATCTGCTCCTTCAACTTCGTGCTGATCTAGCCACTCTAAGCCTCGAACGAATTAGTGAATGATCTTAATCGTATTACGATTACGCTTAAGATTAAATCTTAAGCATATACAATCTGAATTAAATGGACCAAAATAGTATAATTTTTTTTTGTTTCAACCAGAAAAAAAATTGCGTGATATTTGCCGAGACCCCCCCTCTCTCCAACGTAAGATTAGATGAGATTTGACTCGACCCCCTCCCCCCTTAAACATCTCACGTAATTTATGGACGCCCCCTAAGCAAAGTAACTTTCGTGAAGAACTTAGTTAAAGGAGTGAATTTAAAATGTTGCACAATCTTCTAAATTCATACCATTTAACAGTAAACGAATGACAAAAATCAAGGATTTGTGATTATTTCTTAAAATTTGATACAATCGGAGAAAGACTCTTTAAAAAAATCAATCTGAGTTACGTTTTTTGTGGTGATATAAAAAATATACAAACAAAAATAATTTCGAAAATCTATGTTTGGAAACAGTTCCAATCTGAAACCTAGTTATTAAGTTTTTATAAAATTTCGTTATTAAAACCCTCCAAAGACAATCCTGACTACGGCTCTGTGCTACATGAAATATTTACTTTTTCACACGAATTGATTTCAAAGACCTTTGATGATTTTGTTAAAAACCAAACAATTTTAATCTCAAAAATTGCCCCATATAAAATGGGAAAGAATTTTGCGCCTCATTTTGACCTATATAGTAACCTAGTGATACTTTCTGTATATATGTTTAGCTCTTTGAAGAGCATTTTAATTTTTGTTTCTCTTATAATATTGCTACTTTAAAATGCAGCCAGCCACGCTCTGATAGTCGACAATGTTTTTTTGTTACTTTATAAAGCATACAAATTGGGAACGACATTTAGAGAAACGCAGGTCATAGAAGGTTAATTTAGGGCAGATTTAGGGTCAAGCTGTTTTCCTGACTGAAAGGCTAATAAATCTTGTAAATTTTAAAACAATAACAAGAGAATGCTTACTTTCTAGTATATATTTTTCAAGCATCAAATGTGACCCGCTTTTTTTAATTATTTTGCTTAAGCAACGACAAAACAACTAACTAACAACAACTATACTATTTTATTTGTTAAATTTTTGTTTTATTAAAGAAATTGTTTTCTTTTTTAATTGTTATCTTTGAGATGTTATCATGTTTTTTGCTTTGCTTTTCTTTTTTGTTATTCAAGTTTGTATTATTTTAGCAGTTTTATATTAAATTTTGTTTGGGTTTTGTTGTTGTTATTATTGTTATTTATATTTTTGTTGTTGTTTGTGTGTTTTTTTTTAAATATTACGCTTATGGTATTAGTCACAAGCTTGTTACAAAGTTGCTTTCATACACAAAAATTTTGCCAAATTCTTTTGAGAGTTCGAAGCGCACAATATATTTGAGCCAAGAGAGCGCTTTATTTTTATTGTTATTGTTATTTTGTTTTTATTTTTATTGAATTCACACAATAAGCTTCTGCATTGCGTCAAGAAAACAAAAGAAATTTGTTGTTGTTGTGAGTAGGTTGATGAGAAGGTGTATTATAACAGTTTTTGTGGATGTGGGCTCAGTATTTATTAATGTTTTTTTTCGTTAACTATAGGTTTGTTTTTTCAAGTAAACAATATTATTAACTCAAACAATTAACATCAAATTTATCATAGCTCAGTTTTTGGCGTTGCGGAAGGTGTGGAAAAATCGTTTGCTTATATATTTGTTGTTATAATTTTTATATAGCTTAATGGATGATTCATTTTGATTTGTTAAAGTTGTTATTCTGGTTTGCATATCAGTTTCTTTTTGTCTGGTTGGTAATAAATTTTGGTCTGTTTTTGTTAAATGAAGTGATTCATTAATTTTTTTTTAATCTTGTAAACAAACTTATTTGTTTACTTGTCAACAAGATTTAAAAATCTTTTTTTTTAAACATTTAATTTTATTCGTTTATATGAATGCACAATTCTCAAGAATATTGTGTCCAAATTTGAAGTCGATCCGAGTAACACTAACGGAGTTATACATTTTTTAGCAAGAACGTACCTCGAACGTCGAAATCATAAAATTTTAAATTAGCTTTTCTCAAACTATTTTTTCTAACTCTGTGTTCACTGTAATTCAAAAACTACTTGACCGTTTCATTTCAAACTTTGAACACATTTTCTATACATAAAATACCTTTCCCCCAAATAGTTAAAATTTCTTTTTTAACATTAAGGCAGAATGTAAAAATCCCACCCACAAAATTTGACGGAAATTTCGTGGAAAATAGCATTTTACATTTTAGATGGCAAGCAAAAATTTTTAAATGAGAAAAAAAAATTATCAAAGTACATTGGGTGGAGGATTTGATGATACTTTGACTAAATTTTAATGTTTTTGGATTTCAGATAATTTTCGACCGAGATATAGTGAACACTGCAAATGGTTATTTCTCCAAGACGTTCTGGGGCAAGTTCTGTCACCGGATTGTTTTTCAATATTTCCTGATGAAAAAATTACAGAATATCACTAAAAGTAGACTTCATAATTCCTTATCGTGCGACTTCTTTAATATAGTAATGGAGAAGATCATCCGAGCTGCTGACCTGAGACGCAGCGGCACAATTTTCTATAAGAGCGTTATGCTGCTGACGTATGCTGATGATATTGACATCATTGGCCAAAATACGCGCGAAGTCAGTGCAGCATTCTCCAGGCTAGAAAAAGAGTTGAGTCGAATGGGTCTTGCAGTGAACGCAGATAAAACGAAGTATCTCGTGTCAACAAACAAACAGTCCCAGCGTCTTGGAAACCACGTCACTGTTGACAACACCTCCTTTGAGGTAGTGAAGGACTTTGTTTACCTGGGATCCAGTATTAACTCCTCCAACGATATCAGTATTGAGATTAAACGAAGGATAACTCTTGCCCACAGGTGTTTCTTTAGGCTCAGTAGGCAATTGAGAAGCAGAGCTCTCTTTCGACGAACAAAACTGACGCTCTATAAGTCAATAATCATGCCCGTCCTACTATACGCATCACAAACCTGGACGTTGAGGAGCTCTGATGAAAGGACTTTGGGAGCGTTCGAGAGAAAAATCCTTCGCAAGACTATGGTCCAATCTGCTTCAATGGCGAGTACCGAATACGATGGAGCCACGAGTTGTATGAGCTATATGCCGACATCGATATAGTCAAGCGTATTAAAATAGAGCGGCTTCGCTTGGTAGGTCATGTCGAGAGAATGAACGACGAAGCTCCAGCGAAAAAAATATTGGATTCGGTACCCAGCGGTGGCCAACGCAGACGAGGAAGACCGCATCTCCGTTGGAAAGACCATGCATTGGATAACCTGACGACGCTTGGAGTTTCCAACTGGCGCCAGCAAGCGCACGACAAAAGAGGCTGGCGCAAATTCTTAGACCAGGCCAAAACCGACCAACGGTTGTAAGCGCCATCTAAGTAAGTAAGTAAGTAAGTAGACTTCATAATGAATAAAAGGTTTATATATATTTGCTCAATCCATACTCTTAAAAAGCAATTTCCCTCTCCTAAAACGAATATGCAACGGCGTTGCATGGAATATTTTTTCGATAACTGTCACTTTGGTATGAGAGTAAAGTTTGCAACTAAGCAACGAAATTGGAAGACTGTTTCATAAAATTATAACTCGCTGAGACTTCATGATGAAAAAACCGCAACAATTATGACATCATCTGAACCCGAAGGAAGCAGTTTTTAAGGTACTATTACAGTGTGAAGCTATTATAAACAACACCTTTTTAATTAATTTTTTTACATAGTATTAATAAATTATTCAATTCAAATTTATTAACATTATGTAAAGTTAAAGTCGAAGATATAAAAAAAAATGTTTTTAATTGTTTTTGTATTTGTTATTTCTTTTCTAGAGATCGTTGAAGTTGGCGTGTTTAAAAAAAGATTGTCAGTTGGTTTCTCGTCTCCAGCATTTTCAAGGCGCCTGAAAGTAAAAAATCAAAGTGCATTTTTCAGAAAAGGGTTGTAGTTGAGCACTCAACCTACGCAAATAAAAAAAAAAAAAACACAAAAATGGCATGCGTTGAAAAACAAATTTACAAAAAACCCCTGTTTTTGGCAGAATTTCTTAGCCATAAAAAACAAAATATAAAAGTTTCTCGGCTTTTTATAGGTAGAGTGCTTAACAGGGTCTATGAAGATCACAATGAATCAAGATTCATTGAAATCGATCCAGCAGAACTCGAGACATCTTAGAAACCAATTCGAAAAAACTTGTTTCGAGAAAAACGCGATTAGATTTTCTTCTATGAACGATAATAAATGAATAAATTTGCAACATACGAATATAATGTATGTTATATCTTTTTTTTTTTTTTTATTTGATATTTTTTTCTAAAATTTTGTATACAAAAAAATTTTTTTAATTTTTTACACACTGTAATAGTACCTTAAAGGTAAAGGTTAAGGTAAAAATTTTTTTTTAATTTTTTACACACTGTAATAGTACCTTAAAGGTAAAGGTAAAGGTAAAGGTAAAGGTAAAGGTAAAGGTAAAGGTAAAGGTAAAGGTAAAGGTAAAGGTAAAGGTAAAGGTAAAGGTAAAGGTAAAGGTAAAGGTAAAGGTAAAGGTAAAGGTAAAGGTAAAGGTAAAGGTAAAGGTAAAGGTAAAGGTAAAGGTAAAGGTAAAGGTAAAGGTAAAGGTAAAGGTAAAGGTAAAGGTAAAGGTAAAGGTAAAGGTAAAGGTAAAGGTAAAGGTAAAGGTAAAGGTAAAGGTAAAGGTAAAGGTAAAGGTAAAGGTAAAGGTAAAGGTAAAGGTAAAGGTAAAGGTAAAGGTAAAGGTAAAGGTAAAGGTAAAGGTAAAGGTAAAGGTAAAGGTAAAGGTAAAGGTAAAGGTAAAGGTAAAGGTAAAGGTAAAGGTAAAGGTAAAGGTAAAGGTAAAGGTAAAGGTAAAGGTAAAGGTAAAGGTAAAGGTAAAGGTAAAGGTAAAGGTAAAGGTAAAGGTAAAGGTAAAGGTAAAGGTAAAGGTAAAGGTAAAGGTAAAGGTAAAGGTAAAGGTAAAGGTAAAGGTAAAGGTAAAGGTAAAGGTAAAGGTAAAGGTAAAGGTAAAGGTAAAGGTAAAGGTAAAGGTAAAGGTAAAGGTAAAGGTAAAGGTAAAGGTAAAGGTAAAGGTAAAGGTAAAGGTAAAGGTAAAGGTAAAGGTAAAGGTAAAGGTAAAGGTAAAGGTAAAGGTAAAGGTAAAGGTAAAGGTAAAGGTAAAGGTAAAGGTAAAGGTAAAGGTAAAGGTAAAGGTAAAGGTAAAGGTAAAGGTAAAGGTAAAGGTAAAGGTAAAGGTAAAGGTAAAGGTAAAGGTAAAGGTAAAGGTAAAGGTAAAGGTAAAGGTAAAGGTAAAGGTAAAGGTAAAGGTAAAGGTAAAGGTAAAGGTAAAGGTAAAGGTAAAGGTAAAGGTAAAGGTAAAGGTAAAGGTAAAGGTAAAGGTAAAGGTAAAGGTAAAGGTAAAGGTAAAGGTAAAGGTAAAGGTAAAGGTAAAGGTAAAGGTAAAGGTAAAGGTAAAGGTAAAGGTAAAGGTAAAGGTAAAGGTAAAGGTAAAGGTAAAGGTAAAGGTAAAGGTAAAGGTAAAGGTAAAGGTAAAGGTAAAGGTAAAGGTAAAGGTAAAGGTAAAGGTAAAGGTAAAGGTAAATTATATTAAAGTTAATGAAATTGAATTTAACTAGATTAGATTAAATGAACTTAAATTAAATTAAATAAATTCAAATTGCATTAAATTAAATTAAATTAAATTAAATTAAATTAAATTAAATTAAATTAAATTAAATTAAATTAAATAAATTTAAATTAAGTTAAATTAAATTATATTAAATTAAATTAAATTAAATTAAATTAAATTAAATTAAATTAAATTAAATTAAATTAAATTAAATTAAATTTAATTAAATTAAATTAAATTAAATTAAATTAAATTAAATTAAATTAAATTAAATTAAATTAAATTAAATTAAATTAAATTAAATTAAATTAAATTAAATTAAATTAAACTAAATTAAATTAAATTAAATTAAATTAAATTCACTTAAAGTAAATTAAATGAAATCAAATTAAATTAAATTCAATTAAATTAAATTAAATTAAATATAACTAAATTAAATTAAATTATATTAAATTAAATTAAATTAAATTAAATTAAATTAAATTAAATTAAATTAAATTAAATTAAATTAAATTAAATTAAATTAAATTAAATTAAATTAAATAAAATTAAATTAAATTAAATTAAATTAAATTAAATTAAATTAAATTAAATTAAATTAAATAAAATTAAATTAAATTAAATTAAATTAAATTTAATTAAATTTAATTAGACTGCATGAACCACAGAGACTACTGATGAGTCGGAGTATCGTCCAATGAAACCATGGTCTCGTTTGCTCGGTTCTTCTGAGAAGAATTTTGCTGTTGTAGCAACCTGTTACGTCCTGAATTATTTGGCATAAAGCTCAAAATATAGTTTTTAAAGAAGACGTTTTTTAAGAATTATAAAATAATAGTAAATTAAATTGAGTTAAGTTAATTAAAGTTAAATGAAATTAAATTAAATTAAGATAAATTAAATTGAATTCAATGGAATTGATTTGAATTAAATTAAATGAAATTTGAATTAAATTTAATGAAATTTAATTTAAAAAAAAAAATTAAATTGAATAAATTCAGCTAAGATAGAATAGAATAAAATAATTGAAAATAATAAAATTTAATTAAATTTAATTAAATTTAATAAAAAAATTAAATAAAAAATAAATAAAATTAAACTAAATTTAATAAAATTAAATAAAATTAAATAAAGTAAATGAAAATAAACAAAATTTAACTAAATAAAATTTAAATTTAAATTTAAATAAATAAATAAATAAAAAAATAAATAAATAAATAAATAAATAAATAAATAAATAAATAAATAAATAAATAAATAAATAAATAAATAATTAAATACATAAATAAATATATAAATAAATAAATAAATTAACACAATAAAATAGCATAAAAAATAAAATAATATAAAATAAATATATATAATAAAATAAAATTCAATAAAATTAAATAAAATTAAATAAAATTAAATAAAATTAAATAAAATTAAATAAAATTCAATAAAATTAAATAAAATTAATAAAATTAAATAACATTTAATTAAATTAAATTTAACTTTCAATTAAATATAAAATAAAATATATTTTTAAATTTATATAAATAAATAAAGAACTATATAAAATTTTATAAAATCAAATAAATAAAATAAAATATTATGAAAAAAAAACAAATTGGCCATTTCAGCCCTTGAAATGACTTTGACCGAGCTTCTTATGATCAATAGTGTTGTGTGTGTTATTAAATGTTTGCACACAATTGACCAAGAACAGGACCTACATGTTTTATGCCGACTCCGAACGGCTGAAGTTCATCTTCTCAAGAAGCTTTACATGCCATAATTTACTCTTTGAGGTTTGCCATTGTGACCGATCAGAAAAATTTGTTTTATTGAAAAAACTTTTCGCCGCGACTGGGGATCGAACTCGGGCTGCGAGCATGCTAAGCCACACACTTAACCTGCATGCCACGGTCACCCACATAACCAATAAAATATTATAAAACAATATAAAATAAAATTAATAAAAAACAAAATTAAATAAAATAAAATAACGTAACGTAAAATAATATTAGATAAAATTAAATAAAGCGAAATAAATGAAATAGTTTGTTTTTGAAAAATTATATAAAATAAAAGAAATTTAAATTTAATAAAAGTATAATACATAATTAAATAATTTAACAATAAAAAAAAATAATTTAAAAAATAATACAATCTCTCAAGAAAGAAAAAATCTTGAATTAGAAATTCTACAATTTTTGTGTTAATCTGAAGTGGTTTTTACTTGTTTCTTGTTTTGTTTTGGCAATTGACAGCTGCCAAATATCAATTTTGTCCTCACATTCTTAATTAGCGACCTAAAAAACATAAATGATCATGTGTATTTATGAAATTTTATAAAATTTACGAACTCGAACTACACGTGAATGCTAAACACGATATATACAGTGGGGAGCACAAATGAGTACATATTTATACTTTGTGCAGTTGTTAATAAATAAGAAAAGAAATAACAAAGCAAACAAAAAATTTTGGTTGGCGTTTTATAGTATGGTCAATCGTCAACAAAATGGTTAATAAGAAAAAATGAAAAACTTTAAATACTAAAAAAAAAAAAATAAAACGAAAAGAACACTTATGTACTCAATTTTGCACCCGGGAGCTCTTAGTTAATTTTTTCTGCAAGACATCAAAGTTTACCACTAGATTTGAAAGTGTTGTCATTGTTTTATGATTTGTTTAACAATTTAAGTTTGAGATTGCGTTATATTGTCGATGGTAACAGTTTTCTCCAGAAATTTTACATAATTAAAATTTAAATCTTTAATAAATCCAAACCTCAATAAAATTATGAATAAGCTATCACAAGACACTGAGAATAGTATTGAATCCATTACAAAAAGTGGTTCTTCGTCGCGAATGATAGCTAAACGGCTTAAATTAAGGAAGACAACGATAATTAGAGTCCAGAAGTGGCTTAATGTTATTCCTAAACCACAAATAAGAGGAAGTAAAAATATTTGAACGGATGCAGAGATGAGAAGAAATAGGAAGAAATATATTTAACACCAAAAGATGCTTCTATAGCAATAAACAATCCAGTTAGCCAAAGGACTGTTAGAAAATCCCTTAAAAAAATTGCCAACATCGCACCGGTAAAAAATCAAAACCTGCTTTATCGGTGAAAAATAAAAGGCACTGTTGAAGTTCGCCAGAGAACACCGAAATTGGTTAGCAGAAGACTTGAAAAGTGTCATCTGGTCAGATGAGTCGAAATTCAATCGGTTTCAGTCTGACAGTAAACAATATTGCTGGAGTCACGCTGGAGACTTTATCCAAAGACATTATATTAAAGAAACTCGGTGGAGGAAACGTCATGGTATGGGGCTGATTCACGTGTTAGCACGTTGGACCACTACAAAAAATCGATGGGAAAATGAGAAAATAACACTATCTGCTCATCTTCCCGATTTTGTAGTAAAGAGTGCCGATCCTGAAAAAAAGAGATATTTCAACAGGATGGCGACCCTAAACAGACCTTAAAAATGGTGCAAAAATGGCTGATCGGACAAAGTTTAATATTGATGCAGTAGCCAGCCCAAAGTTCCGGCCTCAATCCGATTGAGAATTTGTGGTCAATCGTGTAAAGATGATTGGGACAATACCTTACAGTCCCAACGAACCTGGACGATCTGTTGCGGCGAGTAAGCAGGAATGGCAGAATATTCCAACTGAAATAATTGAGAAATTGGTGGAAAGTATGACAAAACGAGTAGAAAGTGTAATACGAAATAGAGGACTGTGGACTAAATACTAAAAATTGGCTCCATCCTTAAAAGTGCAAAATTGAGTACATGCGAATTGTTATCATTTTCGTTATTTTTTTCTTTTAATTCGTTATTTTTACTTTTGTGTTATTACCCATCTTGTTGAGGATTGAGCATGAAATAAAAAGCCAACAAAAGTTTACCGATTTTCTTGATATTTCTTTTCTAATTTTGTACCAAGTGCACGAAGTATAGACATGTACTCATTTGTGCCACTGTACTTATAGATGCAAAAGTAAGTGTACATGTGCACGCGCTCACGGATTCACGTTTGTATGACTTTCACGTATATCAACTAATAAATACAGATATGAAAAGTCGTTCAAACTATGTGTGAACTATTTTGAGTCCTAATTGTATGAAGAAATAATAATTTGGCCAATAGGTTTAACCAGCTGCAATTTGCGTCATTAGGACTTATTGAGGCGACATAGACTCAACGATTATATGGATCCCTTGGATAAAAATATATCGCCTCACACGTGAACACGTATTTTTACAGCTACACATGTATTTCGTGTTTAGCATTCACGTTTCGTTTAAATTCGTGTTTTCAAAAATAAACTTTACGGAGTTCGAACTTCCGTGTTCACGTGAAGTTTGAAACACGTGAATGCAGCTCTAGTTTCATGGATGAAGTATATTAATTTTTATGTTAGTTAAGTAACTTGATTGATGTATAATTTGACTTTTAATTGTTTTAAGCATTCAATTTCATGCCTTTAATTGATTTATATTTAATTTTTGTTTGACAAAAATACTTGGTTAAAAATGAATTTTAAATATAATGAGCGTTGTTTTTTTTTTTTGTTAATTTTTCGCAGCTTTTTTGAGGTTTTCTGACATCAATGAACTGAACTCTTGAGTTCGTTTACCTTTTTCTTCATATTTAAATTGTTTCCAAAATATTGTGGTTTTGTTTTATTTGTGTCTGTACTTTAACCCATATATTCCTCTTACATACTCCCGCACTTACACACGCACATTTCCGTTTTTCATGGCCACTCAATTGCATTTAAATTAACAAAAATTAAAAAATAAATTAAAACGGTTTTTTATCTGCTTTGCTTTTAGTATTTTTGTTTGTTTTCTTTTTTGGTTTTGTTTTTATTTATTTAATTTTTTTTTTTTTTTTGTTGTTGTTGTGGGAGGGAGCGTTGATGTCAGCTTGCTTTACACGTTTCACGTTTATCTTTATCCACTAACAACACCATAATTTGACTGACATTCTATGAATACAAAATCAGTTGTAAGGCTAGAGAACTGCTTCAGGGGGAAGCAGTTAACGTCACAGCTTGATTCTGCCTGCAATTCACTTGCGTAGAATTTTTTATTTATTTTATATTTTTTTTTTTTTTTTGCTATGCTCACTTTACATTTTTTTTGCTATTAGTTTTTCCGCACAAATGTTTCTAAATGCAGGGGGGAAAAAAATTATGTTTTGAGTAGTATTGTTTTATTCGTGTTCATTGTCTGAATATTTAACCGAATTTTAGTAGCATGTTTTTATCTAAAATGATTTTTTAAAAATATTAAGTAAAAATATATATAATGCTAGTTTTCACGGGCAGACGTTGTCTTACCACATGTCCAAATTTGTTGTTGTCTGAAAAAATACCAAAACAAATTTGGTCAAAAATATGAAAAGAATAAAACAAAATTTAGATCTCAACAACAGTGCCACCTATAGGGTTCAAAACTATTCTATCTTTCAAGCTGAAACCAACCATACACATTCACAAAATTTCATTGAAATCGGTTGTGTGGTTTCGGAAATAGAGTAAACCAATAAAGTGACACGTGATTTTTATATATTAGATATCAAATATTTCATATTTTTAGGTAAGGATTTTCGTTCTCATTTTGAGCTTCTCCGAAGATCACCTCTTTCATAAAGCTTCGGTTAATGAAATTTTGCAATCATCAGCATGTAACGTGTACTATTGACAGGCTACTGAAAGGCTCCAGCTGATGTAGAAGGTGGTAATTAAACAAAGGCTTTCTCCCAAGGTATCCATGAGGTATCAATTAAACTCATACAATGACAACGCCGATTAAAAGTAACCGTGGTTTCATATGTTGGTGGCAGAATCGGGACTGGTCCTATTATCTTAGTACTTATCATATGGTTGGTTTTGATTCGGTTATTTTCTACGTAGGACGCAGATGCCTGTACATTAGAAATAACGAAGCTTATAATAAACTTAACAAAAAACTGGTATTTCAAAAAATTTCTGGAACTATTCAAAAAGTAAAATGTATCATCAAGTATTTTGAAAGAATATGAATATCATAATACTCAAGAATATCCTAAACTCAACAAGATGTATCTATTAACTGGAACTTTAACTTTGATATGCTCGACAAAGTTTTGAAGATTAAAAATTATGTTTAAATTATTATAATATTACCGGTCTTGCATTTTTAAAAGAATATATCTCTCTCCAACTTAGTTCTTTTTTCAGAATACTGCTATAGAGGTTTTTGGAGGAATGTCTATGGACAGTCTTCCATTACCTTTTAATTAAAAAACTGAAGATTATGCTTCTAATGCCAATTGTCCTATCTACATGTTGCTATTTCTGGTGTTTCTCAAGTGACCATTTTGGGGCTCTTTTTATTTCTTTTTTTAGACTTTCCTTAATATGGTATGGGTAGCTGTCCTATTGGAAGTAGAACCCGTTCTTCACACTCAATTTTTCGACACTCTGCTTTAAAATTGGCTTTAGAATTTTCAAATATACTCTTTTATCTGAAGCCATTAAAACTGAAACTCTTCTAAATAGAATAGCAGTTTTTTGTTCTGAGAAACTCAAAATAATTATTAAAAGTTCGGCTCATGTCTCAAGTACGTGAATACGAACTTCACATGTACCCTGCAAATATTTTGAATCGCCTGAGAAGCTCCAGCGAATCGCTTGAAAGATGAAACAATCGCCGGCGAGCTCTTCTGAGTCTTCCGGGTATCGCCGATTGTAAGCAGCTGAGGCAATAAAAGCGATTCACCGACGAATCTCCGAGGAGTTTTAGGCGATTCGCTGGGAAGAGTCGCCAACGATTCGCTGAGAGCGGTTTTAAGCGATTCACCAGGAAGAGTCACACATGAATTGGAAGAAGAGGTCTAAAGCGATTCGCTGACAAGAGAGGCAAGCAAATCGGTTTTAGGGGTCCATAGCGATTTGTTGTGAAACATCGTTGTTGAACGTTAAAAACTGTTGTTTTACAAGTTTAACTTTTTTATTAATTTTAACGATTTTTCAGAGCCTGCTTCATATTCCAATGATATATTTAAAAATATTTCCAAAAACCATCTTCCAACGACCGCCGGAATGAGCAAAAGAAGATTTTAAAATTTTTTCAATCGCGCAATCATCCCTTTAGGCGAACAAAAAGTGATCCATCTTCCAACGATCGCCAGAATAAGCGAAGAAGATTTTGAAAATACTTCGTCAATCGCGCATTCATCGCTTCGCCAATCAAAAAGCGATACATCTTCAAAAAAAATCTTGGTCGAATCGATAGGAATGACCAAATCAACTAATCTTCCAATCGTTTTCCAAACGTTTGCAGGGATAATTTCAAAAAACGAACTACTTAAGTTTCTATATAAATTCTTATTGTCGAATCTGTTGGTGAGGAAATCTAAACAGAACCCATTTTACACCCAGAACAACTCCAAAATGTAGGTCCTATTTTTTTGATTAAAGATACCATGTGGGCTGTGCGAATAATCGCCCAAAACCCAATCGTCCAAAATAAAAAATGAAAGAATGCCCAAAATATATTTTAGATGATCATTTCATTCATTTCAAATTTTGGGCAAAAAGACATCATAATGAACAATCGCCCAAATTTCCAAAAATCGCCAAAAAAAAAAAGAATTTGGGTGATCGTACATTGTGTACAAACGCCAAAAAATGTTGGGCAAAACTTTTGGGCAATAGTTCATAATGAAAAATCACCCGAAATACAATTTTGGGCAAATGTTCATTTTCATTTTTGGGTGATTGTTCATTGGGCGATTGTTCACTATGAACGATTACCCAAAATTTGTCAAATGAACTATCGCCCAAACATGTTTTTGGGCAATTGTTCACTTTACGTTTTTGGACGATTGGGTTTTCGGCGATTATTCGCACAGCCTACCGTGTGTACTGTGAACTAGTCAAAATATTTGAAATAGTGATGCTGTCATATGCCAAGCAGGAAATGCCAATAAGTCGATGCAGTATAGCGATCAAAAACATTCCCCAAAACGTTTAAAAAATTGGTTTTATACAAATGAAGCTAGGGTTATAGAATCTTTACGGATTTTAATCTAATGGAGCACATGTGTGCAGCTCTAAAGCGTCAACTTGGAGTACAACTATATCCAGGTTTAGGCCGCGTTTAAAGTGAACGCGATTCAGACAGGCAGGCAGACAGGCAGCCTAAAATCTGTGTGAAAAAACGAGATGCAGATAGCTATCTATCTCGCTTGTTCACATTGCCTATCTGTCTGCCTGTCTGACTCGGCGTTCACTATAACCGCAACCTTAGAGCGCATAGCCAGGCGTTTAAAGTCAATGATAAGACAATACGCAGGAGCCTAAAGAAAAGTGGACTTGAACCTAGAGCAAAAGTGAAGAAGCCTCTTCTGACGGATAAGCACTGACAGCAAAGATCGCGTTGGCGAAAAAGTTGAGCACTTCACCGTTGATGATAGGATGAAGGTTATATGGTCAGATGAAACTAAAGCAAACCGTGTTGGATAAAATGGGCGCATGTGGACTTGCGTTGATACAGGTATAGGGCTTCAAGAACGAAATATTTGTCAGACAATGAAATTTGTAGGTGGCTGAATGATGCTTTGGGAATGTTTTCGTGGCAATCAAGTCGGAGTACTTCGACGGATCAATGGTATGATGAGGGCTACGGATTATATTAATATTTTGGAAGACTCGTATTTATCTAGTTTGGTTATATTTGGGTCAGAACAGGGGCAGGATGATGTCTTCATGCAGGACAACGATCCGAAGACACTGCTTATATAAAAAAGCGGTGGTTCAATGAAAATGGGATCAAAATTCTAGATTGGCCGGCGCAGTCTCCTGATATTAACTCCATTCAACATCTCTGGGCCATTCTAAAAAGGAAATATTTACAGAATATAATCCTCCAAAGGATATGGTTGAACAAAAAATTAGTCCTGATACATTAGAAAATCTTGTTTGAAAAAGTATGCCGAAGCGAATAAAAGCTCTAAGAAAATTACGAGGTTGTCATACAAAATACTAATTGATGGAAAATATGAACTTTCAGCAGACGGACTCAAGTGTTCACATCTTTAATATATAAAAAAAATCACATTTTTGTATTATACAGTCGAACTTCCATAACTCGAATCACCATTATCCCAAAAAAACTTCGACTTACGGAGACTTCGAGTTATAGAATAATTTTTTTTTTTTGTATATATGTATATATGTTTTTTATTTAAAACAGGCGCTTACGAAAAATTAAATACAATAAGTTAAGTAAAATATTCTGAAATACACCCAGGGAAAAATGAGGCAAAATTTTTCAACACGGCTCCTGTCAATCTAACATGATCATTTTTACACGCAAAACAACAACAATTTTTAAAGATTAACACTGTATTATGCAGTGTTAAAAAATAACATGAGTAAAGTGTTAATTTGCTCATTGCATCAGCATATAAAAAGAAAAGACAGTGCGAATAATTTTGCCGTTGAGCGAATTAAGTGACAAATTGCCCATTTTCTGAATGTCCTGTTCAGCAGAAGACATTTTATGTGATTTTGAGCTCTGCACAAGTGTTCTTTGAACAGAGTTGAATTATTATGTAAAGTGTTAATTATTAACATAACTGATCGTGTTGAATTTCAATAACATGATTTAGTGTTAAAAAAGCGTTATTTTTACAGAATTTCTTTCTGGGTGTCATTAAAAAGAGACTGTAATTTCTTCAAACTCTTATAGTGCTAATCAGTTGCAGTGTCATTAGTTTGCAAATACAAATTCAAAGTTCGGAATGAATTGTTTCTTCCACCAAACCCTCGCCATCACTCTCTGATCCGCTTAAGATTGCACCCCCTACTTCAGAACAGTACTGCTCAACAATATCGTCATCTGTAGGAAAGTCTGTTGTGCAAAGCTCATAATGTACTTTAATATAATCCTGAAGAGTAGCATTGAAAGTTATTTTGTTCGCTTTTAACCCTGTTTCATAATCAGATTCAATTAACTTTTCATTTTCATAAATATTATTTTAAAATATAAGAGGTATGTCATCTTTTTCTTCCCATTCAGAATATTGCCCAAATTCAGTGTTGCCAGATTTTCGGAGAACTCATTCAGTTTTATCCATGCATTTCCGAAAATTTTTCCCGTTTTTCGCTTCACGTTTTCCCGTTTTTTTTCCTTTTTTAAAAAGTATGTATAAATATGTAAAATGAGAGAAAAATTTAAATTTGCTTTTTTTTAAAGTGTTTTATTTCATTCAATTCAAAAACACGTCAACAAATTAATACAATATAAAAAAATAATAATAAATAGTTGAAAATATGACTTAAAATATATCACATTTAGTTATTGTACATTTTACTTGAGTGTAACTGCAAACACTCTTTTTGTATTTCTAAGTTTATGTAGTTTTGATTTTTCATTAGAGTTTTTTTATGTAAAATACCACTTAGGGTATGATTGTTTAACGGATTTCTTGTTTTATTTTTATTAAAATTTATGACAGAAAAAAGCTCACAAAAGAAACATTTCAGTTTTATCTACAAATTTCATAGTTAAAATATGTTGCCAGAAATATTGCACGTTTTGGGTATATTTGATATATCAATACTTCTTAGTGACCTATATTCTAAGTCAATATCATTCAATTAAGTTTTTTTAGATAAGTCAGGAAAATATGAACACAATGGAATAAATGAAGAATATGTCTTATTTTTGTACACTAAAGGATTTACAAATCAAAAAAATTTAAATGCTCCGTCTTGGCCCGAAAACTGAAATTTTTTTTAAATTTCAAGGCATGCAGTTATGAAAAAGTTTCTGCAATTTACTTTAAATAAATGAACTTCGTCATCTCCTATTTTAGAATCAATGTCTTTAAGCTTATCGCTTATAAAAAGACCAATATATAAATCACTCATCGGCAAAAAATTATTTGTATCTTGGAGAGTGACGTCTAAGACAGTTAAAAGTCTATGTATTCTTTCTTAAAATAAAAGCTTATATGGTCTGTAAAGTGAGTTCAATGTTTTCGTATAACATGTGAATTCTTACATCTTCTGACTGCATTTGCAAGTTAAGTTTTGTGAAGAGTGGCAACACAAAATTTAATAAGTCAAAATATAAACTAGTGACTGGTTCTTCCTTGTGGTGACCGTGGCATGCAGGTTAAGTGTGTGGCTTAGCATGCTCGGAGCCCGGGTTCGATCCCCAGCCGCGGCGAAAAAGTTTTTTTCAATAAAAAAATTTTTCTGATCGGTCACCACCTCTCTGCAGACAATGGCAAACCTCAGAGAGTAAATAATGCCATGTAAAGCTTCTTGAGAACATGAACTTTAGCCGTTCGGAGTCGGCATAAAACATGTAGGTCCAGTTCTCGGTCAATTGTGTGCAAACATTTAATAACACACACCACACAATTGATCATAAGAAGCTCGGTCAAAGTCTTTTCAAGGGCTGAAATGGCCAATTTGTTTTTTTTTGTTTTTGACTGGTTTTTCCAACTGCCGATATATTTTTTTTGTACTGAATTTTGTTGACGCTGATAATTTGCTGATTCAGATAAAATGCAATCAACCTTATTTTTTCCGTTTTTAAGATTGTTTTTCCCGTTTTCCCTTTTGAGTCGAAAAATCTGAAAAACGGGGAAAAATCCCTCTTCTGGCAACACTGCCCAAATCCAGCTTTTTTGAAGCAATTCGCAATGGTTTCATTTCTGACGTCAATATTACAAGCTTTTGATACATAATTGATGCAATCCAAAAGTGTAATAACCTGTTTTTCGTTTGACTCCATGCGCTTTAGTGACTCTCTTACAATTGCAATACGATAGTAAATTTTCAAGTTTTGAATTACTCCCTAATCAAGCGGTTGTAATTTAGAGGTCATATTCAGTAGAAATAATTCTAATTTAATGGCTTTCTGTTTGCTTTGTACGTTTTTTGGATGTGCTGGACAATAATCCAATTTGAAAGTGTCTATCTAATTTTAGAACCTATTCCTCAAATAGTGATCCTGTCATCCAGGCTTTGGTGTTTGCCTAATAATCTACAGGTAACCACTTAGCACCACGAAAGCACCGAGGTTTGGCGCTTTTTCCAATCAATAGAATTTTAAATTTTTCTGAACTATCCAAGTTTGCTGCCAGCATTAACGTAACCCGCTGCTTACTATTTTTGCTCCCGTGGCATTGCTCGTTTTTAAAAGTCAGTGTTTTAATTTATTAAATTCATTTATTATTCAAAATTTATTATTCATTATTTAAAAAATAATCCCGTTTCATCCGCATTAAAACATCCAGTTTGCAGTAGTTTCGTAATAAATTAGGCAAAACGTCTTTTTTCCATTTTTCGCAGTCCAGTTCACTAACGTCATTGCTTTCACCGCACGCTTTTTTATAGCCCACACCATGTCTAAAAAAGAAGTCCACAAGTTATTTTATTTATTGAACGTTTCGTCAATTCAACGTTTTATGCAATACCTCTGCTTCCATTTATCAAACCAACCAGTGCTTGCCATCAAATTATTATAGCCAAAACGCTTCGCAAACGCTATTGCCTTTTCCTTTAATACTGCTCGAGATATAGGCATGTTTTGACTACTAGCTGCCTTAAACCAATCGGTGATTGTCTTGTCGATATTTTGAAACATTGGTTTTTTAATCCTGTTACTACATCCAGGAGATCCAGATTGAAAAGTTGTGATAATCGATTCCTTATTTTTAAAAATTGTTGAGACCGTACTAGCCGGGATACCATATTTTTCAGCTGCTTTCTTTTTCTTTAATCCATCTTCGACTTCATTGATTAGTTTATATTTTTCTTCAATCGACAAACATTTTAGGTCTGTTTCCGTACTCACTTCAAGTAACTTGAAGTTACTCGAAAGCGTTTCTTTACACATTTTTCCAGCACGAGAGAGAAGAAGAACAAGCAAAATGTCACTTTTTGTCGCTCTCTATTACTCGAACTTTACTTGAAAAATTTCTTCGAGCACGAATCTCGAGCAATCTCGAGCTTCAAACAGCTGATTGATAATTTGATAATCAAAGTGATAAAATTAAATTGTTGCATTATGTTGAGAAAAAAAAAATGTATGGAATTGGTTAGCAAATTAATAATAATAGTTAAAATAATCAAACGTACGGAAACAGACCTTTTAAAACACGTTTAGTTGCCATGATAATAAAAAATTCTGTTTTACAATTAACATTAATCATTCAACCCGACTTAATGCACGCGACTGCAAAAAATAACACTTAACATCATCATTATTTAAAAATACTTTGTCGAGCAAATACTTTGATGTACAAAATGGGGTTTCCCCGAATATATTCAAAACAAACAAACGAACAAAAGGCTTCTTCAAAAAAGTAAAGCGAAAGAGAGCAAGCACATTACTTCGAGTTATAGAATTCACGTGCATTGTGTAATGCTACTATTTTCGTTCGAGTTATGGAGAACTTCGAGTTATGGAAGTTCAAGTTACGGAAGGAGAATTGTATGCTATTTACTCTCTTGATGCTAATATTTTTGTTCGAGCTATGGAGAACTTTGAGTTATGGAAGTTCGAGTTACGGAAGGAGAATTGTATGCTATTTACTCTCTTAATGCTACTGCCAAACAGGGTTGCCACCGAAAAAAATATTTTGCAACCAACCACATTAAAAAAAACTACCAAAATGGATACAAAACTACCAAATCAATATAAGCTTTAAAACTCATTTAGGAATACTGTAAAAATGTTGTTATGCTTACATTTATATAAACTTTCTATTGTATATTAAACAAGTAAATTAAAAGTCACATTTTTTATTATAATCCCATTTTAAAAAGTAAAATCAAATCTCAATATTTTCCCAATACGGGCATTCCACGCCCAATACAAGTCGTGATTGCTTCATGCTCTTCGATTGGCTTGAAATTTTGTCTAATGGTACTTTTTCCACTTATAAGAATGTAAGTTATTTGTTTTTTTTCGCCACTTTTTCGAAAGTTATGGAGATACCAATTTTTAATCAAAGTAAAAATCTTGAAAATAGATTCATTTTCCATAAATCATATCTCTATCATCTGTTATCCTATTTTTGTAAATGAAGAATTTTTAGAAAGATATTAAAAAGCGATTTAAGAAAATAAATATATATAAAACATATCTAATATATATAAAATCTACCAAAATCTTCCAAATTGAAAAAAATCTACCAAATAACCATAAGCTGATTTGAAGAAAAAAAACTACCAAATTTGATTGAATTTAACCAAAGCGGCAACGCTGCTGCCAACCAATTTATTTCGAGTTATGGAAAATTCGAGTTATAAAAGTTCGAGTTCGACTCTTTTTTTTTTGGTCTTTCTTTTTTTACTCGTTACTGGATAAATAACGATTTTAATTGTGTTCTTCTATTTTGAATAAATTGATTTTATAATAAAATTTTAACATAGTGATTCGTGAACAGTAGTGGTCCTCATGAAAGCTCTTAATCTTGCATATTCGTATTTGCGCAAATTTGTATACGCCATTTAATGAACATAACCTACAAGTTGCGAGTATGTAAATCAGCTGTTTCAGTACAAAATGCCAATACGAGGTTTAGATACGAAGTTTACGAACTGAAAATGCATTGGAATCTTGCGAACACCTCGTAAACTTTTTTTATATGGAAAAAGAGAACAGCTGATATACGCAGTAAAAACTTGCGAGGTTTACGTGGTATACGAGGCTTTTGCGAGCTTTCATGAGGACCACTATTGTCCGTCACTGCATGTCTAAAAACTTGCACTGCTGAACGTTGAATTCGTTACCTTTGATTCTATTCTACAACCTACTCTGCATCATAAAAGTTTTCATTAAATAAAAAAAAATAGTAAAAATTTTCCGGCTGGGGTATCTGGTTATTGTTGTTGTTGCTATATTTTTCAAGCGTATAATTACTTAATTTTAATAATTGTGACTGCAATATATATAGCTTAAATGAATGGCGTAGAGTTTTTTTAATAATTCTAAATGAAATGCAGAAAAGCAAGACAAAGAAAGAAATTAAAACAATGGAACAAAAATTAAGAGTAGCTGAACTGGTTTAATTATTATGCGTTGTTGATTTTTTTGCATTTTAATTCAAAGGTTATAATTATGTGTGCGCGTCGTTAACAAGAGCAGCAGATTGGATTAAAGTGGTACACTTGTTTAGCATGATAAGGTCAATGGGTCAAAAGCTGCTGACAGACAGATTGATAGATGAAAGCGACAGAGATTGCAAGATGAAACGAAATTAAAGTTTTTACTTGAAATTGTTTGGTTTTTTGTAAACCAGCGTCGCATTGACAAAAGTACAACTTTTTCTGCTAAACCAACAACAACCAGAACAAACATTCACAGCAGCATTTAAAAGAATCCTTTCAACTTCATATGCGTCGTCCTGTGACGCTTTACTTTAATGCCACACGGTTAATAGAAATGTATTTAATTTTATTTGCTTTATTTATGATATCCTGTCACAGGAATAGCCACAAAAGCAGCGTTGGCTGCTTGCCGTCTTCCACCCTACGCCACACGAACACTTTGGATAATTATTGATTTTTCTATTTGGTTCTGGTTTTTTTTTTTGTCGTCACCACTGCTGCTGCCTGCCTGCTGGCAAAACGATCGCCTGCCTCATGTTACAACAACCAACTCACTCATCACTCACCCACCCACCCAACGGCTGGCTACACAGCGGAGTCCCGTCTTAGCACAATGACGACAACGGCGACTACGACGACGTCGACCCAAGCTTGATTCATTCAATACACAAAAAAATTTTCACTGCTCACAAATTTTGTGAAATTTCACAAATTTTCATTTGCAATTTTTGCAGCTTTTTCAACACTTTTTGCACTCACTTTTATTGCTTTTGTGTGGAGCAACGTTCTCTGCACGCGTTCGCGTTGTTTTTGTTCATTTTTTTAATTGTTTAATTTTGCAATTTTTAATTTCAAAATCGGACATTTTTTTCCGACTGCACAGCAAATTATTTCGTTTTTTCACTAGATTAACATCATCATCATCACAATCGTCGAATTTAGCGTGAACGCAATAATTTGACGTCTGCTTTATATGACGTTTCTCGCGAAACTGTCAGTGTTTTGCGTTTTTATCGTTGACGTTTGGCTACGCTACTGCGCAATTGTTGTTGTGGCTTTTGTTGTGCGCGCAAGTTTATCCTTCATTATGCCTTAATGTTTACTTCGTTGTTTACATTTTCATATGAAATCTGGCAGAATGTCAAAAACAGCTGCAGAGCTTGTTGCGAAATACAGTAAAAGCTGTAGACAAAATTGTACAAGATTTAGTCAAAATGTCATTTTGTGGCGCTACTAGCAGATAGTAATGGTGTGTGTCTGTGCTGAAAATTAAATGGAGTTGTGCCTCTGCTAACACAGATATGTCGCTGTGTAAAAAACTTTTGTTCATGCAATGGATATCCAAAGGGTAGACAAAGTATATCATGAAATTCCTGCTATCATGAAATTTATATGTGGAAATATTACTTGAGATTTATTTATGGGGGCTCCATATTTTTTTATTGAAAAAAAGTACACTCCGTTTTCAGAGGATCGCCATATAACCTTAAATGCAAAAACTCATCGGAAAACAACGTAAAAAAATATTGAAAAAAAAAATATCAATAAAAATTAATATAACAACATTTTAATATGTGTTATTCATGTGTATTTAGGCAGTATTCTTGTCTGAGTGTACAAATTTTCGGAGGTTTTTAAAATTCGATTAACTAAAATCTAAGAATGTTTTTGCCAGCCAATTTTTTATAAGATATACACCCTTATCATTGAACCCGCGCTCGCTCTCAAAACAGCGTCGAAGAAAACATTTTCGATTTTTGAAAATTTTAATTTCGACGACAAATGAGCTATTTTATCGATAGTGATATCTCACTCAATTATTGAACAAACGTGGTCGAATAAATATACAAATTTGTTTAGAGCAAAAATTTGAGAGCGGATTCATTTCAACATGATCAGTACAAGCGGACACCGATATTTGCCCACTTTTTGTTCATATAAAAGAGATGTCCGCCTGTGGGAATTTCATAAAAAAATTGTAATAAAATTCAAATTGAAAAAAATGGGCACTGCGATTACTGCGCTACAGAAACTTCTTCACTTTCATAAGAGTTAATTATTTCAATTATAGTGCAAGAGTAATCGTTAAACTGTATTTTTCTTGAGAAAAACTTCAATGATCTACCCATAAGCTAAAGTAAACGGTGAAACTTATTAGGTGTATTCACACTTGGTAGTTGGGTAGATTGGCAAATGCCATACATTTTAGGGGGTTTCACACTGCCTTATGTAGTTGGGTAGATTGGCAAATGACATACATTTTGCTTTTGTAAAAGTGCCATTGTATCCATCAACTAATCCACTCTAGCGGACCCTCTGATTTGTTTGGGTAGATTGATATCTCGTCACATTGAGTACTTTTTTCATGGGCTACCACCTTTTCCAAAATAGGCAGTAATTTAATGTACAAAATATTAAAAAAAATAAATTAAAATAAAGTAAAAAGTAAGAGATAAAAATAAAACATACAGCATTGCCCAAAATTATTCTATAAAGTTCTCAATTGCAATTAAGATCGCTTGCAGTTGTCAAAAGTACTCAATCTACTAACACCCAACTACCCAAGTCAGTGTGAATACCCCTATTGTTTTACTATACCGTTACAAGTGAGCAGCGCAAAACAATTATAAGAACATAAATTTGAAAAAAGAGAAAAAAAAAACAACACGTTGAACTGTCAAAAATACCAAAAACTAAAGAAAAGCAGTAATTTTGTGATCAAAATAAGACAAAATTGTTCGCTTATTAGAACTTCGCAACCGATTATGGGAGATTTTAAAGTAGAATTACGTCTTACAGCGCGGTTTGTATGGGGTAGTTTTAACAGATTTTTTCAAGGCCATGATGCTTTTTGACGAATACTTTAAAGTAGACCTACAGCCTTTTATACTCATCGTTCAAAGATATTATATATATTAAAATATCAGATATATCCTGCGCTGAATGAATAGCTAATTTTGGATTTTGTCACTATCTTATATATTAATACGTGAACATTAAAGTTTGTCGCACGCTTTTTTGGTATTAATTAAAACTCAAAATTAATGAAACTTATACCATTCGAAAGGTTATGTTGCCCAGATGTGCAGAATGTACAGCCATGGACATACAAATAGCACAAATTGCAACCAAAAATACAGTACAATATTACTCGTAGCTTACTTTTCGCAGTGCTATTTTTTTTTATCCTACTGTTTGTTGTAATCACATAATCGATGTCTAACTGCAAAAATTCCCGTTATCTTTTAATTTGTGATATGTGCTTTTCTTTCATTTATGTTAGTGTTGATTTGCAGTGGACACAGAAATAGCACAAATTTGACTTACACGTGTTTTTTAAAAATTTTGTTAATTGTTTTCGTTCTTTCGATTTGCAATTGATTTCATCAAATTTTTTTTTTAAAAAATAAATAAAAATGGGCCGCGGAATACACTGCACACCCGAAAAAAGGGCTATAATTCATAATTTGAGCAAAAATGGGAAAACACCCGCCGAAATAGCTGAAATTGTGCAATGTTCCAGAAAAATGGTGTATAATGCTATCCAACTAGCAAAAACAAATGTGTGCTATCTTCATCAATACAAAGACAGAAAACCAAAAACACGAAAAACCACCATTTCTGTAGATAGAGCTATAGTGCGTATGAGTAAAAAAGAACCATTTAAGACACCAAGGCTTATAATGCAGGAAATAAATGAAAAATATGGTCTCAATGTATCCAGAAGGCTTGTAGCAAGACGTTTAAACGAAGCCGGGCTCTTTGGCCGCATTAGTCGCAAGAAACCACTCCTGTCAAAGAAGCACATAAAAAATCGTTTAACTTTTGCAAAGGCTCATAAGAATAGGGAACTAAAATTCTGGAAAAATGTTCTCTGGACCGATGAAACTAAAATTAATAGAATGGGGCCTGATGGGAAAACAACCGTACGTCGTCCAAAAGGTGAAGCACTTAATCCAAGATACACCAAAAAGACCGTAAAGCATGGCGGTGGAAGCCTAATGGTGTGGGGAGCGTTTTCTTGGCATGGAGTTGGGCCAATAGTGCGAATAAATGGAAAAATGGACCGATTTCAGTATCTGGATATACTTAAAAATAAAATGGAGCCATTTGTTTATGAATCAATGCCAGTAAATTGGACTTTCATGCAAGACAATTATCCGAAACACACGGCGAAAGTAACAAAGGAATGGATTCAGAAGGAGAAAATCAAAGTTTTAGATTGGCCACCACAAAGTCCCGACCTCAATCCCATAGAGAACCTATGGAACGATGTGAAGGTCGTAATTTCAAATAAAAATTTTAAAAATTTTGATGATCTATGGGCAGGGGTGCAAGATGCTTGGTATTCTATCCCGAAAGATAGATGTCAGAAGCTCGTGGAGAGTATGAATCGTAGATGTGAAGCAGTGATAAAAAATAGCGGATATAGCACAAAATACTAAGTAAGTAAGTCCCTTTTTTTCTTAATTTTTTAAATTTTTTAAAATTTTTTACTTAAATTTTCAGGTTATTTTTCGATGTGCTATTTATGTGTCCAAGGCGTTTTGAACTGTTTCTCAAGTTATGAATTGATTTAGTTGTTTTATTTAATTTAATTAATATTTTTTGTTAATATTGAACTTGTAACTCATTGATTTAAAAAAAATGTACTTCCCTTTTTTTGTTATTGCTATACATGATATAAAAAATGAAGTTTTTTGTTTTTGAAGACAATTGTGCTATTTGTATGTCCACGGCTGTATATATAAATGATATATCTGATAGAAGGGGTTCCCAACCTTCTAAGAGAGAAATTAAATTTTTGAGTAAAAATCTGCTCTTTGATTGATATGAAATTTAGTTGAAAGAGAGTTCTTAAGTTGCTCAAATTTGAATTTTTTTTAAAAGTAACAATGTCTTAAAAAAATGTAGTTTTATGCATTCATCAATTGTTAAATTTGTAAAAATATGTGTTTTGAACTCAAAAATTTGACTTTTCATGTGAATATCTTGGTCGGATTTGAACGGTTTTTCAATTTTTTTCATCTTTTCTAAAATTTTGTTAAATTTTCTTTTAAATGTGTTAAAAATTACAGCAAAGTTCTAACCAAAAGTATTTTTAATGAATTTTCTTAATATTGTCGATAGTTATTTAGCGTGTGTTTCAACAAAATGCCAAGAGAGAAAAAAAACGGTCTCAAATTGTGAATAAATTTAATTTTTTTTTTTTTTTGTATTTAAGTCTTATCAGTTTGCTTAAAAATACTTTTAAAAATAATACCGTTTTTTTTCTATGTATTTAAATTATTCCTTTTAAAAAAAGACCATAAAATTTGATTTATTCTTAAAATATGGGGTAAAAATGATTTTTGTTGTAAAAAAAACAAAAACTCAAAATTGCATTTTTGATTTTCTTTCAAAGTCTATTCCGAATTTTAGGTGAATTTATTTTGTCTTGACACTAAATTAATAAACTGTCCGTGCCATCAAAAAATCAAGGCTACCCCCTATGATTTTTTTGACAAAATTAAATTTTCTATTTTTGAAAGAAATAATTAAATAAAAAATAATTTTTCTGAAGAAAATAGCTTAATATCTCCAATCAATGAAAAGTTATAGCCTCGAACTTATTTTAATCATCTCGCATATAATTATAAATAGGCAACCAATAAATTGGTCGAATTTCGACCCCAGGCGATACTAGTAATATTAAAGTCACAAAATAGTCAAATATAAGAAGAAAAATGCATGTGTTTATATCAGAAAATCAAACATCAGCTGCTTATGCTGTGCCTGCTGCTTTCTTTGTTTTTGTTTTGTTCAAAAAATAGTCAAATATAAGAGGAAAAATGCATGTGTTTATATCAGAAAATCAATCATCAGCTGCTTATGCTGTGCCTGCTGCTTTCTTTGTTTTTGTTTTGTTGTTTTTGCTGGTGTTGGTTTTGTTTTGTATGAACTTGGTTATCTACTCCACGGCATTGGTTCTCTACTCAACGTTAAGAGGGTGATCCGATTAGATTTAACTCTTATGAAAAAAAATGACTTGAATCATATTTCGTTTTGTGCTGTTACCCAATTGATGGCGCTATCTGTTCGGCTGACATGATATATGCATCTGACGATCGTTTGTTATTGCGTCTTGTAGAAAGTAGCAGAACTAAATATGTGAAATGAACAATCTATTTTTTATTTAAGAATTGATCCAGGTTTCTTTCTGAATAAATTGTTGATTTCGTTTTAAATACAATTTAATTTGTATGATCAAGCATCTACATCCCACTTCTCATTTCAGTGTAGCTAGCAATCGGACAGAGACGAAAGTGGTACTCATGGAAAGGCCGTTTGCCCAGCTTGAGATTTAGCCACCACCCCAATTCTTGAAAAATCGAGGTATTCACTTTATTTTTAAATTAGAAATAAAATTGAGTGTAGCTCGCAAGCAATACATCAGTCAAAGACTAAAGTGGCACCAACGAAAAGGAAATTCGCTTAGCTTTCTTTTCAACTCAGTCAATGAACTCTACCTGTCAAACTTAAGAAAATGATCGAAAGAATTTGACATTTTGCTGGCTCTATTTATCACGCTTACTTTGAACTTTTTCTGTGTTTTAATTTCGATAAGAAGTCCATAGCTTGAGTGTCATTCATTTCTTTGTCAATTTTTGGAAGATAAATAAAAAATATGTGCAAAGTAGACAAAACAATCGCACCAAAGAGACAAAGCAGAAAAGGTTATTACTTCAACGGAACTCTACGTCTACACTTACGATACTATCGAAATTTTTTCTTTTTCAATACTTTTTGTACATACAAATAAATATGAACTAAATATGAAAATATGAATTTATTACATATAATTACATCGTTTAGTAGTAAGGTACTATTACAGTATGTAGCTAAAAAAAATATATTAATTAATGTTTTTTAAATAGTACTATTAATTTATTTGCTTACAATTTTTTACATAAGTTATAATTGAAGATATAAAAAAATTTTAAAGTATTTTTCTTTTTAAATTTGTTGTTCATTTTCTAGAGGGCGTTGAAGTTGGCCCTTTTAAAAGTTGTTATAAAAAGTTGTATACTTGTTGTTTCCCGCCTCCAGCATTTTTAAAGCGTCTCAAAGTAAAAAGTCAAAGGACATTCTTTAGTAAAGGGTTGTAGTTGAGCTCTCAAAAAAAATAAAAAAAAAAAAACAAATTGGCCATTTCAGCCCTTGAAAGGATTTTGACCGATCTTCTTATGATCAATTGTGTTGTGTGTGTTATTAAATGTTTGCACACAATTGACCGAGAACTTCACCTACATGTTTTATGCTGACTCCGAACGGCTAAAGTTCATGTTCTAAAGAAACTTAACATGCCGTTTTTTACTCTCTGAGGTTTGCCATTGTTTGCAGAGAGAAATTTTTTATTGAAAAAACTTTTTGCCGCGACTGGGGATCGAACTCGGGCTCCAAGCATGCTAAGCCACACACTTTACCTGCATGCCTGCATTAACTTCATGTTTTGGGAAACAAATATACATTGTATAGTATATTTAACTACAGTATTTTTTGCAGACGTCTCGGACTTCTCATCAGTCACTGATGTAATTCTGATCTAAACTAGATTCTTTAAAGCAGGGGTCTCCAAACTTTTAAGCCTAAGCGCCAGATTGAATACTCCATAAAGCCCCAAGGGCCAAGATCTAGCTAGGTCATCAGATTAGCATATCATTATAATTTTGAAAATTGAATACATCGAATTTTGAAAACCGCGCATATTTCTGTGTCGACAAGGAATAACCACTAAAGTCGAGTTAGGGCAAAGTGAGGTTATTACTTTCATTGCATTTTTTCGCAACAAAATACACAAGTACACTAATTTTTATGGTTGTACCTTGAAAAAAATTCAAGGTGCCCTGTTTATACCAAAAACTGTCGCTTCTACGCACCCTAAGATGGCGCTTCACGCCGACTGAAAATGTCATCTCATTTCTTTCATTTTCTTTCTTCTTTTTATATTTAAGCTAAATCATAGTTAGCTACTTAGATTTAAGAACACTTTGTAACGAACTATCAAGCTGGTAAGAACAATAAAATTCTATTCCAAAAATCCACCTCTCACTGACCTTTTATATCTCTTCCATTTCATATTTGATATATTTCTTACGGTTTCAATCTCAACGCGCTTGAGATTGAAAAATTCTACAATTCAACAATTCTACTTATTCCTAGAGGGTTCCTATTTCCAACTCATCATGCCCTAATATTAGATAGCGATTTTAATCTTAAAAATACTCTCCTGAAATTATGAACATGAGTTAGCTGTTATTCCTAGTCGACACAGATTTACATTTCGAGACTTTATCTATGTGTACATACACGTATGTATGTATGACGTCATATTAGGACCGTGGTGCGAGTCCTACTACGTTTATAAATCATTTTGGACATATCATATATGCTCGAACACATTGACGACGGCTAAAAATATTACAACATATGTCAAATTTATATACCCTTTGCATAAGGAAACATGGTAGGTATAGGTAAGAATAGATGGTAGATATAAAAACTGGATATGAAAAAACTAATTTTAGAAAAAACTAATTTATCATCTTTTTATCTATTGACACGAAATTTGGTATTTTTCAAAAAAATTATGATCAAGTTGTATAGGAGGTGGGCGTGTTAGTGGGTAGATGACGCCCATTTTTCTAACACACCTAAGTTTTGACATAGAGCACACAAATACCGAGTTTCAGTTTTGTAACTTTAATATTAGTCTCTTTATAGAGTTTTAAATTTTGGGGTTGTATGGGAGGTGGGCGTGTAAGTGGGTGAATCACGCCCATTTTTCTAACACACTTAAGTTTTGACATAGAACACACAAATACCGAGTTTCAGTTTTGTAACTTTGATATTAGCCTCTTTATAGAGTTTTCATTATTTGTGTTGTATGGGAGGTAGGCGTGGCCCATAAAACAAAAAATGCATGACTTTGGGGAAAATTGGGAGACACGGGTCTTTTTTTTTAGTCTTTTATCACGTAGTGGTGTCCGTATATGGTTATTTTGCCGTGACTTAAAAAATTACACACAGTGATATTGAAAATTTGAATAAAAATCACGTCTACCTCCCATACAAACTTACGTCATAAAAACTTTCACAAATTTGACACTATTTATATACAACAACAATATATAACAATTACTTGATATTGTTGAAAATAATGCATGGTACCCATTAGTTTTGATATTTTAAACGTGTTCTGAGTTTGACTTTTGGAAAAATTGCATGAAAGTTACGCCTATCCCCCTAAAAAATGAAGTCATAAAAATAATAAAACCTAAATAACTCCGAATTTTGAAAGAGGCTGTAGGGTTATTTTAACTACGGCCAAGACAAAGATAATTCCTAGATTTAACATATATTTCTTATTGAGTAAAGTTGGAATGACTTAAAAAAAATTGTTAACATAATAAAATACACGTAAAACATTTATTTCTTGGACTCCAGCTTATCTGTGTTTATCTGACTTAACCCATTTTGGTCAGCTGGTCGATTTTTCGACCACTAACTTTAAAATTGTGGTGACCGTGGCATGCAGGTTGAGTGTGTGGCCTAGCATGCTCGGAGCCCGGGTTCGATCCCCAGCCGTGGCGAAAAGTTTTTTTCAATAAAAAATTTTTCTGATCGGTCACCACCTCTCTGCAGACAATGGCAAACCTCAGAGAGTAAACAATGCCATGTAAAGCTTCTTGAGAACATGAACTTTAGCCGTTCGGAGTCGGCATAAAACATGTAGGTCCAGTTCTCGGTCAATTGTTTGCAAACATTTAATAACACACACAACACAATTGATCATAAGAAGCTCGGTCAAAGTCCTTTCAATGGCTGAAATGGCCAATTTGTTTTTTTGTTTTTTTAACTTTAAAATTTATTTTTGGAAAAAATATTCAAAATTTTTTCGAACTCTTTCCGCATAAACACAATTTGGTTAATTGCAAATTCAGAAAAAAATAACAATTTAGAAATTTTCCATTTTACCTACTCAGGAAAGCTTTTAAAAAAAACACCTTTTTTGGACCATTTTTGAAAAAATAAAAAAAAAATCGAATAAATGACATAAATAATACAACTATTTTCGTAAGCAGACAGCGATAAGACTAAATTATGAGAATCAGTCGGTTTTGGAAATCTCAGGTTAATTTACCTACGTGCTACTTTTGTTGGAATATTGGTGGTCGATTTTTCGACCACTGGCCCAATATGTATACTTTCAAACATTTTCACATGTAATAAATTTAATGGAATTTTTAAGCCCGCATTGCCAATTGACTAACAAATGGTACCCAACTTTGGGAAACATTCATGTAAAATATTATAGAAAAGTCAATCCATTTTAGATTCAAATACTGGTGTTCAAGCGATGGGTACATGTTTTTCTTTATACCGTAGACTGGTACAGTTGAAGCTTACAACATGGGCATTGTACTTGGCGCATATGTTGTTTTGAGACTTCTTCACAACGTTGACCATCCAGAAAGATACACTGTTTTCTTCTACAACTTTTTTACCTCTTACCAATTGCTCTGTTTGCTAACGAGAGAAAATTTTATGTAACCGGTACAAACGTTCGGTTGCAATCGGCAACATTCAAATCGGGTATAAGGCGCTACGTTGACAAACACAGCAAAACGTGGGGAAGTGAATAACATTTTTGACAAGAGAAATGAACTCAACTTCGTGCGTTGTTACAACACCACCCAAGTAACAATTGCTGGTAACTACGATTCCATTATGCCAATAAAGTCTGCTCTCCGATATAATCGTATGAGAAAGAAGTACGTCGTCATTACTCAAACGAATATAACTAGAATATCAATATGAGTGGAGTCGATTTACACTTCAATGGGGTCGCAAATTATCGCGTTGACATTCGCAGTAGGAAATGGTGTGTTCATTGTGGGTAAACGCTATCAGCAATTCGAAAGTGAATGCATGGAAATTGCAATGTCTTGTGGCTAAAATAAACAAACACAAGCCAATATCACAGTTACAGCTTAGATCGAAAGAAACTTATAAGTGGCGGATCCAAAAGTGGACTCAGATGTAGATGAATAGGAAATACCGGCCGGTTGCCTCAAGTTAACAAACTTGAGGAAATCATTGATATCAACTAGAGAATAAGCCTCGGAGATGCGTTGTATGCCACAAGCATACCATTTAGATATACTTATATACAAAAAATGCAATTAACATTTGCACATAAAATGTTTTGGACAATATCATAATATGAATATCAAAGTCATAAAAAGTATGTCCAATAAATAAATAAATGTAAATAATTACTTATTTATTTTATACTAGCTATACCCTACGCGCATTATTACTCCTTCACATCCTTTTTTTTAATGCCAGTGTCAATTTTCTGGTAGAAGATATGACTAATCTTTATACTGAGATCTTTATACTGAGTATTCGATGTTAAACATTTGAATTGTATAATAAATTTTATATTCGTTTCGAATTCTTCGAATTCTTTCTAATTAACCTTATAATTCGAAATTTTTACCGAAAACTTTGAGTGTTTAAAAAATATCACATCCCTTGTCTAACGCCTATAAAATATTGCCATTGAAACAATACGTGTAAATTGATCTTGAATACCGAATTTTGTGGCTGCACTCAGAAAAAAGTGTCTCGGAATATGATAAAAAAGTCATTATATTTAGAGAAAAATGGTATAGACTTTGCTCCAGAGAATGCTATTCTCTAATTGCGATACTTAAAATTCTCTAAAAATGATAAAAAGGTTCCATGAAATGGAAAATATTAGGGCTATGACTTTTATTCGAAGTTTTTGAACTTCGAAGTATTCGAAGCTTCGAAGTTCGAAGCTTCGTTTCAAAACTTCGAAGAGGAAAAAAACTTCGGATTTACGAAGCTTCGAAGCTTGACTATTCGTTCAACATAAAAAAATTCGAAGCTTCGAAGTTTTTACTCAAAATATTTAAAAATTTTTATGCCTGTGTTATACACTTCGATATAAGAAAAAAACATGAGATCCTGGGTGTGGAGCATTTATACTAAAATTTCTGATGCTCAATCAACGATTTGCATTCTATGCGAGCGAGTATTGTAGTCGCATGGGTCCACGAGTTCACTTCGTGCGCATCTTAAGATGCATTCAATTTTTCCAGAAGAACAATTAGTCGAGATCGTAGCGAGAAAATTGTACAAGCATGGCACAAAGTTAGAAGCCTGCCGTCGGCTGCCATTCAACTTTACGTCCAGCAGCGAATTCAAGGAATTCATGGATGTTGTTGAACCTGGTTTTACATGCCCTTCGAGTGAGACAATCATATAGCGTCTGCGCGTGCTCGAGGATGGAATAAAATGCAAAATAGTTGCAATATTGCAGAAATTCGAATTAATTGCATTGGATACAGACTGCTGGACCTCTTGCGCCATGGATGGTCTTCTAAATGTGAATGCACATTTAATTGACGATCAATGGCATCCGCAGATATTGACGCTTAGTACGCAGGAAGTAGAAATTATCTGCAAGTGATTGTTATTTGTTATATCAAACTGGGTATCATTCGAATACTCGAAGAATTGAATTCTTCGAAGTTTTTCCTATTCGAATAGTAATATTTGAAGCTTCGCCTCAAAAACTTCGAAGTTCCGAAGTTTGCTTCGAAGCTTCGAATATTCGAATACTTCGAAGCTTCGAAAAAACCGAACATGAACAGCCCTAGAAAATATATCGTTTTTAGAGAAAAATAATTTTTTTTTTGAGAAAATATTTGTTTTTATTGAAGAAAATACTTCTCATAATGAATTTTTTATCAAAATATAAGAAAAGTTTTTTATTTTCAATAAAATTTCTCTATAAATGAGAAATTTTTTGTGCGAGAAAAATACTTATCATTATTAGAGAAATTGCAATATTTCCATTTCCTAGAAGTAAAGAAATATTTCTTCGAAAATGTGAAAATTTATTCTAATTGAAGAAAATTTTATTTGAAAAAGAGAAAATTGCTATTATCAAAAATAGAGAAATTTCTTACCGGAGCAAGGTATGTGTTTTTTTCTCAGTGTGTAAAACATGTGATTCCAAAGCCATTCGATATCGTAAATAAGAGTTACATGGAAGGTGCCACGCCCCCATGTTCTATCGGTACCAAACTTCACAGGAACACTGGAAGGTGCCACGCCCCTATGTTCTATCGGTAGCAAACTTCACAGGAACACTCAAGGCTTATTATGCTGAATTTGAAGCTAAAAGAATTTATTCAAAATTTTTAAATTTTTGTATACATATTGGACCATTGGTCGATTTTTCCACCACCTTGTAGCCGGAAAACGGAAAATGGGAAAATTCTGAAACTCTGGAAATTTCTTAATTTGATCAACAACAACAAACCCTGAAAATTTCATTAGAAAATTTCAACGCGTTCGGGTACCTGACCAAAATGGGTTAAACCATTCGCAACTTCACACACGCAAATTTCTTTGCATTCGATATTAATTAAACTGTCTATTGATTTTTTGTTTCCATCTAAAAGACTACAAATGGATTGGTTGCTGGAGAGGTACAAAGTTTGTACTACAAACCGATTCAATTTAGTACTATTTTCAGCTTCGAAAATTCGATACGAAAACGAAAAATGCAAATGCCATCAGTGGCATGCATACAATCTTCCTCGATATATTTATTCGAATAATTTTTGTATATATTTTCTCATGACATATTTTTGTATTTGTATTACATTTTTATCGCATGTGTATTCTATAATATCTCACTCGATATGTTAAAGTAAAACTTCTGCTATATATTTCTCTCATGACATAAATTTGTTTTAAAATCCATAATTCGTATATTTTTGATTAAAAAGATTGATAATTCGTATATTTTTGATTATGATTGCATATTTGATTGCATATTTGCATATTTGCATATTTTTGTAATTTGAAAAAACAATTTCATCCTTCAGGCTTTCATCTAAGGCTTACAATATTACCGCTGTTTTGCAACTTAAGTCTGGCTCATTAATATATCTTTCCTACTCTAAAAATCAATTAACTTGTGTATCACGCATTTTTTGTCTCTTATATTATTATAATTATTGTCTGTTATATTATTTGGCATTCATAGAAATAAGCACGCAATTGTTTTGAAAATAATCACCTTGTCAGCAACAAGTTTTATTTATTTTCAATGCATCTCCATTGAGCTATTTCCGCTCAGCTTTATAAAAAATTACTATAAATTAGGACACGTGCTCTGAGGCAGCTTTGTTGTTTTTTTGCCTTTTTTACTGCTGCTATTTGTATTATTTATTAATTTCCGCTTTAAGACATTTAGTTAAAATTTCTTGTATTCAACTTTTTAAACATTTTTTTACGCTGCTTCTTTTTCTGGCACACTTTGTGCGGCTCAAGGATATCTTATATCCTTAACACAGGTGTTCAAACTAAGCTGCTGCTGCTGCTGCTGTTGCCGCTTTAAGATTTTGCACATTGAACGCATAAACAAAGTTTTTTAACGCATATGCCATGTCCTGCAGTAGCATAGCACAGAGAAAAAAAAGAAGAATCATATAATAAGAGCAGCAGCACCGGAAGTGCGCACGCGTATCGTGACGCTGCTGGGTCCTTGTTTGTAAGCATCTTCCAAGCGTTGATACATTTTTTCGTAATGAAACAGCTGAGTTTTGTTCTTAATAATGTGCTCGTTGTGCTTTGGTCCTGCTGAGGAACCCTTTGCACATGTTTTGATTGAATGCTGACTTGACGATAAGGTTGTCAAAATTACTGCTTGTTAGCAGCGATTTGACTGTTAGGGTCAAAAGCTGGAACTCCACTTAATGCCAAATATATATTTATACTCAGAAAAAAGTTACTCGGAATATGATAAAAAAGATTCGGATAAAAAAGACATCATATTTAGAGAAAAATGGTATAGACTTTGCTACAGGAAGGCTTTTCACTAAATGTGATCCTAAAAATTCCCTAAAAATGATAAAAAGCTTCTATGAAAAAGAGAAAGACATAAAAATATATTGTTTTTAGAGAAAGATTTTTTTATTTTTGAGAAAAGATTTTTTTTTTTTATGAAGAAAATACTTCGCAAGTGAACTTTTTATCAAAATATAGGAACAAATTTTAATTTTTAATAAAATTTTCTCCATAAATGAGAATTTTTTCTGCGAGCAAAATACTTATTGACTTTTCGTGTTTGCGAGATGATTTCGAAATTGAAAAATCAAAAAGTTATTTTGTAAGTTAAATCCGTATAAAAATATAAGAACCTTGTTATAGCTTCATTTGAAGCATAATTCGTTTGTTGGAATTTAATGAAAAATATCTTTAATAACGCAACTGCTTATTGAATGAATCAACTATTGGGGCTAAGGATCATCAATATTACAGGAAACGATATAATAAAAGGTAAATCCGATTTAAAATAGTGCATAATGCTTTTCAAGACTTAATGTATGTACAGCTTAATTGCAGAGGTATTTTTAAATTCTTGATTATTTCGCAAGCAAAAGGTCGAAATTCTAAACTAACTCATAACGACCGGAGATAACTTAGAACTGACTAGTCCGGAGAATAGTTCTATAGACTATAGAACTTTAGAACATTTAGAATAGAATAGTTCTAAAGGACTAGTCCAAGAACTAGTTCTAAAGGACTAGTCCAGGAACTAGTTCTAAAGGTCTAGTCCAGGAACTGGTTATAAAGGACTAGTCCAGGAACTAGTTCTACAGGACTAGTTCAGTTACTAGTTCTAAAGGACTAGTTCAATAACTAGTTCTAAAGGACTAGTTCAATAACTAGTTCTAAAGGACTAGATCAATAACTAGCTCTAAAAGACTAGTTTAGGAACTAGTTCTTAAGGACTACTTCTAAAGGTCTAGTCCAGGAACTAGTTCTAAAGGACTAGTCCAGGAACTAGTTCATTAGGCTAGTCCAGGGACTAGTTCTAAAGGAATAGTCCAGGAACTAGTTCTAAAGGACTAGTCCAGGAACTAGTACTAAAGGAATAGTCCAGGAACTAGTTCTAAACTACTACTAGTTCAATAACTAGTTCTAAAGGACTAGATCAATAACTAGCTCTAAAAGACTAGTTTAGGAACTAGTTCTTAAGGACTAGTTCTAAAGGTCTAGTCCAGGAACTAGTTCTAAAGGACTAGTCCATAAAGGTCTAGTCCAGGAACTAGTTATAAAGGACTAGTCCAGGAACTAGTTCTAAAGGTCTAGTCCAGGAACTAGTTATAAAGGACTAGTCCAGGAACTAGTTCATTAGGCTAGTCCAGTGACTAGTTCTAAAGGACTAGTCCAGTGACTAGTTCTAAAGGACTAGTCCAGGGACTAGTTCTAAAGGACTAGTCCAGGAAATAGTTCTAAATAACTAGTCCAGGAAGAAGTTCTGAATGACTAGTCCAGGAACTAGTTCATTAGGACTAGTTCATAAGGACTAGTTCAGGGACTAGTTCATAAGGACTAGTTCAGGGACTAGTTCATAAGTACTAGTCCAGGGACTAGTTCATAAGTACTAGTTCAGGAACTAGTTCAGGTACTAGGTTATAGGGACTAGTTCAGGGACAAGTTTAAAAGGACTAGTCAAGGGACTATTTGTATTCCTTATGAACTAGTCGAGAAGACACCTGCAACCCTTGTGATCGTGCCAACCAACCATCTTATGAACATTGACTTTAAATTCTGAATATAACCTCTTTCATTAAGAAAAATTTTATCGAGTTCATGTTTTGTTATACCCTAAACCTGAAAGGTCAGGGTATATTAATTTAGAGCAAACGTTTGTAACGCATAGAACAAAGCGAGTCCGGTATGGAAAAGTATATATTTTCTTGATCAGGGTCATCTCGTGAATTGAGCTATCCATGTCCGTCCGTCTGTCCGTTGTAGCATGAACAGTGCTTTATTGCACAAGAGGTACAGTTGGGACATGACCGGATTTTGTGAAAAGAATGGCGCCTTAAGGTCATGGCTAAAAAATATGTTTTTTAAGAATTATAAAAATATGATGAAAAAGCTTTTAAATGAAGCTTACCGTATCTTGAAAAGTCAATGAATATAGATAATTGCCTTTTCTTCAGCTTCAACTCTGCCGACATATTCGTTAATTCGTATTCTTGAGGAACTCTTTGAATGTCAAAAAGTTAAATCAAAAACTTTTGCACTTGCTTCACACGCACACAAATGACTTCCGTTCTGACACAGGCAATAAAATGTAAAATTAATTTAAAAAAAAAGAAAAAAAAAACAACCACATAACTGAACATAATCAAATTTTTATTACTGCTGCTTCGACGTATGCCGTCTTATTTCTATATTTATTTTCAACATTATGCAAATGAAGCACTGATAATAAAGACATGCAAAGAAATTATTAAAAAATTCTAATAGAATCTGAAGAAATAACAAACCTTTGGGGGGAATCGACCTTCAGCAAAACTTTGCAGCCAAACTGACTGATTGGCTTTTCGAAAGGTTGTAAAGCATGATTTGTCTTGAGGAAAACCAGGAAAAAAAAATAAATAAATTAGCATTCGTTGATATTAGTTGACTGTAGGTGGCAGCACAAGCAATTTTTTAATTGATTAGGCCAATCAATATTTAATAGGCAGAGAAGAAGAAAAATATATAAACAACAACTATAAACTGTTAAGCATTCGCTACTAGCAGCGACAACAGCCGCAAGAGTCGTAGAAAAGGCGTTACATAAACCTTTTGTCGTGTAGCAACTAACAGCACCTGCAGCATTTTCCGAAAGTTAGAACGTTAGTTGCAATGTTTTTGTTGCTATTCTTCTAGTGAAATAGTAATAGTTTCCGTTTGAATAGATTTTAAATTCCATTAACGTTTTGTGGGTATGATTATAACAAGTTTTGTTTTTTTTAAATATGGCCACCTAGTTATTGCTGCTTGAAGAGTTTCCTGCTAGTGTTTCCTGAAATAAAAACGCATGAAATTTAAATTTTTATACAACAGGTGGTGACCGTGGCATACAGGTAAAGTGTGGCTAGCATGCTAGGAGCCCGAGTTCGATCCCCAGTCGCGGCAAAAGTTTTTTTCAGTAAAAAATTTATCTGATCGGTCAACACCTCTCTGCAGACAATGGCAAGCCTCAGAGAGTAAATAATGCCATGTAAAGCTTCTTGAGAATATTAACTTTAGCCGTTCGAAGTCGGCATAAAACATGTAGGTGCAGTTCTCGGTCAATTGTGTGCAAACTATAATAACACACACAACACAATTGATCATAAGAAGCTCAGTCAAAGTCCTTTTAAGGGCTGAAATGGCAAATTTGTTTTTTTTTTTTCATACAATAGGTATAAAGAAGAATAAATTCAAACTTGAGTTCATCTAACTTTCAACGATTTTATGTAAAACGCTAACAAAATTTAGAGTTTCAAAAAAAAAAATGCTTAAAATATGTCTTGAATATTTGTTATATATTCATTAGTTAAATTAAAAAAAAAAAAAATTATAAAAAACTAACAACACCTAGACACGTTTTTCTAGACTAGTAAACTTAACAGAAATTACTTGTTTTCTTTTTGTATGCTTCTTATTCATCATCTTTACGAAACGTACCTTTTCCGCATAAAGAAACGTACAAAATATTTCCCCCATTATTTCAACAAGAACTTCGCCTTTATTTAGAATGATACTTTCTGGACATGCAAACAATGCGACTGCTTGCATTAACAACCCTCAACCCCCCAAAAATGTAATCGAGCTCCATTAAATTCCGCATAAAATTTTCCCCTTTTTTAGCAATTTCTGAAACATACAAAATATGTTGCATGTTTTATTTACTCAGGTGTCTGTCAAGGCGTGTCGTAGCCTTATTGCTTTTATGTAGTCTTATCATCACTACTTCAATTGTAAGTATAAATATTAAAAACATCATTACATAAAGGACTTACCTAAAGGGATTGGTATAAAGTTTTCTACTGCATCTAATTTAGGAAATTAATTTATATATTTCGGGCTCTATAAAAATGTATTCATAAAAAAAGCAAATAAAAGTATATGTGTGATTGCCACGCACGTTAGAAGTTCATTTCTTTAGAATAAGTGAATATTTTTAAGTGATAATTTAATGAGTTCTTTAACTTTGATCCGATTCATTAAAATTGGATAATATTTGCGCAATTTTGAGAAATTGCCATAAAATGGATTCGATAAAATTCAATTGAAAATAATGAATTGTGAAATTTTTTTGCACTTGTCAATTAAAAATACTTTTTTATGGAATTGCGTGCCTTACTATCCATCAAAATTCCGACAGAGAGTTTGTGCTAAGGATAAAAACTAAGGAAAAATAACGATTTGTAGGAAATTTCTTCGGTTATTACTCCAGTGGCGAGGGACTGAACCGATTTTTCTCAAAAATTGGCTCAGTTGTTTTAGTTTTTCATCTCAAGATTACAGAAATTGAGTTTGTTTTTTGATTAAATTTTTCTCCATACACTTCAAACCGCCTTAATATCTACCTCACCATACCCGTACATATAACTTTGGCATGCACCATACTAAACCAAACATACTCTAACTATCATTTTACCAAAGCAATTATGTCACTCTCATCATACCGTACCTATTTAACCACATCCACACTATACTTAATATATCATACCCATAATACCATATCCATCCTAATATACTCAACCTACCATACAAAGTTATCAAGACATACCTATAATAACAAACTAATTATACCATACCAATATGCTGTACTCATCTTATTATGCCCACCATATACATCCTACCATACTCATTATCCGGGAGACAAGTGGGTGATCTTCACTTGGCAACATGTCTGACTGACTCAACTTGGCGAGGACAGCATTATCCATGTCGAAATCGTCTCAAGTCAGCTCAAGATGGCTAATTTGAGCGGCGGACAACTTTGGCAAAAGTTGTGCGATGGGTTTGAAGCCCACCTCGTAAAAAACAATTTAAATTAAAAAACTAAGAATAAATAAAACAATGATCCCCAAATCTGATGACGACTACCGCAAACGAAAAACTAATAATGATTTACGGATATGCACCTGGAATATCCGGACCTTAAATTGGGATGGTGCTTCAATCCAACTGATTGATATCTTGGAAAGATATAATTCTGACAGCACTGCCATCCAAGAAATACCATGCTTACGTTTAATGAGGTTGATTGACTTCGCCGCAGCACGAAACATGGACGTTAGTAGCACTTGATTTAACCATCTCAATATTCACAAGGCCACCTGGCTGTCCCCTGATCAAAAAACATGCAACCAAATTGATCACGTTTTGATTGACGGAAAGCACTCTTCCAGTGTACTTGACGTACGCACGATTTGTGGTACTAACAAACACTTAGATCACTATCTTGTTGCAGCCAAAATCCGCACCGTCTTCGCGCAGCTAAGAATGCTCGCAATCCTACACAAAGAAAGCTTGACGGCGACAAGCTGCAGTCAAAACAGATAGCCGAAGCCTTTGCTACTCGACTTTCACTTCTGCTTCAAGAAAGCACTCCTCCGATCGACGATATATGCGCACATTGGACGCACATATCCCACCTATGCGTACGGATGCCGAAGAAGTGTTAGGAAACCATCGCCATCGCCGAAACCAGTGGCAAGACTAGAAGTGTCACGACGTCACTGCAGAGACGGACACCGCCTACAAAGCCACCGTGCAGTCGGTTGTAACGCGTGCTGTTATGGAGCGTTACCGAGAAAAGAGAAGGGAAGAGACACATTTTCAGGCAAAAAAACGAGAGGCGGAAATGCGTGAGTGCGAAAAAATTGAGATGAATGGCGACAGCAATTAGACACAAAAATTTTTAGAAAACATAATACGCCTGGCCAATTGGTTTCAAGACCGAAGCCTCTTCCCGTAAAGATGAAAACAGGAATCTAGTAACAGATATCCAGAGAACACTGACGTTAAGGAGGGAACACTTCTCTAGTCTTCCTAATGGCGACGCTGACAACAATCACGCCAATAGAGATGATATCCCGGAAACCCCAATTATGAATGACAGCCTTGACGTTCCGCTGTCCGACTATGACGAGGTCTTAACAGATATAGCTCGGCTTAAAAACAACAAACCCGCAGGAACCTACCGGCTGAGCTGTTTAAGACCGGTGGCGAAGCTCTATTTAAATGCATTCACAGGCTTCTATGCAGAATATGGTCGAAAGAATGCATTCCAGATGATTGGAATCTCAGTATGCTCTGCCCAATCCACAAGAAGGGTGATACCACCATTTGCGCCAACAGCCGTGGGATTAGCCTTCTTAATATCGCATACAAGGTCCTGTCGAGCGTATTGTGTGAAAGACTGAAGCCTTTCGTCAACCAACTGATTGCACCTTAAGTGTGGCTTCAGACCTGGAAAGTCCACCATCGACCAGACGCTTCGACAAATCTTGGAAAAGACTCTCAAACAAATCGGCACTCACCATCTCCTTGTCGACTTCAAAGCTGCCTTCGACAATCCAATAAGGAGTCACCTATAGTCCATTATGTCTGAATTTGGTATTCCTGCGAAGCTAGTGCATCTTTTCAGGATGACACTGTACAACACCAGCAACGCAGTGAAAATCGAGAAAGACCTCCCCTTCCGTTCGATATCAAGCGAGGTTTCAGGCAAGGTGATTCCTTATCGTGCGACTATTTTGCAAATTTCTATAAGAGTGTTATGCTGCTAGCGTACGCTGATGATATTGACATCATTGGCCATAATATGTGCGAAGTCAGTGCACCATTCTCCAGGCTAGAAAAAGAGTCGATTCGAATAGGTCTTGCAGTGAATGCTGATAAAACGAAGTATCTTGTGTCAACAAACAAAGAGTTCCAGCGTCTGTTAACAATACCTCATTTGATGTTGTGAAGGACTTTGTTTTCCTTCGTTCCTGCATTTACTCCTCCAACGATATCCGTATTTAGATAAAACAAAGGATAACTCTTGCCAACAGGTGTTATTTTGGACTCAGTAGGTAATTGAGAAGCAGAGCTCTCTAAATTGTTCTCTATAAGTCAATATTCATGCCCGTCGTACTATACGCATCACATACCTGAACGTTGATAAGCACTGATGAAAGGACTTTAGGACCAATCTGCGTCAATGGCGAGTACCGAACACGATGGAACTACGAGCTCTATGAGCTATATACCGACAACGATATGGTGAAGCGGATTAAAATTGAGCGGCTTCGCTGGCTAGGTCATGTCGAGAGAATGAACGACAATGCTCCCTTGGAAAGACCAGACATTGGACAACCTGACAACGCTTGACAAAAGAGGCTGGCACAAATTAGACGAGGCCAAAACCGACCAATGGTTGTAAGCGCCATCGAAGTAAGTATACTCATTATCCATATCTATCATGTCATACTTATCAAAGCATATATTTCATACCATACTAATTATATCATTGCCAAAATAATATACTGATTATACTTTACTATACCCAATACATCCTACCATCATACCGTGCCCATTTCACCTTACCATATCAATCATGCCATACCTGTAGTTACGATACTTATGCATTACTATCATACCACACTTATTATACCAATACCATAATAATAAACCAATAGTACTATACCCATCATACCATTCCATACCTTCGCCGTGCAGGCGTGAGTGTACAATTCTAAAACCTTACTTCCGCATTAAAGTGAGTGGGAGTGCCACAAGGATCAGTGTTGAGTCCAGTTCTATGGAACATAATATATGACGGAGTCCTGCGTCTACAGCTGTCCGTAGGGCCCACATTAACGGGTTCACAGATGATATCGCCCTCGTAGTCGTGGCAAAGCATTTGCAAAAAGTGGATGTCAAGTACAATCCAGCGGTGATGGCATTTCAGCAGTGACAGGGCTCTGTCTTGCAGAGCACAAAACGGAGGCACTACTAACAAGCAGACGGAAAGTCGTTGAGTCCGTTAAAATATCGGTTGGAAAATATCGAAACCATTCGTTAAGTACCTTGGCGTTATTATATATCATAGGCCTATCTTTAAGCAACATCTCACATGCGCAAGTGAAAAAGCGGGTAGCGTAGCCTTAGCATTAATGAGAGTTTTGTCGAATACCAGAGGTTCCAGACAAATCCGTAGAAAGCTAACATAGCCAACATATGGGCCGAGGTAACTAAATCTACCTCATGCCTACGAAGCATAGATTCGGTTTAAAGCATTTGCGCGTATAGAGAAAGCTGTATATTTCGAACGATCTCTTTGAATGCAGCACTGGTTGTAACGGGAACTCTACCTATACATCTTCTTGCTATTGAGAACATGATATATGGCTCGCTTCCAAGCGATTTACCTAAGTTCTCAAAGCATGCGACCGCAGTGTACCAGAATGGCAGATGCGCTGGAAGGCATCACATGAAGGACAATAAACGCATAGTCTTATTCCAAATTTGGAACCATGACTGAATAGGCGACATGGTGGGGTAGGCTACTACCTCACCAAAATTAAACTGGGTGATTTAAATCCTTCTTACATAGATTCAAGCACGAAGAAAATCCTTTCTAAGTTTCTGTTCAAGAAATGCAAAAGATACCGAATGTATTTTTCTCGCTGTCCAAAATTTAACCCAGAAAGTCTAGAGCTAAGCAATAAAGTAGGAAGATCGCCAACAGTGGAAACTCTGGTTGACATTGTGCTTAACTCAGAAGAATATTGGACCTACGACCTACAACAACGAAAGAGTTGTGTCGCTTAGAAAGACTGCAAAACGCCATAAGAACAGAAAAGAAAACAATACTCAACCTTATCAGGGGGTTTTGCACATAAGCGTTAATTTTGCAAAGGACAGCAGTCGATGTTCTATCTGCGGAGGACGAAGCAGTAACGGCGTCGTCTACTGGCGTCCAAGAAGAGATCACAGTCGTCAGAGCATGCGTCTGCATCGAAGGACCATTTCCCGAAGTGCTCTGCTCTTAAGAATTAACAATCAAATTGAAAAAACAAGGAGAGCAACAAAATAGCATGATTGACGAACTGACTTATCCGACATGGGGGTTTTAAACAAAAGCTTTCATCTTGCAAGGGAATGCAGTCGATGTTCCGTCTCCGACGTCGACTAGGGATCATTTCCTGAAGTGGTTCCCCTACAAAAAGAGACCACAGTCTACAGAGCATGCGTCTGCGTATAGGGACTATTTCCCGAACGGTTTCCCCCAAAGACCAAAGATGCAGAAATTAAACTGGAAGGAAACCAACATGAGCATTGAAGTAGCTTGATTTGATTGCCAGCCCCGCGAAGTAATACCTATCGGTAGTTTCGTAGAGAGAGTGGCTAAAGGTGTAAGAGGCTGTTTAGTACTTATGCGGATACCCCAAAGCTTTTTTCGGGGGTCTGTGAATCGTGCATGTCAAGTGGTACAGGCCACTGCTATCTTTGAAGATTTCAGATCCTTTTGGCGCATAACCGCCGCAGTAAATCTCCGTATGAATTCCGTGGAACCGTCATAAGCCATAACTTCACGGGATGAGAGAAAAGTACTAAGCTTTAACTTGAAGAACAAATCATGTCTCCCAGGGGACTGTCAATTTGGAAGGGTGACTCTATACCGAGAAGAACTCTTAACTTCGTGGATAACTTCTATCTCATGCTAACTTCTACCTCATGCAGGCAAATGGACAAATAGACTACGAGCTGGAGATGTCTGTCTTTTCATAAAGCCAATAAACTTAAACATAGATGAGGTTTCTGCAAATGAAGTTTGCCAATTGTGGACCAGCAACTATCAGAGACCAGGACAATAACTTTGCTGTTCTGTGCATATTTTATCGAAAACCCCAGGAGGTCTCAAAAAATATCTGAAGCGTATATCCAAAAGGCTAAAAAACTTAAATGTTTTCCACTACATTCAAGTTTTCCCACCAGACTTGGAGTTGAAACCCACCAATAGTTGCAGAGCACAAGACCTCTTAGCGCGAACCGAGACCTGAGACCAAAAGCATCTCAAAAATGGTTGTGCATTAAAGCAACTATATCGTAATGTCCCGACTAAAGTTTGCTGGCATGGAGGGTGACAATTTCCGTTTTAATAGAGAAGTTTGACTAGGCTGTGTCATATCGCCTCGTTTATTCATTGCCATCCTTGAAAGAATCATGTCAACTAACACACCAACTAACACATAGGACCCTGAGGGATTCAAATAGACGCATGAAGTCTGACCAAGGTCGTCAAAACTGGTACCGCGTGATGTTAGCGGCCCCTGGTTTAACAAGAAAGCCTGTGCTTTCGGGTAACTTCGTTCGTGTTGGTTGTTGTGTAGTGTCTATACCTTGGGCAGTGCTACATAACTCGGTGTGTGAGGTAAGTTCTTAGCACGGGTGCAGTACTCCACAAAATTAGGAGTTTGATAGACCTCGGCCCATACCATGGATTGCAACAAGTCATCACAACATGAAGATAATTTGCTAGCTATGAATCCTCAAAGGGTCATTGGCCGATGCAATGTTTCGTCTTCAAGGCAGGTATCTGAGCTACAGAGCTACATAACTCGGTGTGTGAGGTGAGTTCTTAACACGGGTGCAGTACTCCACAAAATTAGGAGTTTGATAGACCTCGGCCCATACCATGGATTGCAACAAGTCATCACAACATGAAGATAATTTGCTAACTATGAATCCTCAAAGGGTCATTGGCCGTTGCAATGTTTCGTCTTCAAGGCAGGTGTCTGGCACCTACATAACCAACACTAACAATTTAACGGACTCTCTGCTGGAAATAAAACAATTTTGATTACGCCGATGAGGTCTGAGATAATTAAAACCTTAACCTCAGGGTATATTAACTTTGTGAAAACATTTGTAACGCATAGAACGAAGGGAGTCCGGTATAGAAAAGAATATATATTCTTGATCAGGCTCACCTAGTGAGTCGAGCTATTCATGTCCGTCCGTCCGTCTGTGTGTTGTTCGTAAACACAGGGTATGAGGTAGGAGTTGAGATAATTTAATGAAACTCAGTACACGAGGTAACATCGGTCCAATAATCTGCACTATTGAATATTTTTGGAATCCGCTCACGGACACGCCTAGCTATCATACAACGCAAAAATTTAAAATTTCATAAGAAAGCTGATAACTAACCTACAATAATAAATTGTGGCACATATGTATTTAAAATTAATTAATTGTATTAATTTGGACGTCATTCGCCCACGGACACGCTCACCTCCCATACAACCCAAAAATTGAAAAATAAATTCATAAGCTTATGTTTCACCTACAGGGATAAAATTTGGTACGTATGTTTTTTCTAACAAACCGAAGATGTTTTTTAAAAATGGTCGTCATCCGCCTACGGACATGCCTACCTCCCATACAAACCAAAAATTGGAAATTGCATAAATAAGCTTATGTTTGTCGTACAGAGATTAAATTTGGTACATATATATTTTATGACAATACAAAGATGTTTTTGAAAAATGGGCGTCATCCAAGCACGGAAAAACCAACCTCCGATATAACCCAAAAAATTTAAAACTCCATGAATAAGCTTATGTTTAACCTACAGAAATACAATTTGGTATTTGTCTTTTTTATAACAAAATTAAGATGTGTTAAAAAATTGGCCGTAATTCGTTTTCAAATACGCCCACCTCCCATACAACCCACAATAGCGAAAACACTATAAAGGCATTTACAAGTGAGCTACAGAGAATAAAACTTGGTATGTCTAAGTTTTTCATCAAAATGGAAATGCATATAAAATATGGGCTTCATCAGCCCACGGACACGCCCATTTTCAATAGTATTATTATAATTTTAAGGTATTTTTTCATAACTTAAACATCATAAGAATCCAGAATGATGCATAAAGTTCGGCGTTGAACTTTTCGAGCGTGTGTGATTTTGAAGATGGTACTTCTTTTTTACTTCTTATTACTTTACTTCTTATTCATTGATTTCGACCGCTGGATATGGTCGAAGAATAGATGGACGAACCAGCCTATTTCTAACTTAGCCTTTTAGCAAAGCAAATCTGCACAAAAACAATCACGCAATAGATATTAACCTGTACTCACTCAGGAGGCGTGCCCGTAGCATTACAGCTTGATAAAACCTTTGTCAAATATCATTTAGCCCCCCATCCGGAGATTAAACATACTTGTTATAGTGAATTTAGTTACCTTCTGTTTCATTTTCTGGACTAACACCTGGTCAACTTCACTTTAATTTTTGCTACTTAGATGTTTTACTTCAAAGAAGTCTGTTCTTGTAATTATTTTCCTTAAATAAAACATTTTTAACAATTTTTTAAATTAAAACAAAAAAGTGATTTTTATTATCCTTAGCATGTTGTTGTGTCATAAAACATAAACAGTAGTTCTCCTTATTTTGTATTATTTCCATATCCTGTTTTTGTTTTTTTGGCCAAAACAAACAAGCAACACATTTGTACGAAGAATAAATTTCTTTTTGGCAAGCAAATAAAATTATTCGATGTTAGAAAAATACTGAGCTGAGCAACAAACACGTGCCAAGACGTCTGTCTCACCATTCTGCAAGCTGGTTCTTGTAGATATTCCTCAAGATAAATGTTATTTTTCTTATTTAAAAATTTAATGAAATATTGCCTATCGTAACTTTAAAGAAGCGTTAAACCACATTGACAACCTACTTGTTTTTGGTTGTCTGCCACAGGCTAGGAAATTGTTAGGAAATTTTTCATATTTTATCAGAATCAAAAAGATCAAACTAAGAAAAGCAATTCCAAGAATTAATTTTAAGAATTAGACAAATCATATTTGGCAAAATAGTTGGGTCATGGGGCAGCAACTGTTTTATGCTAAAAGTTAATGTTGAATTCGGAAAATTTTTAAACGGAAATTAGCAAAAAATAAATAAAACAAAATTTATTCCGCAGAAATTATAATTTGCGAATTAGTTCGTATAACTAAAAAGTAAGTCAGTCAAGGCAGAAAATAAAAACAAATACTTTCCAAATTTTGCCAAACGGAAATACGATTCATTAATTTTAAATCTGTTTCGAATTTTTTCTGAATTATTTTGTGAACTTTTCAAAAACAACAGACCACGTAAAGGTCGTGGGATTTCGGTGTCATATCCAAAACCATCGATTGTCTGAATTATTATATGTTTTTGTTATTTTTACTTTCTTCCTGTTTTCAATCGAATTTTTCCGGTTGCTGTCGTTATCACTACTGTACTACTGTCATTGAACAACTGACAGCAGTGACATCTAGTTGATATTCATTGAATAAATTTATTTGCTCCATTTAGCAATAGTAATTTTTGTGTTTTTGCAAAACCAAAAAATATTAATTTTTTCCGGTTGCAATGCAGACATAACGTGCGTACGTGTCGCACATACGCTTGCATAATGGCTGGAGCTGGTAACAGTTATAATGACAGCATAATGGCTGGAGGCATGTTAACAAAAAAGGTCATTGTTGTCGGGTACATGATAATCACCATAACTGGCTGACAATTATATTTTATGAATTTAATTTGCATAGCTTACATATTTTTTAAAGCATAATAAAACCGAATGAGAGTAACTTTAATTTGTATTTCGGAATAGTTGGGCTTATTTTTAAGCAAATAATCAAAAGTTAAGCAACTAAAACCAAATAAAATGAAACAAACCAATAAACTGATGAAAACCAAAATAAAATTGGTTTTTAAAATATTCCTTATCTATGAATGCATTATGTAATTAAACATTTTATAATAATTTAGTTTTCATATAAACCGTTTTTCGATCAATTTCTACACATAAGCTATAGAAAAATGTCAAAATAAGTATGAAGTTTTTGGTTGAATTTCATAAAAATCTAATGTTGTTTAACGATAAAGTTCAAAAATGGGACAAATCGAATGAAAACCACGCCCTCTTCCCATACAAACTGTTTTATCGAAACGGTATAATCTCTTTAAATTTCTTAAAAATTAAATTGTACTTAGAAAATTTTCAAATAATGCATGCCTTCTGTCAAATTTTGTATAACTTTGCGTTTCGAGAATGCCCCGAAAGTACTCCAACCAGAGCGACAGATCCGTCATTTTGAGCCGCATGAGCAAAGTGGTACGCTTGATGTTATAAGAAGACCAGGTTGTTCAGGATGTGTTGCAGGTTGTAAGGTGTTCCAAATGCCCTTTGGTCTGGCGAATAAAATTTCTTATGCATTGGTGTTTGAAGGGAATACCAACTTTGTCTTTCCCAGTATGGAAGATGTTAGTCATTTCCTCCATAGAAATCAGATTTTTTGTTGCTTTCCATATTTTGAAGTGTATGGCTAGAGGATATGACTTTGACTAATTCCAAGTCTGAGTTGATAAATTTTTTTCATAATAGAGTCACGAGTCATTTTAATCCCGATATGAAAATCTTTTCCGTGCGGAGATTTATGATTTCGTGTTTAGAACAAGCACAAGAGGAAATTTGGTCACACATTTATGGTATTTTGAAATACTCCAGTCGTCATTGAAAAATTTTACATCAAGTAACTCTATAGTTATTTTTGTGTAGACGTTACACCGAGGAAAAACTTAAGAAAAATTAACAAAAAGCCTATGTTAATTTACCTAAGGGCTTGTTCCGTTTTGAGACTACAAAGTTCTTGCATAAGACAACAAAGTTTAATCTGCTAATTTATTTTAAATAATTATAATTTTATAATTTTATATTTATGGCAAATTGACGATTTTTTATACAATTTAACCATTACATGTTAGCTCATTTTTACAAATATATTAGTAGAATGCATACGATTTTTGGTGAAATATCTTAATATATAAAATCAAATGTTTGTCCTTCTGTCTGTCTGTCTGTTCCGAATAGGTTCGCGCACCGTTTACCCGATTGAGCTGAAATTTTAACATCGACTACGTTTCACAAAGAGAAAGATTATAGGGGGTGTAAAAAAGTGGACGGAAGTGTGTGGTAGTGGCACTCTATAATAACTCCTAAAGAGCTGAATCGATTTCAATGAAATTAAACATAGGTTATAAACAAGTAAAGAAAGTCTAAAGTCGGTCTAGGCCGACTATGAAATACCCTAAACCCACTTTTCAAAAACAAAAAAATTTTTATTGTAAATGGGCGTCTCCAAGGGCGGATGAAGCCTATATTTAATATGCATTTAAATGTTGATGAAAAATTTACACATACCAAGTTTTATTCCTGTAGCTCACAGTTAATGCCTTTATTGTGCTTTCGCTATGGGAGATGGGCGGATTCATGGACGGATTACTTCCAATTTTTGAACAGACCTTAGTTTTGGTATAAAATACATGCATACCAAATTCAATTTCTCTATGACAAACATAATCTTATTTATTGAGTTTAAAACTTTTTGGGTTGTATGGGAGGTAGGCGTGTCCGTGAGCGGATGACGTCCATTTTTCGAAGACATCTTTGTGTTTGTATAAAACACATACAAATCAAATTTTATTGTAGTTGGCTAATTATGAGATGAGTTATGCACACTCAGAAAAAAGCTTATCGGAATATGATAAAAAAAGCATCATATTTAGAGAAAAATGGTATAGACTTTGCTCCAGAGAATGCTATTCTCTAATTTCGATACTAAAAATTATCTAAAAATGGTAAAAAACTTCCATGAAAAAGAAAAATATATCGTTTTTTGAGAAAAAACTTTTTATTTTTGAGAAAAGATTTGTTTTTATTGAAGAAAATACTTCTCTAAGTGAATTTTTTATCAAAATATAAGAAAAGTTTTTCATTTTCAATAAATTTTTCTCTATAAATGAGAAATTTTTGTGGGGGAAAAATACTTATCATTATTGGAGACATTGAAATATTTCCATTTCCTAGAAATAAAGAAATATTTCTTCGAAAATGTGAAAATTTATTTTAATTTAAGAAAATTTTATTTGAAAAAGAGAAAATTTCTATTTCGAAAATAGAGAAATTTTTTACCGGAGCAAGGTATGTGTTTTTTTCTCAGTGCAGTTTTAAATTTTTGCGTTGTATGGGAGGTAGGCGTGTCCGTGGGCGGATGATGTCCACTTTTCAAAACTGTCTTTTTTTTGTTACAAAAAACATATGTGCCAAATTTTAGCTCTGTAGGTTAAACAGAGGCTTATTTATTGCGTTTTCAATTTTTGGGTTGTATGGGAGGTGGGCGTGTCCGTAAGCGGATGACGTCCATTTTTCAAAGACATCTTTGTGTTGATATAAAACACACACATATCAAATTTTATTGTTGTAGGCTAATTATGAGCTGAGTTATGCAGTTTTCAATTTTCGCGTTGTACGAAAGGTAGGCGTGTCCGTAGGCGAATTCCAAAAATATTCAATAGTGCAAATTCTTGGGTGCATGTGATCATGTGTACCAAGTTTTATCCAATTATCTCTACTCCGTCTTCTTATCATATGTTTACGGACAACACACAGACGGACAGACGGACTGACGGACATGAATAGCTCGACTCACGAGGTGACGCTGATCAAGAATATACATATATACTTTTCTATACCGGACTCGCTTCGTTCTATGCGTTATAAACGTTTGCACAAAGTTAATATACCCTCACCTTTCAGGTTTAGGGTATAATTAAGAAATTAATAAAAAATACTTACAATACATCTACAACAAAAAACCCAAAAAAAATTTGCTCGGAAAGTGGAATTTTTGATTTTGGAACTGCATATTTCGGACAATTGACATATGAGGAATGCATCAGAGATAGTTTTGGTTAAGAATTTTTAGTTTTGAAAAAATTCAAATTCGACCAATTTATAAACTCTTCTCAAAATAAATTTCAAATCCATTAAATTTGATTTTTGTAAAAAATTGTATTTCTGTTTTAAAAGGTTGGGAACTCCCTGAAGCGAAATCACAATTTTTAAAAGTGGTTTGCACATCTACAGCCTAAACCTGATTTAATGACATCTGAATTGATAAAATCGGTCCATTGGTCTGGGAGGAGTTGAAGTCACAAAAAAAAACCTTAGCCTTTTAATTATATAGAAGATTGGCAGTATGATTGAAACAGATTCGTGGCTATAACTTTTAATTGGTTGTAGCTATAATGCAATTTTTTCAAATATATTGTTTTTGAAGCTTGTTGAAGATTTAAAAAATATAAGAACAACATTTTAAAAAAAAAAAATTTCGAGCAAAAAACCATAGGGGGTAGCCTTGTTTTTTCGATGACACATAGTATTTATTAATTTTTCTGTCAAACAAAAACAAATTTGTCTTAAATAAACTACATAGAATGACAGAAAATCAAAAATGCAAATTTTATATTTATTTATTTATACAACAAATACAATTTTTAATACATTTTTTGAGAAAACATTCATTTTATTGGACTCTTTTTAAAGGTAATAATTAAAATATAAATAATAAAGTAATGGTAAAACTTTGTTATTATTTTAAAGTCAATTAATTGCAACTAAATACAAAAAAGAAATAAATGAAATTTTTTAAAAAGTGGCAGAGATATTCGCTTCCAAATATAGAAATTTAAATTTCAGAGAGTTTTTTTCTCTGTCTTGGCGTTTGGTAAAAATACGCTTTAAACAACTAAAGTCAATTTTAAGAAAATTCATTAAAATACATTTGGTAAGATAATTACTGTATTTGTCAACACATTTCTAAGAAAATTGAACAAAAATTTAGAAAAACAAAAAAATTTTGAAAACCGTTAAAATTTGACTGACTTGTTTGCTCGGAAAGTGGAATTTTTGATTTTGGAACTGCATTTTTCGGACAATTGACATTTGAGGAATGCATAAAAGATAATTTTGGTTAAAAATTTTTAGTTTTGAAAAAAATTCAAATTCGATCAATTCATAAGCTCTTCTCAAACTAAATTTCAAATCGATAAAATAACGGATTTTTGTACAAAAATTTTATTTCTGTTTTAAAAGGTTGGGAACCCCCTGAAGTGAAATCACATTTTTTAAAAGTGGTTTGCATTTAGTTATACAAATTTCAAAATTTAAATTTAACTAAATAAATTGAAAAAAAATTTTCGTAGTTTTGGCTTGCGATGCTACTTAAATTGCCAAAAAGTGCCAAAAGTGAAATTATTATTATTTGCCTTCATAAAAAAGTGACTTTTAAAATTGTTTGTCCTTGAATAAATTTGATGTTAATTTTAGCATTTTGAAATTCCACAAAGACTCACTTTCACTTTTCTAAAGTTTACTCTTTATTGTCAAGTGAAGACAATGGCATAAAAATAGTTTGTCCGTAATAAAAATTGCTGTCACAGAAAACCATTCACAGTTTGTAAAGAAAACTTTTAATTAACCACTTTTTTGTTAGAATCACGTGTAGACAAATTTATTTTATCTTTATTTGACTCTTCATCCAGCGAAACTGAGCAAAAGTGACCGCAACATTAAACAGTAATTGTTGACTGATGAAAATGGGCAGCGTTGTGCCAACTAGTGCCACGTGTTGACTTAAACCACAACAGCTGAGACAAAATAAAGCCAGCGCGAGTGGATGTGTAAAGAATGGAAAATACTTTCTTCTGTGAAAGTTGAATTCAAGCAACCACCATAGAAACAAGAAAATGGCGTAGAAAAGTTGTTTAATTTAAATAATACGGTTAAGTTGGTCTTCATCCGGCAAAGAACGAGATGGCACTGAAAAATAAGGAGATATATAAGGTAAGGATATATAAGGTAGGACATGCTTGCGGTAAAGCGACAGCTTAAATAAAACAAATATTTTTAACTTTGCTTGTGACCAAATTTAGTTGAAAATATTTTATAGAGCTTTAGCTTTAAAAAGTTGAACTAAAAGAGTTTAAGAATTCGCTAATGGAGCTGAAATTCTTTCAAGATGGGGCTTATCAATACTTTTTACTTGAAGATCGTTAAACATTTTTAATAATTTTAATAGAGGTCTTAAATTAAAAAAAAAAAAAATCAAACCAACGATTTTAATGACAAAATTAGACTAAGTTGAAAAGCACATTAAAAATGAAACTGTCAAAAATTTTACAATTGCCAATCATCAAAATAAGGCTGTTTATAAAAAAAAATCCACAAGTATATCTTTAAAACTAAACCAAAATAATGTTTAAACCATCCAATAGTCGCCAATCTCCTCAGCAGTTAAGCCTAGGGCGACATTAATGAGTTCCTTAAACTCCGGCAAGGGAACACCAACTTTCAACAGTTGCTCACGCAACTCTACTGACTCGGGTAAAAGACGTACATTACGCAACAATTGACGGAATTCTGACGATTTACTGTGCTGTAAAGCTGCGCTTAGCAGCGGATCCTGCTGTTTGATTTGCTGGTACTTCTCTTTCAACTGCTGACGTGGCAATATCGAGTATATGTCCTGCAGTAGACCGCGTATGCCAGCACGTCCCTTGAACTCACCCACCGTTGGTTTAACTTGCTCTTTGGTTAAGGTGATAATGCTCTTAACAAAGCTCCACATGTCCGTAACATCCAGTTGTAGCTGCCTACAGGTATAGTCACGCAGTATGCGATATTCCAAAGTTTGTTTGATGTTGGCGACACTCTTACGTAGTGCCTCGGAACGCTCGAGAGCTACTAGTGCATAAACATGCTGATCATTGGCAACGCTGTCAACGATAAGTTGCTGAATTTCGCGCAATGGCAACAGGGATTTGGCTTCGCGTATCAGGCGACCAAGACCGACGTTGCCAGAGCAGTCGGCAGCTGTAAGACAGGAAAAAAAAAATTACATAATGAACTTTTTTGCACAATTCTTAATTTTGCCGCATAATACTTACAACGCTCTAGTGGCACTTCCTCAGTCTTAAAGCAGTCTGTTGCAGTGACTGGCTCACTAGGCAGAATATGATTATCTTTAGCGATTAGATCGACATCACCATCGTCCACATTAACATTGACTTCCTCTTGTTCCCACACACTTGGCCAGATTGCAGGCTCTTCGACACTTGCTTCTAGAACAGCCAGCGCCAATTGTGCGCTGAGCAAAAGAACTACCAATGCTTTAGTATTGAACATTTTATTTTTTATCTAGATACTGTTACTAGAAGACTGTGCATTATTGCATTTTGGCAGTAGCTTTTATATGATTTTCGAAATAAGGTCAAATCGACGCGATATCTTGTTGCTAACTTTGTTAAATTTTGCAGTTGTTGCATTTATCAAAATTCTTATCTTATCAGTAGTTTTTTTCGGGTATGATCTTCTTTAAATTGTTTCAACAATATTTTTATTTTAAAAGATTAACGCCTAGCAAACAAAAAAGAAAACAATAATAAGATCTTGAGGATAATAAAAAGCAAGTAAAATAAGTCTAAAGCCGTTCTGGCCCGACTATAAAATACTCTAAACCTACTTTTTCAAAATGCAATCATAGTATTGGCAATAGATTAACGCCTAGCAAACAAAAAAGAAAACAATAATAAGATCTTGAGGATAATAAAACTTTTAAAATTTCTACTGTTTTTTGGAAAATAGAGTCAAAAACATGAGAAATTCTGTTAAATTTCATTAGAAATACCATTAAAAAGCAAGTAAAATAAGTCTAAAGCCGTTCTGGCCCGACTATAAAATACTCTAAAGCAACTTTTTCAGAATGCAATAATAGTTTTGGCAATAGGCGTGTCTTTGTGCGAATGAAGCTCATATATTGTGTACATTGAAATTTTAATAAGTGGCAATCAAAACTGAGTGAATGTTTAGTAATTCTGCATTCATTAGATCGCCAATTCTTTAATATTAAACCAAAATGAATAAAAACTTCACCAGTTATACTTTAAAGTGTTTACACAACACCCTGTTTTCAGAACAAATCATGTTAAATAAAAAAAAAAATTACAATAACAAAACTTAAAAATGCAACATTCACTCAGTTTTGCACTTTTTGAACAGTTTCAAAAGAACATCTGTATAAAGAGGATGATCAGTATTTTGTCCAAAGCCTTTTGTTTTTTTATGACTCCTTGTATGCGCTTAGACATACTTTCGACCAAATTTTCCATGATTTCTCTGGGAATATTGCTCCATTCGACCTGAATCCGACTCAATAACTCCGTCATATTTTCAGGAGCTCTTCTGTACATACACGAACGCTCTTTCACTAAAGCCCACAAATTTTCAATGGAGTTCAGATCAGGACTTTGTGTTGGCCACTCCAGTTGCTGGGAAGTTTGCTCTGATAACCGTTTTTTGACAATTTTGGGTGTGTGTTTTTGGTCTCCATCCTGTTAAAATACAATTTCCTCTTCTCGATAAGCGCACAAGTCCACAAATTCCGGTAAATGAGTTTTTAAAATATGAAGGTAGTCTTCCTTCCTCATTATATCATAAGTTTTCACAAGAAACCCGACATGCCACCACGTCGAAAAATATGACTACGTGAATAGGCACGGTTGAAGTTCAGCAGAACCTATAGGAATTGGACAGTGGAGGACTGAAAAACGTGTCATATGGTCCGATGAAACAAAAATGAACGGCTTCCAATCTAATGGTAAGCAATATTACTGGGCAAGTGAACATAAGAATAAAAAATACCATGTGAAGTAAACCATAAAGCATGGCGGTGGCAGCTTGATGGTAAGGGGCTGCTTTACCTCGTGGCATGTCGGGTCTAATTGCCACTGTAACTGCTATTTGTCGAAAGTGATAGTTAAATACCCTCCTTAGGCCTAAGGCTGCGTTTATAGTGAACGCGATTCAGACAGGCAGGCAGACAGGCAGGCTGAAATCTGTGTGAAAAAATGAGATGCAGATAGCTATCTATCTCACTTGTTTACATTGACTGTCTGCCTGCCTGTCTGACTTGGCGTTCACTATGACCGCAACCTAAGGCAGTAGCTTCATCATTGACAAATTCATAGCAGAGAATGCCTTTTCAATGAATGCCCTAAGTAGAGCTCGCGACCTATCGATAGTCGTGGCGATAGTAAGCGATAGTTTTTAATTTACTATCAATAAACTATCGATAGTTTTGAATAGTAGTTATGGGTTATGAATTAATGGCCGTTTCATTTGAAAGTATACTAATTTTTAAAATTAATATGAAGCATTTTACCTTTTTCAGAAAAATATTTTACGTTATTTTCGATTTTTTATATATTTGCTTTGTTGAGCCACTGAGTTTTAGTTCAAAATATTAACATGTCTTTATTTTAAACACGTGTGACGGTCAGTAAAAATTCTGCCAACACAAAAATGCGCTCCGATTCAACAAAAGTCACGGAATGCACAAGCATTTAGATACGCAATCTTATATTTCAAATTTGTTGTCATCTGAAATCTTTAAGTAAAATTTGTCATATATTTGTTATACCTTCCAAAATAGAAGTAGATCCGGCACTTTCTTTATGTTTACTCTTTTATAAACATATATTCTCCACATTATGATGGCATCTGTGTGTGAATTCTTCACTTTCCCTGATATGCCAAGTCATTTTGTCATGGTCGAATGATGTCGATTTTGCATCAGAAAATGTTTTTTTTTAATATTTCCATACTTTTGACAAACCTATCTTGCTGCACTTTGCAGGGATCCTTATTACTTATTTTCGTCATTAGACTCTACGCACTCGGATAGAAAAATATACTCATATTCAGTGGGGATTAAGAAAATCGCGGCCACAGATAGTACACCGCTAATATAAAATTAAATTAAAAAAAAATAGTTTTATTACATGTCAAAATTTATATAACAGTCAAAATCTACTTAAGTCAAGAAGATATTTTTGAGTAATTAAAATTAAAAAATTGTCTGAAATCAAGCTAATATTTTCTAGAATATCAGCATTAACATTTCAACCAAATCTTCTAAAATCCAGCCGATATTTTCTCTGCTATTAAAATACAAATTTGTCGACCACTCCAGACAAAATTGCATCAAATCAAGTCAATATTTTCAGCGACTTCTACTATAAAATTAATTTAAAAACTACTGAAATTAAGTCGGAATAAGCTTGGTATTATTTATATTATACTTGCGGATGTAACCCGGTGTTACTCCGGGTTGTGCCTCGAGCACAGAAAGAGGACGACTTTCAAAAGTGCTCTCATTTTTACGTTTTTAAAATTATCAATTCAATTTTAAAATTTTTTATATTATCGTTTTTTGGGGTTTTGCCCCCTCCTTCCGTCGAAAGTGTTTAGTCAAATTTCCGTAAAACTGTACCTGCCAGACATGATTAAAACAAAAAATGACATCTTCAACGTCACGATCTGACGTCTGGTATCTGAGGAAAATGGATACCCACACTCAGAAAAAAAAACACATATCTTCCTCCGGTGAAAAATTTCTCTATTTTCGATAATAGCAATTTCCCTTTTTTCAAATAAAATTTTCTTCAATTAGAATAAATTTTCGAAGAAATATATCTTCACTTCTAGGAAATGGAAATATTTCAATGTCTCTTATAATGACAAATATTTTTCTCGCACAAAAAAATTCTCATTTATACAGGAAAAGTTTTTGGAAATGAAAATTTTTTTCCTATATTTTGATAAAAAATTCACTATGAGAAGTATTTTCTTCAATAAAAACATATGTTTTCTCAAAAATAAAGAGTCTTTTTATCTAAAATCGATTTATTTTTATATATTTCTCTTTTTCATAGAAGGTTTTTATCATTTTTAGAGAATGTTTAGGATCGCATTTAGAGAAAAGCATTCTCTGGAGCAAGGTCAATACCATTTTTCAGTAAATATGATGCCATTTTTATCATATTCCGAGAAACTTTTTTCTGAGTGCAGTTTGAAAAGTTATTTCGAGAAAAATTCGTTTAAAGTTTTTCTTAGCATGCATGTAATAAGCAATTTTATCTAAAATATATTCCAATTTTAAAAAATCCTATTAGCATCGATTCGATTTTTTGATTGTCTTCGTTCAACTTTGGTTTTTGTCGATACTGTTCGGTTAATTCTTTTTCATCTTTATATAGTTTCTGTTGGTATTCGTTAAACTTCTTTTTTTTGCGTTCGTCTTGGGTTCCTGACTTCGTTTGCCTTCGGCTCATTCCTTGATTTTTGTCGAAAGAACTTTTAAAAGCATAGGATCTATTTCAGTAACAGATACAAATGCTTGCCAAGTTTCATCAAAATCGGTTCATCCGTTTTGACGTGAATGAGCCGAACATAGTTGATTGAACAAAGCGCCTTCTCACGGGAGTTTTCTGAAATTTAAATAGCCAAGTTGCAGAGTCAAGTTATTTCACGTACCAAATTTTAGTAAAATCGATCAAGTCATTAAGGAGTTATTGAGTCTTCACAATGCACTGGTTAAAGCGCCCTCTTTCGGAATTTCTTGGGAATTTTTTATATTTTATGTTTTATCTTGGGTGCAGTTGAAAGTTCGTACCAAATTTCATTGAAATCGGTTCAGGCGCTTAGGAGTTATTGAGTCTTTAAAACGTACTATTTAAAGCGCCCCTTACGGAAGTCTTTGGAATTTATATAGCCTATGTTATCTTGGGCGCAGTCGAACCATCATTCCAAATTGAATTGAAATCGGTCCAGGCGTTTAGAAGTTATTAAAGAGTGCCTCGCCCACATACTTCCGCCCACTTTTTTACACCCCTATGTTCTTTCTCACTATGAAAGGTACTTGGTGTCCAAATTTTAGCCCAATCGGATAAACGGTGCGCGACCCTATACGGAACAGACAGACAGACAGAAGGACAAACATTTGATTTTATATATTAGAAGAAGAAGATTATACTATATCCAATTATTAAGTAAAAATAGATAAAAAGTATTACCAAAAATATATAAGCAAAATTTTGCAATTTTTTTCCATTTTCACAAATTTCACTTAACAAAAAGAGCAATACGCCAATAAGAAGTAAATAAAAAAGCGGTTTACATTTTTGCGAACTTTCGTATTTTGGCTCGTATTGTGGATTTTACAGCAAGAGCGATGCCACCCAAAATGTGCTGTCAATGAAAAATTAATATCAATACCATCGATAGTCCAGTCAATCCAAAACTATCGATAGTCACGATAGTGTGATACGATTGATTCTATCGATAAGGCTCAACTTACCAGACGGGTAAATGACCTTGTATGCAATATTGAAAAATCTATCGACATCACGGATATAGCTATGTGTTGTCACTTTTTTTGATACCCTCGTCATATGAGTCTACTATAATGGCTATTAACAACTTTAATATGGCACTAGTCATAAGCTGGTGGATTATAACAACAATAAGTAGTAGAGTTATTCAGACTTGCTTGCATAATACTTCCTTCAAAGCAACTACAACCAGGAGAGTCCGCAAAGAGGCCTTCTATCACCTCTGCTTTGGTCTCTAGTTAAAGCTAGTATCCTAGTTGCACTAAAAAAAAACTGAGGTATACATATGTAGTTTGGTATGCCAATGATGTAACAGTCACCATACGAAGGAGCTTTGAAAGACCAGTATTTGACATTCTACAAGCGATGGTGTTTCAACGAAGGTTTCTCTGTTAACCTAAAAAAATACAGTTATTGTGATATTTACAAAAAGGCAAACGCTTAATTTTACCTGCCCGGAATTCTTTGGGTAGAAAGTAGACTTCGCAAAGTATCTTGGAGTGGTCTTGGACAGCAAACTGTACTGAAACCTTCACATATACCGTAGAAGAATTTGCGATAAGAACTGGGGAATAAGCCCTAAGATGATGTACAATCTTTACACGTTGATCGTTATACCCACACTTTCATATGCGTCTGAAGCAGGGGCGCAACCAGGATTTATTTTTGGGGGGGGTTTATCAAATTTCGGACTTATATATAAAATCAATTTTACAAAGGCTTTATATCTCAGCAAAAAGTTTCAACGTCAAATATTACCCAGATTGGTTATAACTTTTTGGGAAATCATGACAACCAATTTGCAAAAATAAGTGTTGATTTAAGATTTAAGGAGAATATTTTGGACATATTGTACAATGTCATAAGGCAAAAACCAAATTCATTTTCAAACCGACCCAACCCATTAAAAAACATTCATATTTAAAATTTAAGTAAAGTTCTTATAAATAGTATTTTATTAGTATTACAAAATACTTCAAATATTGTTTTCAGTTGTACAGTAGTCGGCATAATTATTTTGACGCAAGAAAAGGCAAATATTTTCTGTTTTTAAAAAAGTTTGAGAAAACGCGAATCAAAATTTTTATATTTGGTCAAAATCTTACCAGAAATGTGTGATTTTTCTTAAAAATAACTTATAAAGAAAATATATTAGAAAAAACTTTATTTCAAAGAAGGCATAATTATTTTGAAAGTTCTGTTTTATACAAAAATCAACTTAAAGATAAGAAAATTTATGACAAAAACTTAACAACTTAATAAAAAATATATCCTCCATTAGCTTGTATTACTTTTTGAAGTCGTTTTGGGACTGATTCCACAAGATTTTTCAAAATATCTACCGGAATTTGCTCTCATAGACTTTTTATTTCAGATATTGGGAGGAATTAATAAAAACTGAGTGAACGAGTGGAGTGGAGTGCTTGAGTGTACGTTTTGAGGTTGCGATGTTAGTTGAGTAGAGTGTGAAATCCGTATTAAATAAACTCCACTTCACTCGGAGGGCAAAAAATCATCGCTTGAGGGTTCACTCATGACAGTAGCTTTGTTTAACGTGTGAAACAGTATAAGGCGTTTTCGTTTATTTGATGAGAGCAGAACAAAGACTGTCAAACAATTTGTTAGCGATCTCAATACGACTCTTCGTGCTCTTTATTAAACGTTAGAGCACGTAAAGCACATACCAGAGTTCTATCTGCCGGGCTTTTGAAAGAAATGGAAACAAATAATCGTCAACAAAAATAAAGGAAAAGAATAAAAATAACATGCAAACTATAAAATTGTGCAAAAAATATTTTATTGTAAATAATAATATTACACAAAATATTCCTAAATAACAATTGAGACCTTTGATGCACGGTTAATTTTTTTTTTGATAATTCAGAGTGCTCTGAAAGAACACAGAGTAGAGATTTTTTGGAATGTATTTAGTGTGGTCTCATCTGCTCTCATCTAATGTTGTGACCGACGATTCCCTTTTCAATTGTCAAGCATTTTATATTAATATGTTTTTTTATAAATCAGAAAAATTTGTCAAGTTTACAAATATGTCAAGATTTCATTGTAACTGCTTGACAGGCACATAAGAATGTGTCAAGCTACACTTCAATGACAATAAAATGGAAAGCTCAAGTGATAGTGATAATTAATTAAAAATTAATTAAGATGTCGAAGAACTTTTGACCAACGGATAAATAAGGATTTAATCCGGAAAAATTCCGAGTTGCAAAAGCTTCAGCGGAGCATATATAACTTACAATTAGGGATGACAAGAGCATCCAAAGGTATAAAACAAAGTTTTATAAAAGTCAAAATTTTATACAATAATGAATAATCAGTCAACTGCAATGAGTTTGAAGAATTGTCACCTGCCAATTTTTATAAAATTTTGTGCATTCCATCTTCGTCTTTTTCATCGGAATCAAATTAAAAATATAGCAAAGAGGCTATTTATTTGAAATTAAACCAAAACACAAGTATTTACAAAGTTTTTAATGCAAAATAAATTGCAAATATAAAATTTGTATACATTGAACAAAAATGAGGCAGCTAAATAGCACACTCAACTTTTGTTGAGTGCTCTCAGTTTTTATTAATATGAAATAAACAAAAACTGAGTGTACTGGAGTGTGCGATGTTTATTCTGAGGGAACACTCAACGTCAAAAAAAACATGAGTGGAGTGGAGTTGAGTTATTTTTATTAATATGCTTTATTCATACCGATCAGAGTAAAGTCGAGTGAAGCTGAGTTCACTCCACTCATCAGGACTTTGGGTTGGCCAGTTTAAAACTTCTACACTATGGCACTGGCGCACCAGTTCGATTCTAAAAGTTCATTATAAGCTTACTCTTTTGACATGCTGCATTATCTTGTTGTAAAATAAATGACTCACCAATAAGTTTGTCACCAGATGGAAATGCGTGATTATTTGGTTCATATTTCCAACTATTGGAACCATATCCCCATGACCACAAGAGGAAATGCAGCCCCAGAACATAACCGATCCGCCGCCATGTCAATTGCTTGTAAGACTGGAGCAAGTTCTTTGCGTGAATTCTTTGAAATTCGAACAATTCTTGTTTAAGGTGATCCATGATACTCAAACGTACTTACATCACTCCACAAAACTGGGTTTGAAAATCTCATAGTCTTACAAAAAAAAATATTTGGCAAGTTGGAGTCGTATGATTTTATTTGCCGGGGTTATTTACGGTATTTTTCTTATGGAGTATGTACCGAATTGTAATTCTTTTAAACGTCTGCGAATTGTCCATTTGCTTACTGGATTCTAAGAAACATTTTTCATTTGTAATTCTAGCTTTTCGGTATTAAACCAGGGTTCTTTGAGAACTCTCGTATAATTAGCTGGTCTTCTTTACGTGTTTTTTTCTGCCCGAAAGTGGAAAATTTTTTACTGAATTTGTTTTTTTGTCCTTAGTTAGTGAACGGTTAGATAGTGAACGGTTTGCCTTGACACCTGTAACTCGGTGCATATTTCTTTGACTGAAATACCACAATTATGCTTCTCCAAGATTTCACATCTCATTTCAACGATTAATTCCTACTTTTTCCCCATTTTTTTATAGAATTATAACTAAAATAAACAAATATATTTGAATAAAATTGAATATTTATTTAAAACTCCGATTTTACGACCCAAAACGTTATTTGCTTACAAAATACTTCTACCACCAAGAAATCCTTTCTTCTTGTATTTTACGAATTACTTCCTCAAAAAGCGTGACTTAAATAACCTCGTTTAATTATGTTAAAATTTCTCACACTATTTTTTTACAATAAACTATCGTTGTAAAAATAACCAATTGGGACAAGCCTAAAAATTTATCCTTTGGTTAGCACTAATGGACCTCATTTCCGAAAGTTTAAAACACACAATTTCTGACACCTTAGGATGAAAAACTAAGAGCCTAATTATGAAAAAATTGTTTGAGTCTTTCGACATCAAAATAACCGATGAGATTTCCTCTAAAATTGACTTTTATATCGTCAAGTAATTTTTATGAAACAAATTCGGGAAAATACGATGGAAAATTATGAATTGTAAATTTCTGCTTCAGTTTCGGAAGTCAATCGGTATTAGTTTTTTACTGAATCACATAACTTCACTATAAACTTAATTCCTGCAGAGTTTGGGTAAATTTGTGTCTAAAAAATAATTATAAAAAAATAACGAAACAGAACACTTTTTGAGGAAATTTCTTTGATCATTTCGTTGGCGAGAAATTCGATCGCTCTTCTTCAAATACAGGCTTTCTTATTTAATATTTTTTTTTAATTAATTTTCATCCAAACATTTCAAATCGTTTTAGTGGGTTCCAAGCTAAAAGTTGAAAAGACAACTCAAATCGAACCCCTCAAGTGATCAGTATCAGTCTGAAGGAAAAAAATATATAAAATTTAGTAGATTATGCATCAAACAGCATCGATTTGAAATATACATTTGGGGTTTTCACTCCTTTGATAAGATGTGTGATTACTTTTCATATGAATCAGTTTGATTTAATCCTATTTTGCTAGGTACTACAATAATTTTTTGGGGGGTTTAAACCCCGAAACCCCCCTTTGGTTGCGCTTATGGTCTGAAGTGTGGTGATCGAAAACGCTAGCAGGATCAACTATCAAGCGGTTAGAACGAGTTCAAAGATGTGCAGGGATATGTGTGACAGTCTGTATCAGGACCACCCCCTAAATGTCATCTTAAGGCTTCCACTTATTCACATACAAATCCAGATATAGGCGAAGCTTAGCCTGCACAGATTTTTCCATCTGGGTAACAATAACTGGGTAATTGTTTTTAACCAGCCCTTAAGGGAAACATTTCCTCAATTATAACCCTAAAGCGTGAAAGGGAATTCTGCATGCCTTTAGATGGCATGCTTCTTAAAAGTTGCTTCAACAAAAACTTCGTTGCATTTATCCCCTCATAGATCTAACTGGGACCACAAGAAGCTTACTACATCCAAAAACGACCTTTACAATAGGAGTGGCGATAAGAGCCACTTTTACAGTGTCGGTCAGTATACCACAATCTTTCATGCGAAAATTCTTGTCATTAATGGATGTATCAAACTGAACAGTCTGATCTGTTCACAGGACCAGAACCGTTCTGTGGTGTCGATAAAAATCTCTTCAATCAAAACGGCAAAAATCAACATTCTTGGAAGAACTCTTTGGGACAAATTTTAATTAAACTAATATTCCCAGAACTATTGCCTAAGAAATCGATATAACTTTTTAATAAAGAGAAAAACGACTGAATCGTTTCATTCTCTGAACTACTGAATCGTTGAATTCTGACGATAACCAGAACTATAACTGAACACTGTTAACTAAAGAAACATCTCAAAAAATTAATCACTCCACTAATTCAATATGTAGATTATGCCTTGAGGATGAAGAAACCTTCAAACGTTCACAATGAATGTCTAGCTCTTCTCGGTATAAGGAATAGAAATTTTGGTAGAGAATTAGTCACACTATCGTCTAATCTTACTAATCTTTACTGCAAAAATATTCTATGTTTTCTGAAAAAAAAAAAACTGAAGCAATTGAACTGCTATAAACAAAAAGTTGTGACATAATAAGTATTTCAAAAAGCCGCAGTGTCAGAGCTGTCTTAACTCGCCGTTGATTAAATCTATCTATCTGTATTTAAATATTGCTGACATAATCACCATTTGGAAACCAAGTTCCTCATGTCATCAAAAATAAGAAAAACAAAGACTGTTACTTCCCCATTTGGTGCTCACCAGGGTGCGAATACCAGGGTGCGGAAAAACTCGCTCATAAACGATTAAAAATTTAATCTTCTGATAAGAACTTATTTTGCGATTATACTTTATCATAACAAATACTTAAAAAATCGAACGTTCACGAAAACATTGCCACTGCGCTCTTTGATGAAAGACTAGATACAATGATTGTTTGCTCTCGCACTCTACCAACGAACGATTGCGTTGACAAGCGCGCTCCTGTAAAATGTGTATTCATAAAACGACTGCATGTTTACTCTCTCTAAAGTATTTATCATGATAAAATACGATCGCAAAATGAGTTACTATTAGAAGATTGAATTTTGAATGGTTCGTGAGCGTATTTTTCAAAGTTCATTAAACCACTGCATCTTTACTCTCTCTCTTTAGTATTTATCATGATAAAATACGATCGCAAAATGAGTTACTATGAGAAGATTGAATTTTGAATCGTTCGTGAGTGTATTTTTCAAAGTTTATGGGTAAAGCACAGGTAGAAGAAACCATTGAATTCAGTGTCTTGTGAAGCGCGCGCAAGAAGATACACTTGATGTAATATTGAAATTGTTTTATTGTGCACGTGATCAATTAATTTACAAAATGGCCAAATTATCATATATTGATAAAAACAATTTTATCTTTGTGAAAGAAAACCTAAATGGTACATTTTAGGAAACATTAAAAGGTATTACGAGACTATTTATAAAAACATAATTTTGATGAAGTTTTTCCATCCGCAAGAGACCAAAACGTTTACAATCGGCGAAGTTTTAACCACCGATTGAAAAAAAACCTACACAAGCGTTTCTATATCAATTGCAAACGTTCGCTTGCTTTTAAATTTTTCGTTTGAAATTCACTCACAAAGCAAAATACGTACAAAGAAAATAAACTCACGATCGATTAAAGATTCAATCTTCACAATATGAGTTTCTCATTGAATTTTATAACGAGCGCTCACAACCAAGGAACAATCACGAGTGAGCGAACAATCGGTGCATTCAGCAGAAAATTTGCTACGTAGCTGCTACACAACTTTCCGGCTGAATGGTATGTAGCATAAACCGCTCACACAACATGTTCTCTGAGCGGTCGCCATCTTAGGTAGCGAAACTATTTTTGCATCAGTTTGTTCGAAATTTGGCATTTCGCAAAAAAACCCATTCAGCAGAAAGTATCACTTTATGCTACTTCGCTACCTGAGCGCTTTTTCGGATTGAATGCACTCAATAATAGCGAAGTGTTTTTTTTTCATGATATTTACGAATATTGCTTTTGTTTTTGAAAGATCGAAACTGGTTTTGTTTTCGGTGTAATTTTTACACTCGTGAGAAATTGAAAACGAGAAATTAAAAGTGATGACTAGTTATGAAAACAATCGCATTTTGATCGTTCTCCGCTCCCTGCATAATACTTGAACGGCTCTTTTGAGACATTCAGATTAATATTTTCCCACTGGATCAAGTGCTTCATGAATTTTGAAACTAGTTCAGTGTAATTAACGTTAATTTTTGGTTTGAATAAAACAAAGAACATAAAAAATGTATAACAATATATCAATCAAAGTGAGAAAAGTATCATTGCTGACATAACAGCTTTATTGACATAGAAATCGATATATAAAAAACTTAAGGTTTATTCCATACAAATTACTTTATAAACTAAAACAAGTTGAACTCCATAAGCAACGATAGAATAATTAAAATTCCGCGAAAATTGTCGCAGTCATAAATCAAAATGAAAACATGGTTCAAAGTACCCACAGCAATCTCAAAACCAAACTCCAATCAATATCATATCAAATCTGATGCTATTAACGACAGCAACAACAAAAATAACAGCAACATTCATGCATACAGCTTGGTCAGTTAGCTAGCCTGCGGCACGCTATGGTCCATAACCACTTTATCGCTGATTTCCTCCATTCAAATTCGAGTCAAACGTGCGTTTAAACAATAATTTTGTTGACGCTGAATTCAATTGATTTTAATTGAAGCACATTTGGCGGTAACGAGTTTAAAAAAGAGGCAATAAGTATGGTAATGGTTTTTAGTTTTGCTATTATTTGTTGGTTTTTTTTTCAATAATAAAACATGAACAATTGAGCGTTGCGCGTGCGCAATACGATTTGTTTTTTTTGTTACAGTGACATAATTTCAAATAATTTCAAATAATGTAACGGATTAGCCATAAGAAAAAGCTGCTCGGGTTGTGTGCTATTAATTAGAATTAGAGTAAAAAGTGGTTGTTAAAATTAGTTACAGTGCCTTTAATGGAAAGTATTATTATTATTATTTGATTGTTGCTATGAGCTGGCAACATTTAATTAAAAGAAAGAAATTAATTATGCAACTTTTGAGTAATATATAAAATTTTGATTTAATATTTGCTATATTTAAGCAGTGTAAATAACTAACAAGGCCTATACAAAGTATTTGCTTAAGAAATTTAAAGAAGATCATGCCCAAAAACAATGATAAGATAAGAAAATCTAGTTTAATGCAGCAACTACAAGATTGAACACATTTATCGCCAGGTTGAGCTCTTTTTGAAAACCATATAAAAGCTGCAGACAGAATGCAATTATTCACAGTCTTCTAGTAGTTGTATCTAGATAACAAAAAATACAAAGAAACAACAATAAAATGTTCAATCTTAAAACATTCGCAGTTCTTGTGATCAGCGCACAATTGGCGCTGACAGCTCTTGCAGTTAATGCCGAAGAGCGTGCATTCTGGTCCATTTGGAAACGACAGGCCAATACAAATGTGCACGACGCTGATGAAAATCTTATCATACCCAGTGTGTCAGTTGCAGCAAGCATTACCAACCAGGATAAAGTGTCACAGCAACCACAAGGTACATTTTTTTTAAAAAAGTATCCTAAATTTTATTTTAACCATTCTCCCTACTTTAAAGCTTCCGACTGCTCCAGTGCTAACGCTGGTCTTGGTCGCCTGCTACGCGAAGCCAAATCCTTGCTGCCATGGAGCAAAATTCAGCAACTTATTGTGGACAGCGTTGCCAATGATCAGCAAGTTTCTGATCTAGTAGCTCTTCAACGTTCTGAAACACTGCGCAAGCGTGTTGCTAACATCAAACAATCTTCGGAGTATCGCATTCTCCGTGAATACGCCTGTAAGCAACTACAGCTAGATGTTACAGAAATGTGGAGCTTTATCAAGAGTTTCATATCCTTAACCAAGGAGCAAGTAAAACCCTCTGTGGGTGAGTTCAAGGGACGTGCTGGCATACGCGGTCTTCTGCAGGACATGCGGTCATTATTGCCACGTCAGCATTTGAAGGACTTATATCAGCAACTCATGGAGCAGGATCCACAGCTAAGCACAGCTGTACAACGCATTAAATCTTCAGAATTCCGACAATTGTTGCGTAACGTACGTCTTCTACCCGAAACGGTACAGTTGCGTGAGCAATTGTTGAATGCTGGTGTTCCTTTAGTGGAGCTTAAGGAGCTTATTAATGTCGCTCTTGGCTGGGCTGGTAATGAGTTCGGCGATAATGGTGAAAACTTGAAAGTTTAAGTTATGCAACGCTTTCGATTAAGCGATATATTATTGGCAATATTTTTTTAATTCTCTATCTTAAAGTTGTTAAAAATCTTTATGTAAAATTTTATTCAATATCCTTTTATTAATTAATAATCCTAATATTATCCTAATCCTAATATTATATTCGGCGAAAATAAAACAATTAAGTTTAATTTCAATTATTCAAAAATTAAATGAAAAGATTTATTTGATTTTGAAATTTTCACAAGAAAGGATTTCAAATGGTCAACAATCAATCCCTTGTCAAGGATGGGTAGAAGGTTTCAGGTCTCAAACGTTTCATAGGAACCAAAAAGTAAATATAATCTTTACTAAAATTGGAACCAATAAAAGAAAACGTTGGATTAAAAAAAAAAAAAAAAAAAACAATTGGAATATTAACAATGACTATTATACTGTGCAAGACAACTTTCCTAAAATGAAGCAGAACACTTGGAGATAAAAATTTGGAGAAAAAATAAATTTTCTACTTTCTTAATTCTTCCATCATATCAAGCTAAATAAAGTACCATCAATATTCTTTTTTCTATCTCAAACCAAGAGCGGCATTGTTGTAATTTTTAAAGGCTTGTCAAATTAGGCACTCAATGCAAGGATCCCCCACAACCAGTGGCGTAGCGAGGGGGGGAAAGGGGGTGTCATCATGCCCCGGGCGCCACTCGCAGAGGGGCGCCAAATCATTCTCAAGACAAACAAAATTTTGCAACAAAAGTTGTTTTTATTAATTAATTCAATAATTAAGTTAGCCAACTGTAGAATACAATGCTATGATAATGCTGCCCTTATGTCAAATCACATATCTGGCGTTCAACAAAGAATAATAGAAAAAAATAATAAGGCAACATTTGTAAATTGTGATAACCACAAATTTAATTTAGTAGGAGTTACTACAGCTTACCAAGATTCAATCTTTGTAACATGTTTTGGAATAATTGATAACATACGTCTCTTTTTCTCACGTTCAACATTACGATGGAAATTGTTAAAAAATGCTTTAAAAAATCTGTTAAACGTGAATCTGAAACACGATGGAGTGCCAGAGCGCAAGCAGTTAGCGTTATTGTCGAGGGACTGGAAGAATACGTAGAACTATAAGAAAAATTAGCAGAAGAAAATACTGCCACAAGTGGTACACCAGAAATGCTGCAATCTTTATCTTAAACCGAATTTAAATATCATAACTTTAGTCCATTTCTGGCATGAACTCTAAGAGAATTGATCGTGTGCAGCTCAGATTACAAGGTCCTAAAATTAAGTTTAAAGAAGCGTTCCATGATTTCAAATTACTGGCGACTGAACTTGCAGAAATTCGTAACGAGATATGTGAAAAAGTTATCGAAAAAGTTAAAAATCTTTGTAAAAATAGGGAATCGATACAACAATCCGTATAAAATGTCGCCGACAAATGCGAGGAGAATTGACTGGGGATATGACCTTTCCGCAGAAAGCGAAAAATATGGCGTTATGAAAAGCGTCCTTGATCGTCTGCATCAGGAAATAAGTTCACAATTTACACGACTTAGGGACCTTAATTCCAAATTTTGTTATTTACTGGACGCTGAAAATTTATTAAGTAAGGATAATCCGTACAACGATCTTGAAAAGAATTAAAGTAAAAATTTGGGTGAGTTTTATAATACAGATTTAAATGGAACAGAACTTTCATTTAAAGAACAAGATGTTTTTCCAAACCTGAGAGTAGCACTTCAAATACTTATTACTATTTCAGTATCAATGTATCAATCAGTGTAAAATTGAATAAAATATGTAAAATACAGTACAATGTCGAATTTTAGCGTCTTCACTCAAATGCATCTCCTGACCGTATTTTTGCACGCATTTCTTTCGGCGGTAGCTTATATTCTCCACTAAAAATGAAAATAGTTTTAGATTTTTTATGAATTATCATAGCGCAAAAACTACTCATCCAAACGTAAAAATTCGTTGAACAAACATGAAGAAAATTAGAATTTTTATTCGGCTTAGCGTGATTATTAATATTGAACAAGATTCAACACAAATCTTATAAATTATATAAAATCTTTAAAAATCATGTAAATCCTAGTACTCTGTCCGTTTGCGTGAAATTTCACTCGCAAATATTTGACAAATATTTTGTTGTGAAGAAATTGAAAAATTTGAGAAAGTCATGCTTTACTTCTCAAAATAGACCAGCCTTATTCATACAAAAATTCAATATATCTTTAGTTCGTGTTTGTAAGAGCAGAATATAGTTAAAATATCGAATGTAACATGATCAGTTCGATACAATTGATGTCAAAATTATATTTAGTAAAATTTGCTTTATTGAAATAAAAAAAATATAAACTTTATTATTTCAGTTAGCGAGTAGTTAAGCAAGCAACAGTTATCGTTAACGAACTGTCAAAGTTAGGAATAAATATTGCTAGCAAAGATGTTATGGATACGAGTTAACAGGTTAGGTAGTTAAGGGCCAGTTAACGATAACCACAAGTTTCTTTAATGCGTTTGGGAATTCTACTGATGTTGATGCTCTACGAAAAAAAATAATTTAAAAGTGAAGTGACTGAAAACTTGGGAAAAAAATTAGACCAGCATCACTGAACAATCCAAAAGAATCAAAGCTGTAGTTGTTACCAGAATTGCTATTATCTTTAGACTTTCATTCTTGATTCGTTAACCAACGTTCTGTTTTCTTCATGTCCTTTTATTTCTTCGGCTAATGATAGTCCTATTTCTGATGTTTGAACCACTTCTTTTTTATTAAAACCAATTTAGAAATACATATATTAAAAAACTTTAAAATTAATTGGTAACATCTCGATGTTTGTACTCGTACAACTAACATTTGTCAAAATTACCCCAATCAAAAATGTCAAATGTACGCAAATGCTCTCGGCTTCTTTTTTTTAAATTTTTTTAGTTTATATTAGTTTTATTGAAATTCAATACAATTCAATGAAATTCAAATACCCGCCCAAAAACACAAAACCTATTCAGTTACTTTTCTTCATGTAATGCAAGAATCGTCAAACTGCGTGACGATACCTTTAATACAAAATTTATAATACAAATTATTGAAAAATAACGGTTCGTTCATACCGAAAACGTCATAGTCAAATGTCGCCCAAAGTCAAGGCTACCCCAGTTTACCCTACGAGGCTTAACTTTAAAACTATTTTTGGCGATTTTCGTGTTAAGAGACCCTAAATCTATAACAAAACATAATGAACTGTCGTGTACAGAACCTTTTTTTGATTTTGACGCAAAGTGTTATTTGTATTAATGTAATTTAATAAGTGTATTATAATTATTTGTACAAAATATTAAAAAATATTTCTTTATATTTAATTGGGGGCGCCAAAAAATTGTTTCGTCCCGGGCGCCAGTTATGCTCGCTACGCCACTGCCCACAACATTATGGTGCAGCCGTTAGGTTGGATTTTAATTGGTGGGATCCAACTCGCACTATATTTTTGCAATTCATGGCATTAGCTTACAAACATTGGCCTTGTCTCGAGAACTGGTTCTGTCTAGACTTTTTTCTTTGTTTGTATTTTGGAGAGGAGATTTAAAAAAATGGCAACAAGTTTTGTAAGAATCAGAGACAAAATCAAACAACACGTTCTTAGCATTTTTTTTAGTTATTTATAGAAATTGCATTTTAATTTTAGAGATATTCGTCACTTTTTCCAAGTGTATGCAGATCAAAGCTATGTTATTTAAGTAATAAGAAAAGTAAGTTTTTCGGCCTTTTTAAATTGATTTTTTTTTTTATTAAAAAAAGATTTATTTTTTGTTTTAAAACCATAAAACTTTAAATTTATTGAATATTCATAAATAATTGTTTTTTTAATAGTTTTTTGTATTTTGCTTAAAAAAATCTGTTTTAGTTGAATTTAGCAATTTTTATTTAATTACTGCGAATTTAAATTGTTTGACTGATTTTTGCGACGAATTCAAAACTTGGGCTGAGTTTAAAATTTGGGATAAAGACTTTGGGTTTACTTCACACCGGTCAAATATGGCTTAGTAACGACAACAACAAATAGAAACAGAACGCTTTATACAACTATTTCCTTCAACTTTCTGTTGCAAGTGACCCTCCAAAAACTAACCTTGATTACTTACAAGAACATTTTTAAGATCTTTAAGAAAATTTAACACAATGATTGGCTTTCAAGCACCCATTTAAAAAGAAACACGGCCTACCATCAGTAGATAGCACTTCAAAAGCTGGTCGTACTCAACTGCCATATTTGGAGAAATATGTTTCTTCGTGCGAAAAGGCGTTACGCAGCAGAAATTTCTTAAAAAAATAAGGACGAAACCGATATAATAGTTCATTTTTTAATTTGTAGTTAATATTTAATTTGCTATTAATGCTTTAGACAGTTAGCTTACTTTTTAATTTAAGTATCCCGATACTTTGTTTAAAAATAGTTTTTTGGTTTTCGATTGATATTTGATTTTTATTTTTGGGCTAGGAATATGCACTTTCGTTAATTTTTGATACATGCATTCTCATATATCATCTTTAAAGCTTAAGACTTACTTTGACAAACTAAAGGAGGCAAAAGAAGTAGTAGCCGGATCGATTTTGTATGGAGAAAAAAAAGTCATCCGGACACCAACTCAAAAGTTAGAGGGACTCTTAAAAACTATTTCTGCATCATTTTTTTTTTTGGATCGGAGAAATCCCCATGGAGCGGTTTTGGTTCTCCTGAACCCTTTTTTTGGCCAAAAAATCAAGTTTTTTGCCTATAACTTTTTTTTTCTTCAGAATGCATACCCAAGATAAGAAAAAAAGTAAAGATTGTGATAGTACACAAAAATTGGTTAAAAAAAATTTTGAAATTTGTTGTCCTTACAAACTCTTTTGAGACCCCAAAAAATCAATATTTCATCATTTTCGAAAAGGTGATTGAAACATTTCGTTTCAAACATTTTAAAATTCTCGATTTTAGGTAAACTCAGTGTTTTTATAAAACATACTTAATTTTCCATGCTGACTGGCTCAATTTTACTTTTGACAAACAAACCACAATTACTTTCAACGATCAAAGTTATATACATTGTTGCATACTCTTATGTGGCACATGATTCGAGATCTCACATGACAAATTATTGGATATTCTTGCGCTCGGCTGCATGATAAGCATCACTGGCAGGCAGCGTTGCCAGATGGACGATGGCATCGTTATTTTGACGATTTAAGACGAAAATGACGATTGGACGATTTGAGATCACAAATGACGATTTCAGAGCTCAAATTATGTTTTTTTTTTGTCATGCATATTTTTTTGTATTAACTGAAAAAAATTTACCTTCTTACACTGCTTTTTTATAAATTTTAACGAAACTGAAGATATCATTAAAAAAAAAAAAATATGATATTTATTTAGGAATTTATGTTATAGCAAAAGTTAACAAATGTGATATACCTACTGATAAATTAGATGAGTTGCCAGAACATTCTATTTTCTTTTACATTGACTTGGGTGATCAAATAAACAACTCTTCGATTTCAATCATATAGTTTCTGAAAAGAAAAATTTTTCAAAAATTAATTTTAATAAAAACAAAATTAAGAAATCGTTTAGAAAGCGATACTCTGAAAGTTATTTTGTTTGCACAAGATTGTCTAAAACCTAATAATTTTCCATGTTATACAATTCAGCCACAATCTTACACGGAAAGAAATTTGAACCGAAAACAATCCCAAATCAATTTATTTTGGGAGTGATTCTGAGCTTAGCCATTATATTCTTGATATCAAGCCCTAAATTGATTGTTTATCAAAAAAATTAACACCCTCATGTGTGCATGTTTTTTTGAATTGTTCGTCTAAAAACTAATATGCTCACTTGACTCCAATTTATGATATTTTGGTATTGATTAAAAAAAAAAAACAGGCTCATTTGTGACCAATGCATGTCATTTATGGATTGTGAATAAAACAAGTTAACATACTCTCATATGAATACATACATTATTATGAATTTTAATAATGCAAGGCAAAATATGACAAAATGTAAGGGGCTTCATAGGGGCTTAAATGTAAGGCATCATAGGAACCGAACAAAAAAAAAAAAACGATGACCAGACGAAAATTCAAAATTATATTTTCATTCTCCAAATTAGATATTTGATCCAATTCGGACATGAAAATATAATTTTTTTTTTTGAAGTGAAACTTCTTTGGCGGCAAGTGAAATTTCAAGATCTCTTATTCGTGACGCTAGGCTAACGTTTTCAATTCATATGAAAATTTAAAAATTAGCATTCCAGCTAATTCAAAAAGTAACAATGTTGAGAAGACATTTGAAAGCAACTAAAACACCAACTGAACTAAAATAAGTACTGAAAATAACTGTTATTTTACAATTTTCAAATGAAAAAAATTGTCGAAAGACTTTTTCAAATATACCATTATGTAACAAATGTCCTCAGCCTCACGAATATTAAGTCGCTTTTAAATTTGAAACTGATTCTTTAAAAGTTAATTTCTTGCCTAGTATATTTCGAGGAAAAATAAAAATTACTTTTGATTTTATTTTATCGGTCAAAAATAGCAGTTATTTTGTGACTTTAATTTTTTCTGTTAAAAATATCAAGCAATTTGTGTTTTCTTAAAGGCCACTTGACAGATTGAACTTATGACACCATGTGTAAAATGTCTCACCGATGAGATGAAAATAATAATGTCAAAATTTTTTATCGGTAAAATGACTTAAACAAATATAAATTATCTGATATTTTTGACCGAAAAATAACTGTTATTTTTGGACAAAAAAACTATAAGGCACAAAAAATGTTATTTTTTTCGTAAAAAAAAAATTAAGAGATAAAAGTTAATATGTGACAATTTCGACAAAAACCATAGCCGGCACGGTCCCTGGATGCAAATATTGAATCAACAAATTATTATTCCATTTCGTATTGATTGATTTTCTTTTCAGATACTTTCTCTCTCTATTTCACACTAAAATCTCTCTTATTTCTTACTGTTAAAGAAGTTTCACTTCTGCCACGTATACGTTGCTACACGCGAGTTTTTTTTATGTAATATATGATTTATTTAAATTATATATTTAAAAAATATATATAAATTATTTAATATTATTTAATTTTGTTTAGTAACCAACTGAGAATTATGTCGTTCGGTTGCTCATTTTTTTGATAAGCAAAAACAACAACAACAAAAATTTATTTTTATGATCAAGCCCATGATTGAACATGGTTATTCGTATTTTTTGATGTATGCTTATTTTTTGTAAACAAAGAAATTTTTGACAATCTGCCAACAGTGTTTTGTGATGCTGGGGAAAAAAACGTACTTTTCAGTGTTTCATTGTGTAGTTTTCGTGTGTAAAAATAGTTCAATGATTTCTTCTCAAGTTAACAAGGAAAAAAAATCTATGTAGGTTTTGTATCAAGTGTATGCTTCAAATTAATCTAAATTTAAAAGTTCGTGTGCAAATTTTAAATAAACATTAATTTTGTGTGATGCTGTTTTAAACAAGGTGCCAATAAATTCATTCAGAATTGATTGAAATGCGATATTCACGTTCGTTTTTTCCTTTTTCAGTGAATTTATGAAACAAAAAATTTATAAACCGTCGAGCTCTTCTTTCCAAAAATCCACTTTTTTTCCGGAAAATTTGTGTTCAGCAACGAAGATCATTTCTGGTTGAATGGATACGTTAACAAGCAGAATTGTCGTATGTGGTGTGAAGAGCAGCCGGAAGCATTACAAGAACTGTCAATTCATCCCGAAAAATGCACTGTTTGGTGTGGATCATGGGCCGGTGGCATCATTGGAACGTACTTTTTCAAAAACGACGAAGGCAGGAATGTTGCTGTGAATGGCGAGTTCTACCGTGCGATGATTACAAATTTTTTTGCCCAAAATGGAAGAGCTGGGCTTGCCTGACATGTGGTTTCAACCAGATGGTGCCACATGTCACACAGCACGCGAAACAATTAAAGGCAAGTTCGGTGACAAGTTTATTTCACGTTCGGGACCGGTCAATTGGCCGGCTAGATCGTGCGAGTTAACGCCTTTAGATTATTTTTTGAGAGGCCATGTTAAGGCTCATGACTATAGGGACAAGCCCGCAACGATTGACGCACTGGAAGCCGACATTAATGAATTTATTCGAGAAATACCGGCCGATATGTTGGAGAGAGTATGCCAAAATTGGAACTAGCGTATCAAACATTTAAGGCGTAGGCGGCGTCAACATTTACATGAAATAATCTTTAAACATTGAATTATATAGATCGTTATAGTGACTCAAATAAAGATTTCATACATTTCTCTAGATTTTATGTGTTTGTTTTTTTAAATCAAATCCGAAGGCTCTTAAAAAATCACCCTTTATAAAAACAATATTTAGAGAATTCGCTAGTTAAACTTTTTTATATAGTTTTTATGACTAATATTATGCATAAGTTAAGTTTTTCTAACTTTTTTTTAAACAATTGCAACTAAATTTAGTCCCCTCTAATATATTAATGCTTAAAAAAACGGAGCATTAAAAGTAGCAATAAAAATTAATTGTTGTGAATTTAGTATCAAATATAAAAATATTTAGGCAACCGTATGCATTTTTCGACCCAATGACATTGCTCTCATGTTCTCATTCTGCTCTCATTTTAAAATAAGCATACCAAATAGAGAAGACGTCAAAAATACGAATAACCTTTTTTCATTGAATCATGATCAAGCCCAACATGACACTTATAAAGCACAAATTGACGTTTTTATCAAAGTCCTATTTCTGAAATAAACTGAATACTTGTTATACCCTAAACCTGAAATGTGAGGGTATATTAACTTTGTGCAAACGTTTGTAACGCATAGAACGAAGCGAGTGCGGTCCGTCCGTCTGTGTGTTGTCCGTAAACACAGGACAAGAAGAAGGAGTTGAGATAATTGGATGAATCTTGGTACACTTGATCATATGGACCCAAAAATTTGCACTATTGAATATTTTTGGAATACGCCCACGGACACGCCTACTTCCCATGCAACGCAAAAATTGAAAACTTCATAACTCAGCTTGTCATTAGCCTACAACAAAAAAATTTGGTATGTATGTGTTTTGTATTAACACAAAGATGTCTTAAAAAAATGGGTATCATCTGCTTACGGACACGCCCACCTCCCATACAACCCAACAATTAAAAACGGAATAAATAAGCCTCTGTTTAATCTACAGAAACAAAATTTGGCACATTTGGTTTTTGTGACAATCCAAATATGGTTTTGAAAAATGGACGTCATTTGCCCACGGCCACGCCTACCTCCCATACAACGCAAAAATTTAAAACTGTATATATCAGCTAATAATTAACCTACAACAATAAAATTTGGTGAGTATGTGTTTTATATCAACAAAAAGATGTTTTTGAAAAATGGATGTCATCCGCTCACTGACACGCCCACCTCCCATACAACCCAAACATTGAAAACGGAATAAATAAGCCTCTGTTTAACCTTCAGAGATAAAATTTGGCAGATATGTTTTTTTATGATAAACCAAATATGGTTTTGAAAAATGGACGTCATCCGCCCACGGACACGCCTACCTCCCATACAACCAAAAAAGTTCAAAATTTCATAATTAAGGTTATGTTTGTCATAGAGAGATCAAATTGGGTATGTATGTATTTTATTCCGAAACTAAGGTGTGCTTTAAAATTGAGAGTTATCCGTCCATGAACACGCCCACCTCCCATAGCGAAAGCACAATAGAAGCATTAACTGTGAGCTACAGGAATTTAACTTGGTATGTGTACATTTTTCATCAACATTTAAATGCATATAAAATATAGGCTTCATCCGCCCACGGACACACCCATTTTCAATAATATTATTTTTTTTTTTTGGAAAAGTAGGTTTAGGGTATTTCATAGTCGGCCTAGACCGACTTTAGATTCTCTTTACTTGTTTTGAGATGGGTTTGATCTCAATGTTTCAACAAAGTTACTGTTAGTAGTTTCAATCAATATCTCTACAATAAATTTATATAAATATATCTTACATAAGCCATATGTGAATTTATGTAAATGACTTTTGTCTCACAATTTTAATATACTGATTATACCCTAAACCTGAAAGGTCAGGGTATATTAACTTTGTGCAAACGTTTGTAACGCATAGAACGAAGCAAGTCCGGTATAGAAAAGTATATATATTCTTGATCAGCGTCACCACGTGAGTCGAGCTATCCATGTCCGTCCGTCCGTCCGTCCGTCCGTCCGTCCGTCCGTCCGTCTGTGTGTTGTCCGTATACACAGGATAAGAAGAAGGAGTTGAGATAATTGTATGAAACTTGGTACACATAGTCACATGGACCCAAGGATCTGCACTATTGAATATTTTTGGAATCCGCCCACGGACACGCCTACCTCCGATACAATGCAAAAATGTAAAACTGCATAACTCAGCTCATAATTAATCTACAACAATCAAATTTGGTGTGTATGTGTTTGATATCAACACAAAGATGTTTTAAAAAAATGGGTGTCGTCCGCTCACGGACACGCCCACCTCCCATACAACCCAAAAATTGAAAACGCAATAAATAAGTCTCTGTTTAACCTACAGAGATAAAATGTGGCAGGTATAATATTTATAACAAATCAAAGATGGTTTTGAAAAATGGACATCATCCGCCCACGGACACGCCTACCTCCCATACAACGCGAAAATTGAAAACTGCATAACTCAGCTCATAGTTAACCTACAACAATAAAATTTCATATGTATGTGTTTTATACCTACACAAAGATGTCTTCGAAAAATGGACGTCATCCGCTCACTGACACGCCCACCTCCCATACAACCCAAAAATTGAAAACGCAATAAATAAGCCTCTGTTCAACCTAAAGAGCTAAAATTTGGCACGTATGTTTTTTATGACAAGACTAAGATGATTTTGAAAAATGGACGTCATCCGCCTACGGACACGCCTACCTCCCATATAACCCAAAAAGTTGAAAACTCAATAAATAAGGTTATGTTTGTCATAGAGAAATTAAATTTGGTATGTATGTATTTTATAACAAAACAAAGGTGTGTTCAAAAATTGGGAGTAATCCGTCCAAAAACTCGCCCACCTCCCATAGCGAAAGCACAATAAAGGCATTAACTGTGAGCTGCAGGAATAAAACTTGGTATGCGTACATTTTTCATCAACATTTAAATGCACATAAAATATAGGCTTCATTAGCCCACGGACACGCCCATTTACAATAAAAATTTTTTTGTTTTTGAAAAGTGGGTTTAGGGTATTTCATAGTCGGCCTAGACCGACTTTAGACTTTCTTTACTTGTTTTTTATTAAGAAATATTTTCATTTTCATTTCATTTTGTCTTAAGTAAAAATTTCAATTTTCTTTACTGTGTGACGATTTTAGGACTGAAATTACGATTTTTGGTACGGGCAAATGACGATTTTTAGACCTAAATGACGATTTTTGAAAAGCTTTTTGACGTTTTTAAGTGAAGAGTCTCTGGCAACCCTGCTGGCAGGTCGTGTTCAAATGAAGAGAGAATTCACCTTCACGTACAAATTTTAAATTATTTCCCTGCAACATTTGAATACGATTGGCGGAGAAGTGAAATTTGCGATGCACTAGTGATTCGCCCAAGTGTTTTTAAGAAAATACATCGCTTTTCAAATGCTCAAGCAATGAATGAACGAGTCACGAAAATTTTCAAAATCTTTCTTCGCTCATTTCAGCGATTTTTGGAAGATGAATTTTTGAAAAATGTTCAAAATCGATTGTGGGAATATGAAGCAGGCTTTGAAAAATCGTAAAAATTATTCAAAAAGTTGAACTAGTATAGTTTCGAAGAAATGTCGTATTATATCGATGCGAAATAAAAACAAAATCACAAAAAATTTCATTGAATTCGGACAGAACAACGATGCTGAGGACTCTTAAAAGGAATTCGTTTGCCAACCTTTTCGGCGAATTTCTTATAACTCCTCTCGGCGGTTCATTGGCGAATCTTCCCGGCGAATCGGCCCAAGCAGCTTACAGTCGGTGAAACCCGGATGATTCTTAGATGAGCTCAAAGGCAATTGCTTGATCTCCAAGCGATTCGCTGGCGATTCTCAGGTAATTGAAAATGCTAGAAGTTCACGAGCAAAAAAATAGCCTTTTTTGGTTATAAAGAGCCAAAACGGCAACAGTGGTTGCTAGTAGAAATGTTGCTGCTGCATGTTGCCAACAAAACTTGTCTCACACACATTTCTAAGTTTTTCAAAAAGAGCATATAAAATGTGGTTTTTATTTACTCTCGCCTTTGGCAAACGCTGAAAAAAGTAAAAAATTAACTTTAAAAAGTAAAATTAAAAGTTGCTAGTAGAAATGTTGCTGCTGCATGTTGCCAACAAAACTTGTCTCACACACATTTCTAAGTTTTTCAAAAAGAGCATATAAAATGTGGTTTTTATTTACTCTCGCCTTTGGCAAACGCTGAAAAAAGTAAAAAATTAACTCAATGCAATTTAACTCAACTCATTGCAGTGCCGCCCACTCTCGCGCCCCTCTTTCCAAAAGCCACATCATGACGCAGCAACAACTTTTTACACATTGCTTACAACATGAAAGACGTTCTGTTGCTTGGGTCGCTCGCGCCATCTGTTGTTTACATATCGTAGGTGTTTCGATGACGTTCTACCGGTTCGACGACGCTACCTCATCAACTTGGCTGCTTGTGCCGCTAAATGACTGGCAGTCTATTTGACTGTCGGTCTTTGAAACTCTTGAAGTTTGTTTATTTTTTTTTGTTTGTGGGTTACGCGATGCAATGCATGGGCGCGAAAATTATTTTGAATTTGTTTATTTATTGTTATTGTATTTGAAATGCTAAGACAGTGTTGCTGTTTTTGTTTGAGAAGTTTGTGGGCAATGCTGGTTTTTAGCTGCAGTGTTTTTTTTACTCTTTTTTTGAAATTTTTAGTACTTGCTTTGCGCGGTTTATTCTTGGTGTTGCCACACTTTGTGGGCAGCATTGCGTTTATTTGTTTTTTTTTTTTTTTTTATTGTAGGCAATATTTTTAATGTCTGGCTGTAGTGCTGGTGTGCAACAAGTCTTAGCAATTTGTTTACTTTGTTAATTCTAGCCATTTTCTTGATGATTTTGACCCTGAAGTTTGAGGTTTTTCGTTGTACTTTTATTTTTCTAAATTTACAACAAAAATGAAGTATTTTATTGAGGCAAGTGTTTTTAAGTAGGTGTAATTATTGTGAAGCATCAAATTTTATGAGTTGTTGGTTTTAAGAAAATTTTTCTTTATTTAGTGAAAACTTATATCAATCGCTCAAGTGTTGCCAACTTTTAATAAACAACGCATTATTGTTAGACATTAATTAATGACGCACTTAAGTCGATTGCAAAACTTTTCTCTTTCTCTTGATGAGCCCATAAAGCGGCGCCATATTGGCAACATATGTTATTCTAGGTTCATTAAGACACACATATTTGTTGTTGTATTGTCGTAGGTTGTGGTTTATTTGTGCCCATATTTGTCATAAAACCATTTTTGGCAGATGATTTAAGAATTAGACGCAGACTTGCGCTCTCAGTCGAAAAAGATCGATTAAGAAAAAAACAAAAAAAAAAAAAATGGAGATAATAATGAAAATTGTCTCAACAGAGAAATTATTATTTTTTATGTTTACTATGTTTTGTTGTTTTGTTCCTAACTGCCGCGCGCTTTTATTAATCATTCACATTCACACATGTTGCCGCAGACATTTATCTGTAGCAGCAACACTTAATAAGCAGCAGCCATCAAAATGTCAACTGTCAAAATGAAAATCGACAAAAGTTTCATGTTATATGTTTAATTGTTTATTGTTTCTTGTTGAGCTCAAGTTTCATTAACAGCAACTGTAAAAAGTAATAAAAACAAACCTGGAACAATTTAAACATTTTGAAGAACGCGTTGACTTGAAAATGTGTTAACTTGTTAAATGTCACAGATAAATGTCAAAATTCTAAAAAAAAAAATAGAGCAACTCGTGCTGTGCTTTGACACCTCGTTTAAACACGACGTGATACTCGATTTGAACATGATACATAGAGCTTTAATATAAAAGCGCTTCTGAACCTACGCTTATGATTATGAGCCGCAGCATCTGGTATGTATTAATGTAGGTGTTGTTTTTATTACTTTTAATAAAGCATTTAAAAGGTTTGTTTCAAGATCGTCCTCTTTTTGAACCCACATTTATTGATTTATTTTGACACATATTTATTGCATAAACTATTACTTTTGAGCGTTACATATATTTCTGAAGATCTTTCTAGCTTCATTGCTATAGAAGACAAATCGATTGAAATGGAGTTAAAATATAAGTAATTATTTATTAAGTCAAATATATTAAATTATAAAAAAGTCATTTTGATTTGTGAAAAAGTATAAAATGACATTAATTAAAAAAAAAACACCAAGGTGGACAATGAATTATGTATGTTAGTAAAAATTTGTAAAGACATTTATGTATGATACTCAAGCTATGCCTTCAAACTAACTTAGGCATGGCTGACATAGGCAAGGAACATATAACATATGTGTGTCTTATCTTCTCTAATATTATTAACCTGAAAGAGCCCACGGTTGCCATATGGTAGCAAAATGTGTCGTTACATTTACATGAATAACTCTTAAGCTACACAACAAAACTACAAAATAACAACGGTATTTTACGCGCAACATTTGTAGCTTGCCAACAAGTGTAAGTTTGTGTTATTCTTAGTCAGTGTTGGGTTTTTCAGTACAATTGTACTTTTTCAGTACAATTGTACTTTTTCAGTACAATTTCATAATAAAAAGTACGAAAGTACCACGAAGACTTAGTACATTTTCATACACTTGGTCTTCGCCATTTCGACTTTCTTAGTTTTTTTTGTATTTCTTTTGTATTTTCAGTGCCTTTTTTGTGAATTTTTACAACCATATTTACAACAGTGATGATATTTGATAATTTTGGAGGGGAGTTTTTACTCTTCTGAAAGTACTTTTTCGGACGTGAGAGTACCTTTTGTTATACTGAAATTGATAATTGTTTTTTAAATGAATCAGAGTGCGGAATAGAAGTGCACCAAATAATTTGTATCTATAATTATAAAAAGGCAAAAAAAAAAAATTAGTCGAATTTCGACCCCAGGTGATATTAGTATTATTAAATTATCAAATGACACGTCGCACACTGGGGCCAAGTGTGCTCAAAATTCAATTTTGAAATAATGCATTTTTTAAAAAAATAAAAATGCAGTTTTATTCTCCATAAAATTATGCATCTGAAACTCATTTTTCAGCTTTGTAGCGTTTTCTGCTAGGAGATATGCGTGCCCAAATATGACACATTTTCATTTTTTTTTTTTATTTGCAAAACTCTGAATTTCGAATTAGCAATTGAAGTCCTTACTGTAAGAAAACGATACAAGATTTCCTGAATTGGTTTTTTGCCGTAGTTCAAACGAAGTTTCTTAATTTTTTCGTAGTATTTATTTTGACAGTATGTGCTTTCAAAAGTTTACAGTTTTAAAAAAACTAACCTAACCTCTAGTTTATTGCAATGTAATTTTTAAAGGAATTTTTTTTAAAATGGCGCAAAATGCTTTTAAATCTGGCAGTATTTTAATTAAATATGATTCTTCCTTATTGAGAATCCGAGTTCAAAACCAGAATCCCTTTGCGCTTTTTTAAAAAAAGTTGTTTTAAAAATTTCACTTTTATTTAAAGTAAACACAAAAACTTATCTTTTTTGTTAAATTAATTCTGTTTCATTTCAAACTGAGAATTTTCATTCTATAAAGGTGAAAATGAATAAAGATATAATGTTGGTATTTTTAATAATCGCAAAAAGTGCATTGTTTTCAGCACTTACCCATTCAAGCGTTATGAATATAAAGATTTTTTTAAGTTTTTGTACGCTATGTTCAATCAATATAATTACAGTGTACATTTGTAATACACGAAAAAGAAGTTCAAATGTAGGATGTGTAAGATATATAGGGTATTATATCATAATAAAAACAAATATACTAAAACTTTTTGTTGCTTTTCTTGTAGAAAAACGTTCAAAAAGTATTATAATCCGAATATATTACTTAAAGCAATTTTTTTAATATAAACAATTTTTTTTTGTATAAAAAGTTCTTTAAAGTGCATCTTATTTAACAAAAAATCATAAAGATATGGCAGAATATTAAAACCAACCACCATGATAAACCTCTCTGGGTATTTGCAATGTCCTTTTTTGCAAGAACTTTAGGCAAAATAGCAGTAAAGAGACGTGATATGTGCCATGTAATATGTCAAAGCAAAGAAATAAAACTTGATGATAAATTTGAAGATTTGCTTCAGTTTAAAATCAAAAAATATCTGTTAAAAAAAAAATTTAAGTCCTGCTTTCAAAAATTTTAAAACACAATTAATCAACCAATTGGAATCTAGTAAAAGAAAATTCGAAAGATTTTATATACGTGAAAATACTTGGATAAACAGCGACGGCTTATTTGATGAACCTTTAAGAATTTTAAGTGTTGGTATTTTTTATATTACTTCTTTTCGTTCTTATGATTTATTACACTACTTGTTTTAATTTGAAACTTAACATTTTCTGTATTGAAACGTAAAATTAATTACCTTTGTTGTAAACTTAACTGACTAGTAATCTTATCTACTAAAATTAAAATAATTTAAATATATTGTAACCTAAATTCACTTATTATTGTAATAAATCTGATCAAAACAATATTTAAAACAATTCATTTTTCAATTTCACATTGAAGTGAAAGTTTAAAACGTTTATTTTAATTATATATAGATGTTATCCTAGTCGCTAGTTGGCTAAAGCAAGGCTAAAAGCAACTGGTTAATCGTTTAAAATTCGTATGAATAATATAATCAAAATCGATTGGTTTAAGTTTCTATACAAAATTTTTTTTTAACAGTCTAAATCATGGCCACGAATAGGTTAAGTGAAGGTCATTAATTGGTTAAATCTAATTTTTATTTTGCACAGTAAAATGTAATAAATTAAGTTTGCCTACTTCTCTGTATAAAAAATTTGGTCACAAATGGGTTAAAACATGGTCCTCAAAGGGTTAAGTTGTCTAAAATTGCAGTAAAAGTATAGACTAACCGAGTTTGATGGAAAGAAAAGCATTTCAGAATTTTGAGCACCCACTTATATGGGGCGGCCCCTGTGTGCGTCGGTAAGAACATGCATATATTGGTTATTTTTCCCACCAATTTCAGATATAATTACACCAATCAATAGGTAATGAAATAAACTATGAAGTGCAAATTAAGTTTTGGCGAAAAAATATTATTTTTATTTCTTTTACATTTTACTCAGGGCATTACCATATGGTAATCGTTGGTCGCCTAGGGTACATGTTTTTTTTTTCGCGTTCCTTGTGATTTTCGCTGCTTTTTTTTCATTTTACCGTTTTTAGAGGCTTAACATTCCAACAAATACTTGATAACATTGAATAGCTTGATGAGCAGAAGATCAAAATCAACTGGTATCCCAGATAATGTTTGTCCGGCATGCTATTTACCAACTTTGATGAAAATCCAAAATCAATGGCGAAGCGTTATTCAAAGGAAAGCGGAGCCAAAATAAGTGTACCCCGTGCTCGTGCGATCGCAGAATATAAAAAGTATATGTGCGAAGTTGACCGATTCGACCAGAATTTAGCACAATATCTTATCGCATACAGAAGAAAAAAATGGCAGTCTAGTATTTTTACCTGGCTTATAGATGCTTTTGTCAAAATGTTAAGTATATTCATTGAAAAGTGGAACCGACAATAACTCAACTTGATTTTCGACGAAAATTGTACAAAAGCCAAATTGTTGGTCCGATGTCCTCAAACAGATATGCCCAAGACCCAGGTAGTGTTCAACACATTTTCCGCTATAATCAGACTGGGCATTTTGTAGTACCATCCAATCGTAGGCATTGTGCGGGTGAAAGTTGTAAAGTTGACGGACGAACAGCATGCGGAAAATGCGAAGTTGGACTTTGTGATAAGTGTTTTGCCAACTACCATACCACACCATGCTTGATTCTATTTCAAAATATATCCCTTTAATTTAATTTTTAATTTTTAATAAAAACGTTTTTTTTAATAAAAACGTGTTAAAACATCTATTGTTTGCGATATTTTCTAAAAAAGAAGTCCAAAAATAATTTTTCTATTTCATAAAAAACATGTACCCTAGGCGACTCACGGTTACCATATGGTAACGCTTGTTTTTTACATTTTCCGGAAAAGTGTCATCATTTGTTGGAAAAAATACTTAATTTTCGAGCTCAGGTGGTCGAAATACATAAGTATACAACTTGTCAATAAAATCTGAGACCAAAATAGTTCTGGACCTTACCGGGTTAAACCTTAAATCAACGTCACATACTAACACTCTTGTAAAAGATTGGAAAGTGCTTGAACAGCCTTCCTTCTCAGACTATCATATATATTAGCTTTAATATAAGTTTCAACTGCACACCGACTCAAAAGATCTTTAGAAACCCTTGAAAATCCAACTGGAACCAGTTTAGAAAAATAGTTGAGACCAGACCGTCCTCCCCAAAACCCATAAATGCAGAATATGACACTAAAAGAGTCCCTCAAAACCCTTTGAGACCAGTTTATAAAAGCCTACCACTTCTCTTGTAGAAGTGCCCTCCATTTAGAGCTGCGGAAAGACAATGGTGAATGGACAGAAAGTAGCCAGGAATCCCTAGATGTACTTCTAAAAGTACTTCTAAAAGTATATTTTCCAGACGTGTATTGAAGTGTCAAACACTAACGTTACACGGAGGTACTACACAATTCCGGTTATGTGAACGATATAAATATAATTATTTGGTTGGAAAGCATTTCGACATTAAGCTCTATAATGGAGCACACACTAAAAGAGTTTTTTAAATTGGCGAACTAAGTAGGTCTTAGTATCAACGAAGAGAAAAGAGATCTGGTCGTGTTTCCGAACAAATACAAGATAACACAAAAAAAAACGACACAGACAGACAGGTGGACAGACGGACATGGCTAAATCAACTCAGGTGGTGATGCTGATCAAGAATATATATACTTTTCTATAACTACCACGCCTACTAGTATTTTCTATGACTACTTATACACGTCGTGACAAAATTAATCTATTCCTTACGCAGTACGTGTTGGGGTATATTAAGAACTGTTTAAAACAGAGTTGAGTGTACCTTAAATTTTTTATCCCTTCCAAAAAATATGTTTTTTCGAGGTCCTCAAAAAAGATATTTGTTTGTGAGATAATATCATCATTGCAGCCAAATTTCTTTCCGCCGAACCATTTCTTTAAATTTGGAAGCAAGAAATAGCTACACGGTGCTATATCCTGAGAATAGAGTGGATGAGGGAGCAATTCGTTTAATTTTGCCATGAAGACTGCACATGTGTGCACCCTTGTATTGTATTGGTGAAATAAAAATTTTTTCTGAACAAATGCGGTCGTGTTTTCTATAAATCGTGATTGCAAAAAAAAAACAAACAAAGAAATTGGCCATTTCAGCCCTTGAAATGACTTCGACCGAGCTTCTTATGATCAATTGTGATGTGTATGTAATGAAATGTTTACACACAGTTGACCGAGAACTGGACCTACATGTTTTATGCCGACTCCGAACGGTCAAAGTTCATGTTCTCAGGAAGCTTTACATGGCATTATTTACTCTCTGAGGTTTGGCATTGTCTGAGAGAGGTGGTGCTCGATCAGAGAAATTTTTTTATTGAAAAAAACTTTTCGCCGCGACTGGGGATCAAACTCGGGCTCCGAGCATGCTAAGCCACACACTTAATCTGCATGCCAGGTTATCAAGTGTCGTACATATCCTATCGCCAATGGCAGCACTTCGAAGCGCTACTAGCAATCCCTCATATGGATTTCGAAGTGCTTCCAGACTCATATTCATTATACTTTCTTTTTTATATGAAATGGGAACATTTTGCAGGCCTTCCGTTCTCATTGCTCAAAAGAGGCCTGACAAAAGCACTTAAGAATGGGGTAAACAAAAAGAATTGAAAAAATATTTTTTTCTTTTAAACCTTTTTCTGTTTATTATATATTCCATGATTTTATATTCTCTTATATGTTGTTTTTAAGTCAGATTAATTTCAGTCTATAATCTTTGATATAGAGTAAGAAGGGCCATTATTTTTGTCATACTTTTAAACTGATATACATTCCAACTTTAAACGAAAAAGTTGCCCTGAAGTATATGAAAAGTCAGTCTTTGAAGGGAAAAAAGGTTTGTTGTGCTGCCTTTTGTGCAGAAAAAGAAGGCTTTCAAGAAGTGCCCATAAGAGCAGAGAGGAAAGGATGTGTTTGGTCTTCAAAAGAAGCAGTCAATGCAGGCCTTATGAAGAGCGCTGGTTTAATTGCCTATTGGGTCATATATATCTTCATCTTCTTCTAATATATAAAATCAAATGTTTGTCTGTCTGTCTGTCTGTCTGTTCCGTATAGGCTCGCGCACCGTTTATCCGATTGAGCTGAAATTTCGACACCGAGTACCTTTCATAGTGAGAAAGAACATAGGGGGTGTACAAAAGTGGGCGGAAGTATGTGGGCGTGGCACTATATAATAACTCCTAAACACCTGGACTGATTTCAATTAAATTTGGAATGATGGTTTGACTGCGCCCAAGTTAACATAGGCTATAAAAATTCTATATAAATAGGCTATATAAGCGCCTGAACCGATTTCAATGAAATTTGGTACGACCTTTCAACTGCACCCAAGATAAAACACAAAATATTTAAAATTCCAAAGACTTCCGAAAGAGGGCGCTTTAAGTTGTGCATTGTTAAGACTCAATAACTCCTAAATGACTTCATCGATTTTACTTAAATTTGGTACGTGAAATAACTTGACTCTGCAACAGAATTGAGGCTATTGAAATTTCAGAAAACTTCCGTGAGAGGGCGCTTTATTCAATCAACAATGTTCGGCTCATTCACGTCAAAAGTGATGAACCGATTTTGATGAAACTTGGCAAGCATGTGTAACTGTTACTGAAATAGATCCTATGCATTTAAAAGCTCTTTCGACAAATATCAAGGAATGAGCCGAAGGCAAACGAAGTCAAGACCCAAAGACGAACGAAAAAAAAGAAGTTTAACGAATACCAGCAGAAGCTATATAAAGATGAAAAAAAAAAAAATTAACCGAACAGTATTGACCAAAACCGTGGTTGAACGAAGAGAATCCAAAAATCAAATCGGTGCTTATAGGATTTTTTAAATTTGGAATTTATTTGAGATAAAATTGCATATTAAATGCATGCTAAGAAAAACATTAAAACGCATTTATCTCGAAATAACTTTTCAAACTGCACTCTGAAAAAAGTTTCTCGGAATATGATAAAAATGACATCATATTTACTGAAAAATGGTATTGACCTTGCTCCAGAGAATGCTTTTCTCTAAATGCGGTCCTAAAAATTCTTTAAAATTTATAAAAACCTTCTATGAAAAAGAGAAATATATAAAAATAATTAGATTTTAGGGAAAAAGACTCTTTATTTTTGAGAAAACATTTGTTTTTATTGAAGAAATTACTTCTCATAGTGATTTTTTTATGAAAATATAGGAAAAAATTTTCATTTTCAAAAAATTTTTCTGTAGAAATGAGAATTTTTTTTGTGCGAGAAAAATATTTGTCATTATAAGAGACATTGAAATATTTCCATTTCCTAGAAGTGAAGAAATATTTCTTAAAAAATGTGAAAATTTATTTTAATTGAAAAAAATTTTATTTGAAAAGAGAAAATTGCTATTATCGAAAATAGAGAAATTTTTCACCGGAGGAAGATAAGTGTTTTTTTTCTGAGTGTGGGTGTCCATTTTCCTCAGAAACCAGACTTCAGATCGAGACGTTAAAGATTTAATTTTTTGTTTGAATCATGTCTGACAAGTAGAGTTTTACGGAAATTTGACCAAACACTTTCGACGGAAGGAAGGGCAAAACCCCAAAAAACGAGTATTTAAAAAATTTTAAAATTGAATTGATAAATTTAAAAACGTAAAAATGAGAACAGTTTTGAAAGTCGTCCTCTTTCTGTGCTCGAGACACAACCCCGAGTAACACCGGGTTACATCCGCTAGTATATCATATGATATCACGTACATAAATCGTCATTGAGTGGATCCAATAATTTGACATAACATCGCCATTGAAAACGGTCGCCATGATTTTATTGATTGAAAGATCTATCTTGGCCTTCTTCGGCGCTGATTCGCCTGAATAAGCCCACTGTTTTGACTAGTGCTTGGCCTCTGGTGAGTTGTGGTGAATACATGTTTCATCCATGGTAACGAAATGACTCAAAAAATATTTCATATTGCGGTTGAACAACGCCAAACACTCCTTCGAAGTTGTCATACGATTGCGTTTGTGGTCAATTGCGAGTAAACGCGACACCCATCTTGCGGCTAGCTTTTTCATACCCAAGTGATCATTCAAAATCAAACCACATTACCATGTGATATGCCTCCTCCTCCCACAATCTCCTGTACTTTCAATCCCCGATCGGTCAGCAACATATAGTCAATTTTCTCAATTGTTTCGGGTGTAGCGATCTCAACTGGGCATCCAGAACGCACGACATCTCTTGTGCTTGTAACGGCAGCAACGCAATTCAGTGAACCATTATTTTGCCTTTGAAATTGATGGTGAAGAGTCTCCATAGTATTCATCAAGTTTTGCCTTAATAAATGACGTATCTTGTTCAAAATTTGACAGGAGTCAACTGATAGATGCTTGTTGATAAAAGCAGTGTTGCCATTCCAGTTAAGAGACGAAATATTCAAAAAGTCAAGAACTTGTTGACTTAACTCCCTTTCATGAGATTTTTTGCTCAACAGGAGAGTCGAGTCACTTGACTTAATATTTATACCGCCACTCCGAAAACCCTTTATGTGTATTCATCAATAGTGTAATCTTGCTTTCAGTAGCTTTTTTTATTCCTTTGCAGCAATTATTGTCAATTTAATGTAGTTTTAGCCATATTCCTTCCATCTAAGAAGATATTTTCTTGAGTCAATTAATTCTTGCTTCAACTGCTGGGTCAACGATATCTCTCGTTATTCTAACCACGACCACGTTTTAGCGCCACACACCGATAGACAGACCGAACGATGACAAACACATAATCATGCAAAATTTAATCGTCACACATAATAACTCATGAGTCGAATCGATTGGTTGGCTCTGTGTATGTATGTTTTACCACATCAGCGGACAGCGTGTGGAGAGTGTTCGATTTAGATGGTGCTAAAAGATGTGCAAAGATTTACAGATTTACAGAAATGACAAATTTTGGGGCAAAGTAACGAAAGCGTCACATCGTCATTATTTAACATCAACTTACATTGTGGTTATGTTTGAAAATTAAATTCCGAAAAGGAAAATTTCTGTTAAGTTGAGGAGTATCATTTTTTCATTTCCTTTTCGAAAGTTTAAGCATGTACAGATATTTTCTGGGAATTATACAGAAGGTGTTGTTAGCATGATTTACTAAAGGACATAACAAAGGAGTCATAACACTGATTGGTAAAATAAATTGATTGGTTGTGTGTTAGAAATTCTTAGGAATTCCAAAAATTATTCGAACTAAAAATAGTTTCCGTTATACTTTAAACATGGGGGGGGGGGGGGGGGGGGGGGGTGTAAACTTATAAACATCATTATATAGTTAACATACATTTATCTTCCGACTTTCTTAGATCAATTCTAAATAAGTTCTCAAGTATAACTGCCTTCGGTACTCACGCAGTGACACTTTATATTCTTGAACTTCCAAGTTGTCACACTTTCACACTTTTAAAGTGTATAACAATAGTAGTGTGTGTGTGTGCGTGTATGACCACAAGTTGTAACTGGCATTTGGAACCCAAAAACATATTTCACATTGATGTTAACGCTTTCGCCTTGTCTTCTTGTCTTGATAGTCGTAGCTATAAGCAGATTTTATTACATATCCTCTCGCGCTTCTTTGGTTACAATAGCACTTATAAAGTTGTTATTTTGCTATTGTTGTTGTTGTAGCCAGTGCTTTTGTTATGCAGATTTTAGCAGTTAACATGCTACATATATCTTTGTGGTGGCCAAAGACGCCTGTCTCGCTGTAATGCAACTCATATTTTTGCAATTGAAGAATTTTCAACTCATTTTTTACTTCTCTATTGCTTTTATCTTAGAAGCTGTCACTACATCAGTACAACTATCAATCTAACTGAATGTCTTTCCATATGTCAAGTATTTCTCTCTGTCTGTTTATCTTTCTGTCTAGCTTGCATTTTTCCGCACGTATTTCTGCTATTGGATATCTTCCCATGTGGGTTCTTCTCAGACCCATGGTTATCATTATCATCATCAGCAGCAGCAACAGCAGTAGAAGCAGCATCAGCATTCATTCCAAAGATGGTTCGCGTGTGTCTTTAGGCAGAGTTAAGCTTGCTCGGTATTTTACAAAGATTCACAGCATTGTTATTGCTGCTGGGAAATTTTGCACACACACACACACGCGCTCATATCAAAAGTGAGCTTAATGTAAGTTTGTCTGACTGTGCGTCTGTTTGTATTTACGTGATATTCTGATTTATTAGGTTCATCTTACCAAGTCTTTTGATAGCTAGTAGAGCGTCTGTCTTGTCAAGCTTGAGGTGTTGGCACTGCAGCAACTTCTTCATCATCATCAGCTTTATCATCATGAAGTGTCTTCTGTGTGCCAGCAGTTGTCATCGTTGCTGACAATAACATTGTCTTCCTTCTGTTTTCCTCTGGAATTTCTTGCATTGTTTGCATTGAAATATATATATGTATATATAAATAAATATATCTGTGCATATAAGATATGAGTACATCTATATAAAGGTTTTTGTTGTTTGTACTGTATGTTGTTGCCTCCAATATTGTTGTTGCCTCTAATGTTGCTGTTGCTGCTGCTGTTGATGAGCAGCATGTTGTTGCCTTGCTTGCACGTGGCATTTATTTGCAAGTGCCTTGATTGGCTTTGTCAGTTGTTGTGGCTATTATTACTGTGTGAGTAAGCAGTTTAGGCATTGATATATGTTATGAGCTGAGTGTCTGCCCGAGGGATTTTGTCTAAAGAGTAGCTTAGATATTTGAGGACCATCAAAAAGATGATGTTGCTTAAGGCTTTGCAGTCATAGCGGTATGAATTGATTTGGCCATTTTGATATAAGCCTTCGGCCAGTTAGCAGCAGACATTGACAAGTTGCGAAATGTGTTATCACATTTGAAAAAAAAAAAATAAATAGAACAGATACAATGGAGACAATGCCACCATACAAATAGCTAAAGTAAAGTAAGAAATTTATTGATAGACCTGAAAATAATCTATATCCAAAGAATTTAGATAGCATATAAAAATTGCTCTTAAATCTTAAGAACCTTGAAGACTTTCTGAAGAAAGAAATAACAGAGAATTAACTGCTTTGATATCACAATCAAATCAGTACCTAGTATATGTTATATTTTTATTTTTGCTGTTTTTATTCTACAGATGCTATCCATTCTATATCTCATCGTATTTCTTATTCCAGTCATTGTTTATTTATATATTTATTTAGGGGAACAATATCGACATGTAAGACAGAGTCTTTTAAATGTACTAAATATGACAATATAATGAATAAAACTTAAATCTAACTTAACAATAAATTACAAATGAATTTTTTTTAACCATGTCAACAAAATTTAGTTGGACACTATTTAGGTAAATGACAGCTATATAATTTATTTATTTATTTATTTATAAGCTTAATACAAGCAGTTTAAATACTTAAAAATAATAATATAAGAACTAAATTTGATAATTTCCAGGGAGTATCTTAATTTACAATGGTACAATATCTAAATTGGAAGAATAGATTGGAGAGGGGGAGGAAGTGACGTTGGAGTTAAGAAGGATATTTCGGAGTAGTGGTCTGCTCAGATGAAAATAGAATTCACTGATCAAATAATTGGTTACCCTAAGCATTCTGGTTATAGGTTCACTGCATCCATAGTCGGTGCTGTGAAAGTTAAGGTGGAAGAGAGGTTAAGACCAAAGGTTGCGTGGGTTGGTATTAAAGGATATTAATTGGAGTAGTTCTGAGCAGTTAATGGTGCCGCATACTAAATGATGAATGAAGAGAACATCGGCAACTTGCCTTCGCTTTGCAAGTGTTTGCATGTTAATCAACTTCAGACGGTTGGGATAAGAAGGTATGTTGAAACTGTCAGAGCCGGGAAGTTCACGAAGAGCGAAACGAATGAATCTGCGTTGAACGGCTTCGATTCGCATTGAATGGGTGTTGTTGATGGGAGACTAAACATGGCTGGCATATTCGAGGATGGGTTTAACAAAGGAAAGATAGAGATTTAGTCACGTAAGGATTGGAGAACTCTCTTAACCAGTGTTTCACGAAACCAAGTGCAGAGTTGGCTCTCCTAATGATATTATCAATATGACACCTAAAGTTAAGTTCCTTGTCGCAAATAACGCCTAAATCCCGTAAAAAGCATACAGAGGGAACTGGCTTGTCGAGAATGTAATACCTTCTCGGAGGAAGTTTGAGTCGCTTACGAGAATATGTTATAGATTTACATTTGCTCACGTTTTTAGTTCCAGAAGATTTTTTTGACATCAAATGGAAAAGTTGACCAGATCGTATTGAAATTTGCGAGAATCGGCATTAGTTTGTATGCGCTGATAGATCAGCATGCATAGAAAGATTGGATTGATTGGTGATACCATCAACATCAGCAATTTTTAAGACGAATAACAAAGGACCAATGTGACTGCCTTGTGGGACACCAGAGGTAGCTGTAAAAGATTTTGAATTGGAAAATCTTAAGATCACATTATAACTGCATTCTTCGAGATAAGATTTAATCCACGACTGAAACAAAGATGGAAAACCAAAGGTTTTAAGCTTAAGAAGGATGATGAAATCTCACACACGATTTTGTCAAACGCTTTACTAAAGTAGGTGGAAACTACATCAACTTCGTTACCACTTTCCAACGAGCTGTAAGTGTTTGAAACAAATTGTGGGAGGTTGGTGGTAGTCGATCTATCCTTGAGAAAACCATGTTGAATAGGAGAAAAGATAGATTTGCAATGGAAGAAGAGCATGTCGTAGATACAGTGGCGTAGCGAGGGGGGGACAGGGGGTGTCATAATGCCCCGGGTGCCACTCGCAGAGGGGCGCCAAATCATTCTCAAGACTAACAAAATTTTGCAAAAAAAATTGTTTAAATTAATAAATTCAATAATTAAGTTAGCCAACCTTATGTCAAATCACATGTCTGGCGTTCAACAAAGAATAATAGAAAAAAATAATAAGGCAACATTTGTAAATTGTGATAACCACACATTAAATTTAGTAGGAGTTACTACAGCTAACCAAGATTCAATCGTTGTAACATGTTTTGGAATAATTGATAACATACGTCTCTTTTTCTCACGTTCAACATTACGATAGAAATTGTTGAAAATGCTTTAAAAATCTGTTAAAGAATCTGTAACACGATGGAGCGCCAGAGGGCAAGCAGTTACCGTTATTGTCGAGGGACTGGAAGAATACGTAGAACTATAAGAAAAACTAGTAAACCTGTTGCCCGAATTCGATTCAATTCAATAAAAATTAAATGTTAGAAACATTGTAGACGTTTAATGTATGATATTCTATTCAGGAAGCTATTATAGTTATGAGGAATGCATTAAAGATAATTTTGGTTAAAAATTTTTAGTTTTGAAAAAAATTAAAATTCGACCAATTTATAAGCTCTTCTCGAACTAAATTTCAAATCAATTTAATAGCGGATTTATGTACAAAAATTTTAAGTTATCGAAAAGGCTAAAAATCTTTGTAAAAAATGAAGAATCGATACAACAATCCGTATAAAATGTCGCTGACAAATGCGCGGAGAATTGACTGAAGATATGGCCTTTTCGAAGAAAGCGAAAAATCTGGCGTTATGAAAAGCATTCTTGATCGTCTGCATCAGGAAATAAGTTCACAATTTACACGACTAAGGGACCTTAATTCCATATTTGGTATTTACTGGACGTTGAAAATTTATTAAGTAAGGATAATCCGTACAACGATCTTGAAAAGAATTGTAAAAATTTGGGTAAGGTTTATAATACAGATTTAAATGAAACAGAACTTCCATTTAAAGAAAAAGATGTTTTCCAAACCTGAGAGTAGCACTTCAAATATATATTACTATTTCAGTATCAATGTATCAATTAGTGTAAAATTGAATAAAATATGTAAAATACAGTACAATGTCGAATTTTAGCGTCTTCACTCAAATGCATCTCCTGACCGTATTTTTGCACGCATTTCTTTCGGCGGTAGTTTATATTCTCCACTAAAAATGAAAATAGTTTTCGATTTTTTATGAATTATGATAGCGCAAAAACTACTCATCCAAATGTAAAAATTTGTTGAACAAACATGAAGAAAATTATAAATTTTATTTGGCTCAGCGTGATTACTAATACTGAACAGGAAGTGTACAAGATTTATTTCAACATATGCGACTATATTTGAAAAAAGTGAGAAAAACTTTAAAAATCTTATAAAATCTTTAAAAAACACGTTAATCCTAGTACTCTATCCGCTTGCGTGAAATTTCACTCGCAACATTAATTTTTTTATTGCGTGAAAATTCTGACAAATATTTGGTTGTGAAGAAATTGAAAAATTTGAGAAAGTCATGCTTTACTTCGCAAAATAGACCAGCCTTATTCATACAAAAATTCAATATATCTTTAATTCGTGTTTGTAAGAGTAGAATAGAGTTAAAATATCGAAATATTGAATCGAATCAGTTCGATACAATTGATGTCAAAATTAAATATAGTAAAATTTACTTAATTGAAATAAAAAAAAATATAAACTTTATTATTTCAGTTAGCGAGTAGTTAAGCAAGCAACAGTTATCTTTAATAAACTGTCAAAGTTAGGAATAAACATTGCTAGCAAAGATGTTATGGATACGAGTTAACAGGTTAGGTTGTTAAGGGCCAGTTAACGATAACCACAAGTTTCTTTAACGCGTTTGGGAATTCTACTGATGTTCATGCTCCACGAAAAAAATAATTTAAAAGTGAAGTGGCTGAATACTTGGAAAAAAATTAGACCAGCATCACTGAACAATCCAAAAGAATCAAAGCTGTAGTTGTTACCAGAATTGCTATTATCTTTAGACTTTCATTCTTCATTCGTTAACCAACGTTCTGTTCTCTTCTTGTCCTCTTATTTCTTCAGCTAATGATAGTCCTATTTCTGATGTTTGAACCACATCTTTTTTATAAAAACCAATTTAAAGATATATTAAAAAACTTTTAAATGAATTCGTAACATCTCGGTGTTACTTGATCTTTGTACTCGTACAACTAATATTTGTCCAAAGTACCCCAATCAAAAATGTCAAATGTACCCAAATGCTCTCGGCTTCTTTTTTTTAAATTTTTTTAGTTTATATTTAGTTTTATTGAAATTCAATACAATTCAATGAAATTCAAATACCCGCCCAAAAACACAAAACCTATTCACTTACTTTTCTTCATGTAATGCAAGAATCGTCAAACTTCGTGACGATTACTGAAATACAGTGATGCAAAATTTATAAAAAAAATTATTGAAAAATAACGGTTCGTTCATACCGAAAACGTCATAGTCAAATGTGCCCTAAAGTCAAGGGTACTCAGTTTACCCTACTAGGCTTAACTATAAAAACTTTTTTTGCGATTTTCGTGTTAAGAGACCCTAAATCCATAACAAAATATAATGAACTGTCGTGTACAGAACCTTTTTCTGATTTTGACGCATAGGGTTATTTGTATTAACCCTCACTTTGGCACTATTTACATATGTAAATATCCCAATTTTAAATTTGCCATAACTCCTTTCTTTTTTATGCGATTTGAATTTGGCTTGGACTCTGTGGCTTTTTTTTTGTTTTCTTTCTGAAAATTCAAAAGTTGTTTTGAATTTTAGAATTTTCTGATACTTTTTGGAAATTTTTCATTTTTATAACGTAGTTTGGTACATATTTACATATGTAAATATTTTGTATTTCAAAGGCTTTTATGGTGTTTTAACGCATTTTTTGAATTAATAATAGAAAAAAAATGATAAGGAAAAACTCTACGCATTTTTTTGTATATACTTATTTCGTATTTGATAGCTTATATTGGGAAAATATTAATGAACAGAAATTTTTAGTTCGCTGGCACAACAATATGTCATGTTTCATAAAGAGCTGGACCGTCAAGTGTGCAAAATATGTAAAACGCTATGTCGTAGGAAAAAATGCATGGATTTCAATGGTTAATAATTCTTTGAAATGGTTACAGAAAAACCTTTCTTTTGATACCCATAAAGCTAGATATTGTATGAAAAAAATACGACTTTTCCAGGCCCATTTTCCCAACTTCCGAACCCTATAACTTCTAAACCACTTGAGATCGGTGTGTAAATTGTTCCGGAATTGGACTTAGAAGGTGTTAATACATATATTCCACCTAAAAAATCATGTAAATTTTGAGGTTCTGTTTATCTTTAATGATGACAAAAAAAAATATTTACAAATGGAAATATGTGCCAGATTACGTAGTAAAAGATTGGTGCCAAAGTGAGGGTTAATGAAATTTAATAAGTGTATTATTATTATTTGTACAAAATATTATAAAATGTATATTATGATATCATAAAAAATGACATAATGTGAAAAATGTGTTAAATGTACATAATTTTTTTCATTATTTCATTGGGGGCGCCAAAAAATTGTTTTGACCCGGGCGCCAGTTATGCTCGCTACGCCACTGCGTAGATAATACTTTCAAAAGTTTTGGGAATACATGACAGTTTTGCAATAGGTGTATAATTAGAAATATAATTTTTAGGTCCTTTTTTATGTAAAAGGATTATGAACAAATTCTTCCATAACTTTGGAAAAACTGAGTTAGAAATAGAAAGTTGAGTTGAAAGAGTGTCAAAAGAGGATGAGCCAAAAAGTTCACTAATTTTTTTAAGACAATAGCAAGTAACCCATCGGGTTCAGGAGAAAAATCATCATTTAGATTTTGTAGCTTTGCTAAGATATCACTTAGTGTATGATCAACAGAAGTCAGCGAGGTTTGAGCACAATTCCTTAGTGAAAAAAAGTATTCATTATCTAGTTCTTCGGAACTTCTTCCTATGACTTATGAATGACTGACTGAAGAAATTTGCAAATAGGTTTGTAATTATATCCGGGTTATCTGAGGAGATATTTAAAAAAGGTAAGGGTAGATGGGTAATTGTCAGATTTTCTTTTAATATTAATGAACTTGTAGAAGCTTTAAGGATCCGACACCAATTTTGTTTTAATATGAGCAAGATAAGACTCATAAAGATGTTCACAGAGTGCAGAAAAGAGGTTATAGGCGTGAAGATAATTTGTGAGGTCAATAAAAGAACGAGAAGTTAAATAAGCGCGTCAAAGTTTGTTCCTTTTATTATGAAGTGAACGTAATTCCTTATTGTACCAGGGGAGAGAGGAAGAGTACCTTGATTTATAAATTGGTAAGACATATGACTGAAATGGGTTGAGCTTGAGCTTATTTGTTTGAGCCAGGCATACACGTTAACGTTAGTTTTAACGGTAACCGAAATATTTTTTTTGTTTCGTTGAAACGAAATAAAAAAATAACGTTAATTCAAAAAACGAAAAATATTTATTTCGTTTCGGAGAAAACGATATAACATTTTTTCGTGTTTTTCCCTATCAACCGTTGAAAATAACGTTAATTTCAACAAAAAAATTTCGTTTTTTTTTGTATTAGAAGAAATTTTGTTTAGCATAGGAGAAAATTATAGAAAATTTTTCGTTTTTCAACGAAACGAAATTTGATTTGATAAATTTTTAACGTTATTTAAAAAATGAAATAATTTTGATAATTTATTTTTCGGTCTCAATGAAACAAAAAAATTTTGTTGATTTCGTTGTGCATGTCTGGTTTGAGCCCATTCTGTAATTTTACTTAAGTCTTCATTCATTTTAAAACATAAGTTGTCAATAAGGTTGAGAGGACTAGACAAGTGCAGTTGCAGATCATCAGCATATGCATGCATAGTAACATGACTGCATGTGCTGAAAATGTCATTAATAAACATTGAGAATAAAAGCGGACCAAGTACCGGGCCTTGAGGAACTCCACAAGTTAAATTACGGAAAGCCGACAGACTATTATCCACCCTCACTCATTGAGTTCTTCCAACTAAGTAGCTATATAACAGACGGACGGCAATACTGGAAAACTTAAAGTTATCTTCAAGTTTTTGCCACTATATTGAAAGGTCAACAGAATCGAATGCCTTAGAAAAGTCTAGCAGGTAAAATAGGTTAATGTGACCCAAATCAAATGTCATTCTGATGTCATCTAGAATTTTTAACATAGCTGTAGCGCAGCTGTGGCCTAGTCTAAAACCTGAAGTGGAGACAATAGGTCATAGTTTTAATGTGCTCCGAGATTTGCGCTGCCATAAGAGACTTAACTACTTTTGAAAGAGGTGAATGTCGACTCACAGGACGATAATCAGATGGTTCAAGAGCATTCGAATTTTTAGAAACGCGAACGATTTTGGCTGTTTTCCAACTATCAGGGAAGCAAGAACTAGTGAAACAGTGATTTATAATGTGGTTTATTGAGATAAATATGTGAGGTAAGATAGTATTAATGAACCTTGTGGAAATTCCGTCTTTACCCATAGCATTTGACTTATATTTATTAACGCAACGAGCAACATTATTCTTACCTACAACCGAAAGCTTGAAATTAAATTGACTTACAGTACTTACAGATCTTTGTACACTAGGCAACGCAGATGAAGCAATAAAATTTTCATTTAAGATATTGGGATGAATGTGACAATCATCAGATTTTACATTGTATACTCCAGACTGTTTTAAGTTGTTCCCGAGTTTCTTAGAAGACTGTGTAGAGTTAAACTTGTGAATAAAAATAAGGGTAAGCTTGGGTTGTGTTGCAAAATTAAACACTCTATTGGAAATCCCTATAACATTTGCAAATTCGGTAGTCTCTCCCTATAACTATAACTTTTGCGATAAATCTCAATTCGGTTTTATGAAAAACAGTAAAAAAACCAGGATATTTTATACATTACAGAATATTTTAACGTTTTGCCTAACAAACTAGTTCATTCAGGACATTGCCTCAAAATACAGAACAGTACGGATGGTCACCGTACAGATAGGTCATGAAACAAAGAGTTATTGCTGATTTTTTAGTGCATGATTTCCACTGCTTGTCTGAACTTTCATTCACTTTACTTTTTGCTAATCAAGTAAAATAGATGATTAATATAATTGAAGGGCTAATTGCAGAAACATGATATGCCACATAAAAAATATTTCGAAATAATCGACTTCAAAGTTTTGAAAAAATGTATATTTGTATGAAATCATTAAAATGTTTACAAGAACTATTACGTATAACAAAATTACGGCGAAAATTGATTGGGTAATGGTCGCAATATTTTCAGTGGATATTGATAATACATCAAGGACGTAATGAACATAAAATATGAACTTTTAAAGCAGTGTGGCATATCATGTTTTTGCAATAAGCTCTTCAATTGATATATATGTTACATTAAAAAATATGTGAATAAATCATCGGATGTCAAAAATTACGCTTATCACTCTTTTCCAAAAATTACGACAAAATTTTCCTCAAAAAAGAATAAATTTGAATACTTTTCAATAAACTTAATTTCTATATTACAGTATTTCTATGTTACTATACTTCTATACTTCTATATTTCTATATACTTCTATATTTCTTAATTTATCTATCTATAAATTTATTGGTTGTAATTTATGTGAGCTTAATAGCAGTACCCAACATTTTAAAAATTCTCAGCATACCTAAGATATATTTATAACAACGGCTAAATTTTATTAAAACAGTATTTAATAAACTTAATTTTTCTCACATTATAATAAAATCTCACATTTCTTTGCCGTATGAAAAACGGTATTTGCTGTCTTAAATCGCTATACAGCTTTATAAAAAAAACCGCATCAATTTCTTTGCATACATATAATTTTTGCAAACAATTGCAAATTAATATCGCATGCATCAACATATAAAACGCATTAAATATGGAATTGTTGCACACTTCAGGCAGACATAAAGTCAGCGAATAACACGCATATGAGGCACAGATGTGGTGGGCTGGAGAAAAGGCGCGTCTTCAACATAAGAATAAATGCATCCATGCTGCCACAACCTCACTTAAATAGTATGATAAGAACTTGATTCGATGGTGATGAAAATGCAGAGCTGGCACACACTGTGGTTCAACAATTAAAACCATTAGTCGAAATTCAAATTTTCTTTATTAGGACTCATCAATTCACTGGAATTGATTTTGGAACACTCCAAAAGGTAACTCAAAATGAGTACACATATTTATAAATATTGTTTAGAATGAATATTTAAACTGCAACTTTAAACTTGAAATTTCTAAAATAAATTACATATTGATCCTAGTAAAACATAGCATAGACCCTTGTAAAATCAAAATAAAGAAAAAATTAAAATTATCACTTGCACACCAATTACAATAACCACCTTAATTTTTTTAGTAAAATTTGTAAATATGCGAAATAAATAGACTTTAGGCTTCTGCTCGGTACAAAATCGAAAATCCAACTAAGTTAAACCTTACATATCTCTCTTAATTTATGTTTGTCATGTTGGTACAACTTCATTTCATACTACCAAACTATTTGATTTTAAAAAAGACGATGGAAAATAAAAAACAAAAACAATTTTATGATGTTTCCAATAAAATGGACAAATCCATTGAAAGGGTTAATGATGTAGGTGAAAATTTTCTCTTCAATTCTTACGGAGAATATATTGAAAACTGTTTTATAAAACGTTTTGCTACACTGAGAAAATTGTGTTCCTTTAACGTTTATTTTCATATTAAAAACGGACCTTTTAAAATGAGCTTCTAAGCCGTTCGTTTGATTTTCTAATAAATGATTTTCTATAATAGTTATGACTCTTTACTCCAGGCGAACAACTCGACCAACGATCCACTGGTCAACTCTGATAGCCACCAATCGAAAGAAATCCTGGAAGATCCAAAACTGCGACTGGGGAGACATATAGCATGTTTAAGTCTGGTTGAGGCATTAGGTTGTAACGACTAGCTGAGACATTAGACCCTTTTACTCCTCGCTGAAAAAAAACCAAAAATACATCAACATCAACAAAAATATCGAAATCAACATCAAAATCAAAATAAAAAACAAAATCAAAATCAAAATCAAAATCAAAATCAAAATCAAAATCAAAATCAAAATCAAAATCAAAATCAAAATCAAAATCAAAATCAAAATCAAAATCAAAATCAAAATCAAAATCAAAATCAAAATCAAAATCAAAATCAAAATCAAAATCAAAATCAAAATCAAAATCAAAATCAAAATCAAAATCAAAATCAAAATCAAAATCAAAATCAAAATCAAAATCAAAATCAAAATCAAAATCAAAATCAAAATCAAAATCAAAATCAAAATCAAAATCAAAATCAAAATCAAAATCAAAATCAAAATCAAAACCAAAATCAAAATCAAAATCAAAATCAAAATCAAAATCAAAATCAAAATCAAAATCAAAATCAAAATCAAAATCAAAATCAAAATCAAAATCAAAATCAAAATCAAAATCAAAATCAAAATCAAAATCAAAATCAAAATCAAAATCAAAATCAAAATCAAAATCAAAATCAAAATCAAAATCAAAATCAAAATCAAAATCAAAATCAAAATCAAAATCAAAATCAAAATCAAAATCAAAATCAAAATCAAAATCAAAATCAAAATCAAAATCAAAATCAAAATCAAAATCAAAATCAAAATCAAAATCAAAATCAAAATCAAAATCAAAATCAAAATCAAAATCAAAATCAAAATCAAAATCAAAATCAAAATCAAAATCAAAATCAAAATCAAAATCAAAATCAAAATCAAAATCAAAATCAAAATCAAAATCAAAATCAAAATCAAAATCAAAATCAAAATCAAAATCAAAATCAAAATCAAAATCAAAATCAAAATCAAAATCAAAATCAAAATCAAAATCAAAATCAAAATCAAAATCAAAATCAAAATCAAAATCAAAATCAAAATCAAAATCAAAATCAATATCAAAATCAAAATCAAAATCAAAATCAAAATCAAAATCAAAATCAAAATCAAAATCAAAATCAAAATCAAAATCAAAATCAAAATCAAAATCAAAATCAAAATCAAAATCAAAATCAAAATCAAAATCAAAATCAAAATCAAAATCAAAATCAAAATCAAAATCAAAATCAAAATCAAAATCAAAATCAAAATCAAAATCAAAATCAAAATCAAAATCAAAATCAAAATCAAAATCAAAATCAAAATCAAAATCAAAATCAAAATCAAAATCAAAATCAAAATCAAAATCAAAATCAAAATCAAAATCAAAATCAAAATCAAAATCAAAATCAAAATCAAAATCAAAATCAAAATCAAAATCAAAATCAAAATCAAAATCAAAATCAAAATCAAAATCAAAATCAAAATCAAAATCAAAATCAAAATCAAAATCAAAATCAAAATCAAAATCAAAATCAAAATCAAAATCAAAATCAAAATCAAAATCAAAATCAAAATCAAAATCAAAATCAAAATCAAAATCAAAATCAAAATCAAAATCAAAATCAAAATCAAAATCAAAATCAAAATCAAAATCAAAATCAAAATCAAAATCAAAATCAAAATCAAAATCAAAATCAAAATCAAAATCAAAATCAAAATCAAAATCAAAATCAAAATCAAAATCAAAATCAAAATCAAAATCAAAATCAAAATCAAAATCAAAATCAAAATCAAAATCAAAATCAAAATCAAAATCAAAATCAAAATCAAAATCAAAATCAAAATCAAAATCAAAATCAAAATGAAAATGAAAATGAAAATGAAAATGAAAATGAAAATGAAAATGAAAATGAAAATAAAAATGAAAATGAAAATCAAAATTAAAATCATAAAAAAACGAAAGGTTTTACCAAGATTTGAGATAAGTTGTAAAACAAGGATTTGATCATCGATAGGTATAAGGACAAGAATTTCAACTAGGATTAAAATAATTATTTGTTAAAAGAATTTTCATATTGATAAGGACGATTATGAGGAGAACCACTAAGATTTTTACCGAGATAAGGAAAATAAGTGGTGACCATGACCGTGGTGACCGTGGCATGCAGAGTAGTGTGTGGCTTAGCATGCTCGAGATAGATCGCCAGTCGCGGCAAAAGTGTTTTTTAATAAAATAATTTTTCTGACCTCTCTGCAGACAATGGCTAACCTCAGAAAGTAAATAATACCATGTAAAGCTTCTTGAGAACATGAACTTCAGACGTTGGGAGTCGGCATTAAACATGTAGGTTCATTTTTCGGCCAATTGTGTGCAAACATTTAATAACACACTCAACACAATTGATCATAAGAAGCTCGGTCAAAATCCTTTCAAGGGCTGAAATGGCCAATTTTTTTTTTGTTTTTTAAGGAAATGAATTAAAACATGGATAAGGTTGTAACATCTTCATACCCTTTCATGTATTTATTGTTCATCTAAAAGCATCCTTTTTTGGCAATGTTGAGCCTTAAAGAACCGGGAGATAACTTTAGTGCTTATGTCATATCTAACTTTTATTCACAAACCTAATCACGATCTTGTAAATACATAGATTTTTTTTATATTTCTTAAAATTTCGGCAGTTAGAAAATCTTTCCACTCCACTGTGCGGCAGTGCAAATAGGCGGCATATAAAATGGAAGTAGGCGGCATGCCAATAGCAAGATATTGCTTCAAACTGCATCTGCATTCGAACAGTTAATAAATAAAAATTAAAAAAAATGTATGAGCATAAATTTTGTTGATGAGTTTATAATTCATCATATTATTCAGAAACTTCTGAGCGCTTCAAAGCGATCAGACGAGTTTAATTTTTTGACTTTCCACTGGCTGGCTGATCTTGAAGTCAGTTGATCTCGCTGACACAATTTAATTATTTAAGTCAACATCGAAATTGCTTACTTGAGCCATTCTGCTTAAATTACATCAAATTAATAAGTGCCGTGCTTGCCGGGGAACTGCTTCGGGGGTTTTGTTTTATTTTCTGCAATTCCAGGAAATCTTATCTTAAAAATAATATTATTCTACTCTGTCTTCGTTATATGGTCTGTTGGCATGTTTCAACTATGCGTTTCTACACAAAATTAATTGAATTATTCAAGTCTGGGTTCTGTTGGTAAAGCTATTAATAAGAGTTCTTGTAAAATTTTTTCCCCTAAAACTCAAGTGAAAAAAAAGTGAAAAAATACAAATGAAAAATAAACTCTTTTAGCTTACAAAGGTGCGCTACTGCTTCCTTTGGATTTTTGTTGTTGTTGTTTTTTGCTCTTTTTTTCTTTACTCCAGCATGTCTTCATTTGTCTTCCATCATTAAAACTTGCGCACAGGGAGCGTCTGCCACAGTCTGCACAGCTCATGTTGTGATTGTACAAAAACATCAACATATTCAGCTCATCATCATCATCATCATCATCATCATCAGTTTCTACACCCACAACAAACTCGCTCACCCATTAAATGTTTGCATTAACTTCAGAAGTCAGTCGGAACAACGTCCGTTGACCCCGTTTTACGTTTTAGTTAACAGCTGATGTATCCACATCTTGGAGCTCGTGTCTTCTGTTTGTTGTTCAAAGCGACCACGTTGTTTGTGCTGTTTTTGGTGCTGTTTTTGTTATTATTTTTACCTTGTTTGTGCCCTGTCAGTCTTATAGTTCTTTTCCTGTTATTGCAACGCTTGAGCTACGTTGTTGTAATTGTCAGTACGTCAGTCATAGCGTTTAAATTGCGAAATCTAGCTAAAGACTTGTGTCCAAGTTGTGGGAAGACACTGTAAAGTATCATAGTTTAAAAGCATAGTTTGCAGCATGCTTCAGTAGGCGTTAAAAACTTTGAAAGAAAAATTTTGCATATTAGTAAAATTTTAGAGTTTTCCATGAATTTACTTAAGCATAAGTCAAGTTTATCTTCATTATCATATAAAATTAAAAAAAAATATATCAAGTTTTGCGTTTGCTAAAATTTTTCTAGAATTCTATAAATTTTTCTCAATATTCTAGAAATATCTTTCAGTATATGTCTAAACTTTTAGCTCATTCTACCAGCTGTTGCGGCTTTCAAAGCACAAACAACTCTATAGCTTGCTATGGATTTCATCAAGCGTGACCCAAACTTGCAAATTTAACATAATTATAATATTTCTTGCCCAGCTATTTGAAGACTAGTTTACGTTTCGGTTCGCCTATTTTGCAGTTTATATCGGTTTAGCTTTTGATATTCAGAAGATACTAAATGAAAAACTACCTACATCAATGAAAACGTTTGAAGAAACAAAAAAGATTCATCTTCTTTATTGCAGTGCTTATATATGACGTGATGGTTATATTTTTGGACTTTGGAGGTGTCGGAAATGGTTAGAGCTTTGAACCGTTGAAAGGTTTTGACCTTCTAACAATGACTGTAGAATTAGCTTCCTTAAATTGTTTTAATAGTTGTTTTTTTTTTATATATTTCAAGCACTAATCTAGTTTAACCTTAAGATGTTGGGAATATTTAATGAGCAACAAGAAGGTAATTTTATAATTTTCAACAATTAATTAAATCGTTCTTAACAATTTAATTCTACGTCATAACAGACAAACTTTAAATAAAATTAAGCAATTTTACTTTAGATTGAAGAAAAACATGACTGCTTCTGACTTCTTAAGAAAATTTTTTTAGTAAAATTAACAAAAAGCTTGTTTAAAATTATACAAGAGCTTGGTATCATAATTTTCTTTTTGGAAACTTTCATGGAATTGATAGCTTTATATCTTACCAATGTAACCAACTGAACCAACTGTCAACATTGCATTCTATTAAACGACTGGAAATAATGTTTTTGTGGACTTATAAAAAAATATAAAAATGTTAGGCCCGTTAACTGATCTCAATTTTAAACAAAGTTTAGCTTAAACAAAGTTTAGAATTGCTTAACCTCACTTTAAATTTGAACGCCGATACCTCATCTCAAAAAATCTAAGTTTAACTTGGTGAGGCAAGTTTAAATTTAAACAATAAACAAAAAACAAACATATTTTAAGTTTAAAAAAAAAAATATTCCAATGAAACTGACAATTTGCATTATTTTATCAAAAAATTTTGAAATATTGTGATGTGCTACGTCAAATTTGTACAATTTTTACTACAGTGCCGCTCAAATATGTTTTTTAATCTCAGTTTAAATTTTTAAACAGAGTTTAAGTATACTGCCGATAAAAATGAGATGAGTTACGAAAATAATTTTAACTGAGCTTAAAATTTAAACTCTGTTTACGAAATCTGAGATTAAGAAATTTAAACTCGGAGATCAGTTAACGGGCCTTAGTGTCATGAAGCTATAGAAGTAACGTGTCAATGTCCATGAGGTCTCAGGAGAAGCTTCGGAATGTAACGTAAATACTTCAATGACCATGACAATGACAATGACAATGACAATGAAAATGACAATGATAATGAAAATGAAAATGACAATGACAATGACAATGACAATGACAATGACAATGACAATGACAATGAAAATGACAATGATAATGAAAATGAAAATGACAATGATAATGACAATGACAATGACAATGACAATGACAATGACAATGACAATGACAATGACAATGACAATGACAATGACAATGACAATGACAATGACAACGACAATGACAATGACAATGACAATGACAATGACAATGACAATGACAATGACAATGACAATGACAATGACAATGACAATGACAATGACAATGACAATGACAATGACAATGACAATGACAATGACAATGACAATGACAATGACAATGACAATGACAATGACAATGACAATGACAATGACAATGACAATGACAATGACAATGACAATGACAATGACAATGACAATGACAATGACAATGACAATGACAATGACAATGACAATGACAATGACAATGACAATGACAATGACAATGACAATGACAATGACAATGACAATGACAATGACAATGACAATGACAATGACAATGACAATGACAATGACAATGACAATGACAATGACAATGACAATGACAATGACAATGACAATGACAATGACAATGACAATGACAATGACAATGATAATGAAAATGAAAATGACAATGACAATGACAATGACAATGACAATGACAATGACAATGACAATGAAAATGACAATGATAATGAAAATGACAATGATAATGAAAATGACAATGATAATGAAAATGAAAATGACAATGACAATGACAATGACAATGACAATGACAATGACAATGACAATGACAATGACAATGACAATGACAATGACAATGACAAAGACAATGACAATGACAATGACAATGACAAAGACAATGACAATGACAATGACAATGACAATGACAATGACAATGACAATGACAATGACAATGACAATGACAATGACAATGACAATGACAATGACAATGACAATGACAATGACAATGACAATGACAATGACAATGACAATGACAATGACCATGACAATGACAATGACAATGACAATGACAATGACAATGACAATGACAATGACAACAACAATGACAATGATAATGACAATGACAATGACAATGACAATGACAATGACAATGACAATAACAATGACAATGACAATGACAATGACAATGACAATGACAATGACAATGACAGTGACAATGACAATGATAATGACAATGACAATGACAATGACAATGACAATGACAATGACAGTGACAATGACAATGACAATGACAATGACAATGACAATGACAATGACACTGACAATGACAATGACAATGACAATGACAATGACAATGACAATGACAATGACAATGACAATGACAATGACAATGACAATGACAATGACAATGACAATGACAACAACAATGACAATGACAATGACAATGACAATGACAATGACAATGACAATAACAATGACAATGACAATGACAATGACAATGACAATGACAATGACAATGACAATGACAATGACAATGACAATGACAATGACAATGACAATGACAGTGAAAATGACAATGACAATGACAATGACAATGACAATGACAATGACAATGACAATGACAATGACAATGACAATGACAATGACAATGACAATGACAATGACAATGACAATGACAATGACAATGACAATGACAATGACAATGACAATGACAATGACAATGACAATGACAATGACAATGACAATGACAATGACAATGACAATGACAATGACAATGACAATGACAATGACAATGACAATGACAACAACAATGACAATGATAATGACAATGACAATGACAATGACAATGACAATGACAATGACAATAACAATGACAATGACAATGACAATGACAATGACAATGACAATGACAATGACAATGACCATGACAGTGACAATGACAATGATAATGACAATGACAATGACAATGACAATGACAATGACAATGACAATGACAATGACAGTGACAATGACAATGACAATGACAATGACAATGACAATGACAATGACAATGACAATGACCATGACAATGACAATGACAATGACAATGACAATGACAATTTTTTTATTTATTTATTTATTTATTTATTTATTAAGAGTAATGTTTGCATGTAAGACACAGTCTTTTAAATGCACAATAAAAAATATAAACATATTATCAACAAGCAAGTATAAATTATACAACTGACTAGAAGAATATAAGTTAAAATATAGAAATAAATAAAGTTATCAGAAATCTAAAAAAAACACAATTTTACGAACTATGGATATAAATAGTAAACATCAGTAACATTATACATTATACAACTGACTTGAAAAATTTAAGTTTAAAAATTTAAATAAATTAAGTTATCAGGAATCAAAAAAATAAAAACAAACAATTTAACGAACTAGGATATGAATAGTAAACATCAGTAACATAACAATCATACTTAAACATAAATCGAGACTTAATTCTAGTTAGACTTATAAGAGATAGAAAAATTAAAAAAAGAAAGAAAGAAAAGTTATTAAGGACAGAGAGAGTATTAGGAAAAGTATTCGAAAATTTTATGCTTGAAGGTTTGTTTATTAGAAATATTTTTAATTCCTGTAGGCAACGAATTCCACAATCTGATGGCGTTTACGAAGAATAATCTGTTAGAGTTCAAATAATTATACACAGGGAGTTTGAGATTAAAATTTCTATTTGATCTGCAAAATTGAAGCTTATCAAAAAGATAAGCAGGTGATTTAGAATATAACAGGTTATGTAAGAAAATACAATTTCTAGCATCAATATAGTTCATAATATTACAACCCAGTATTTGATTACTCAGATGACTAATCCGATCAAACTTTCTAAGACCATAAACATACCTAACAGCATTATTAAAAGCGCATTGCAACTTAATTTTCGATCTAGAATCAAGTTTACCATATACAACAGCTGCGTAAGATATGATTGGCATTATGAGTTGCTGGACTAACTTTTTTCTAGTGTCCATAGGTACAAATGACGCAGTCCACCTTAAGTTCCGAAGGACATGGTAGACTTTACACACAACCGAATTAATATGATTTTCGCAGGAGAGAGAGGAGTTAATATGATACCCAAGATGATACCCAATGACAATGACAATGACAATGACAATGACAATGACAATGACAATGACAATGACAATGACAATGACAATGACAATGACAATGACAATGACAATGACAATGACAATGACAATGACAATGACAATGACAATGACAATGACAATGACAATGACAATGACAATGACAATGACAATGACAATGACAATGACAATGACAATGACAATGACAATGACAATGACAATGACAATGACAATGACAATGACAATGACAATGACAATGACAATGACAATGACAATGACAGTGACAATGACAATGACAATGACAATGACAATGTTGACTGTTGAACCAGTTGAGAATTGTACGCACATAAAAGTGTCTGAGTTTTAATGCCTTCCTTCTTGTTGTTGCGTTCAATACTTTGAAGTCTTATTTGGTCATCTCTGACTATGGTCATGTCTTCGTTATTGTTGTTGCGATATTATTATTCTGTTTCTGTGGTCATCGTTATTATTGTCGTTGAGCTAGTCAGGTTTGGGGTTAGTTAAACTTATTTGCTGTTGAACTTGCTGGTAAACAGGGTGACCGTTTTGCCAGAGTGCCTTTCTATCAGAAGGATGGTGAAAATCTACTAAAATCCATTAAAAAAATTCTAGAAAAACTACTTAAAATCTACTAACATTTTTAAAGAAAAAATTCCGTTGGAAAGAAAAAATTTAAAGTTTAAAAATTTTGTTTTGTATGCCTTAAACATATCAGACATGGACTTAAACATATCAAACATATCGCTATGAAGTCGGTGAACAACACACGGTTCGGATTGAAAAATTATATTAAACTTATTAATGATCGGCAAAATGTAATCCAAAAATAAAAAATAAAGTTGTGTTACGTCTTCTTAAAGCTTGCACATAACAACTACGCAGTTAAAATCCGATCTAAACTATACTGATCGTTGAAATAAAGTTTAAGTCCTTCCCATTCTTCAACAATCCGATTGACGCACGCATGCAACGAGAGCCACCTTACGACTTAAGGCTGCTTACGCACTTTTTCACTAATAATATTTGCTACAAAACAAAACGGAAAGCTTTGGCTTAAAACGTTTGCAAAAATGTTTTAAAATTTTTTTTTTTAAATCTACTAAAAATCTACTAGATATGAAAATCTACTCAAAAACAACCAGCGACTTTCAAAATTCTACTAAATCTACCAACCTAGTAGTAAATCAACTGAAAACGGTCACCCTGAGGTAGATTTTCGTACACATGTACCTGTTTAAATTTTTATGTAAATATGTTTGTACTATATTGCAGACTGTTTGAATAATTATCTAAGTGAATCTCAGAAACAAAAGTTGATAAAATGTGGAGAAAAACTGAAAAAATTTCGAAAAATCAATGCTCTCTTCAATGGATAATTAATTTGGACTTCAAAATGATATCAACCTTGTGAATTAATAGAATCTCACTTAGAAAGTATTAGACAAACTATGTAAAAAAATTAAGAAAAAAGGGGTGAAATCCATTGGAGGTCAAGTAGGCAAAATGTTAGAGAACTAATTTACCTTTTTCCTGGAGAATGCTTTGTTCCTCAGACTGAGATGAAATGTATATCTATGCTAGAGATTAGAAAAATCAAGCAAAATTGCTTATTGGGGCGATTTTACAGGCTGCTTAATTATATTTGTATATTTATAATGGTGTATATTTGTAACATCACGTTACAATAGTTAAACAATATAGACAACTATATTAAAGTTTAGAGCTTAAACACCAAAAATGAAAGCCTACGAATGTTCTAAACAGAATCGTAATCTTAAAACAGTTACATTATCTACCATAGTATTTATTTAAATGTGAGTAAAATCCATTTAAATGGCTTACATTAGAATCTGGCTTTCAAACATTTTCATTTAAAGAACAAAATTGCTGTTATATTGAAAAATTTGCCCACAAAATTAATAAAAACAAAACAACATGCTAATTTGTGTCCAATGCATGCATGCCAGTTATGGATTGATAGTACAAAAAAAAGTAAGTATGCCCCAAGGTTGATTTATATAAGGTTGCGTACATTTTTTGACGCATCCTTATTTTATGTAAACAAAAATATTTTGACGTTTGCAGTGTAGGGTTTTGTGCTGCTCGAGAAAAAAAAAGTATTTTTCAGGGTTTTGTGCAGTTTTCTGTTTTATTGTGTACACACTAAGTCAAGATGTGTTGAAATTATGATTTTTGTCAAAATTGGAAGTAAAAGTGGTTTTAACGATCACCGTTGTCCAATGCAATGAAAGTTTCGAATATGAAAATATTTATTTGGTCTGTCTTTCTTGATTTTCTTAATATATATTTATTTCATTAAACCTTTTTTAGGGCATAGTACTGAAATCCTTCAATCAAAACTAAAATTATGGGGGTATATCAAACTCAATGACTTAATTTTATCAGGACAACCGAATAAAAAAAGGACCAATAAAAGTACTAAACAAAAATTTTAGTATTCTATTTACCAAATAGTACTACAAAAAACTACCAATAGTATTATATTCACGCAACCGTGTCAGTTCTTTACTCAAATGACTACGCTCTTTTGCTCTCATTTCAAAATAAGGGTGCCGAAATGAGAAAACGTCAAAAATGTATGCAACCTTATATAAATAAGCCTTGAGTATGCCCAATCTAAGGAATTTTGGAATTGTCAATGAAAATCTGTCAAAAGTGAACAATATTTTAAAAAAATAAAAAACAAAGTACAAAAAATATCAAAACAAAGAAAAAAGAAAAAAAAAACAAAAATAATAATGACATGCAAAATAAAAATTATATTTTCATTGTCCCAATAAGATATGTATGTATATTTCGTCCAATTCGGACAGGAAAATATAATTTATTAATTGTGCTCTGCACTTTTATACACTTTAATACTTACAGGAAGAACAACCACCTGAGAATTACACTGTTCGGTTACTCATACTTTTTATGTGCATAAACAACAACAATAAATTTGTTTTTTTACAAACATGCCCAAGGTTAAACGTATTTAGTACAAATTGACGTGTTTATCAAAAAAAATTTCAAACCCAATTTCTGCCATAAACTGCGCACATGAAAAGCATGTTTTGAGATGGTTTTGAGGTCTATTGAGTTGATGTTAGCTACGAACGCTTTGAGCGTTAAAAAAAAGAAAAAGAAAATTGATAAAATTTCTCAGCTTATTATCTATTTGTACTTAAAATTACCAAAATTGTTTCAAGTTGTCGCTGACGTTTCGCAAAATAAGTAAAGAGAGTGAAGTTAGTTGTTATCGCTTCTTTAGAAGTGGTCAGTGTTGCATTTTGTATGCAATTGGTAGCAAAAGCGTAAAAAAATAGCATTCTGAAATTTAGCACAGGGTTGAAAAATTTTGGTACACAAGTCGTGACACGAATAAATTTAAGTCACACACACTCACGCACGAGAAAAATGTAATCACGCACGATCATGAATTTTGTTTGCTTCACTCACGATCAGGACGTGATTCGTCGTGACACGTCGTGTCACGTCAAAATTCATGACACGCGCCCAACTCTAATACAGATTCATGTATGAATACACTTAGCTCATGAAGAGAAAAGTAAAACCAGTTTTAGTCAATTTTTACAAAAGCTTTGTTTGCAGCTGCAGGCTTATTTCATAGCTTTCGTAGCTAGATGGTGATAAGTTCTCTTCATTAGAAAAAAATTTGTGAAGTTTCATTGTATATGTCATGGAAATTCTTTTATAACTTCTTAAAGTTCTGTTGTATTTTTGTTATGAAAGTCACTCTCACCTCCTCCCCCAAAAGAAAAGTCTAACTACGCCTCTGTACTCATAAAGCATATCCATATGTCCACTCCTCCACTTTAAATATACACTGTAATCTAGTCATAGTGACATTTAAAACGAAAAATTTATAGAAGCACTATAAAAATTTTCACTTTCTCTTCAAAGCATGCGAGCCCAACTAGATGGCTTTTCTTTTTTACTCTTTTAGAATTGTTAATATTAAAATAAAAATAAAGAGATATCATAAAAGAAAAACAACGCACCGGAAGTTGATTATTATCATCATAATCATCATCATTAGCAATGCCAACAATAGGCAAAATTGTCTGATATACAGCTTCTTTCAACTCGGTATGCTTGTCGCCATCATTGTTACAGTTAAGCAGCCTTCTCTGTTCAACTCATATTTCAGTGGATTATGTTGCTCGTGCTCTGTATGATTATTTTTCATACATTTTTGAAAATGCAAACAACTGCATTGTTATAATCAACGGAACTTTTTTTTGCCTCTGTGCTTAGCCGGAAGCAGCTAATTTTCAATGAAGCTGTTGTCTTTTTAGTGTTTTTTTATTTTTATTCAAATTAAAAAAGTTAAATTAATATCATGCATTCTTTTGCTGCTTTTAATTCGGTATTTTGTTATTGTTATTTTTTTTTTCTAGTCTATAAAACAACTAAAATTGTTATAATAATAAACATAATTATATGTATGAAATTGAAACTCATGAGTTATATGTTTTTGTTATTGTTGTTGTTCATGCATAGTTTTCTCCATATCAACTACATAATAAGGGAAACCTTGTCAAATTGCGTGTTAGAAATAATGTTTTTATGTAAGTACTATAGACGAGTTTTGAGAAAGTTTGACATCATTTTGCTATGATAAGAATTTGTTAGAATTCGGCCTTGTAATGCTGCTAGCTGAAGAGTGATTTTCTTAAATGTAATTATTAAAATTAAATCTAAGAGGTTCTTGAATTTTGACCCACAAAATTATCTTTGTACATATGTATGTATTTAACAAAAATTTCACAAATCCAAAATTTTCAATTTTTTTCATCCATTTGCGTGTCACTTGCAATAACTGAAAGTATGTTTCTCTGTCTCTCTCTCAATTATGCAGAATTTGTATGTGACTTTTTAGTTTTATTTCAATTTTGAGAAAATCACAAAAGCTTTTTTTCTTAATTTGGAAATCGTGACGATTTTCCTTTTGTCTCATTTGTTTATTTAATTTAATTATTTTTTTTTTGTTTTGTTTTTTTGCTTAATTTGCTTTGACATTTTATTCAATTTACTTTGTTTTGATTTATGTGTGAACTTTTGGCGGATTTGCTGCAATTAGCACAAAAGTGAAACTGTGGCAACACTATGACGTGAAGCCATGAAGTACACAGGCATGGGAACAGACAAAACTATTCGTCACTTGAATGAGCTTGTGAAAAAAAAGATGCTACCTGCGAGTACTCATTAAGCTTTAAACAATAGCTAATTTGTAGGTGTTCTGATTTTATTTGTTTTTTTTTTTTTTTAAATTAGATTATGAGAAAAACTTTCTGTTATTTTTGTATGAAGATCAAATGATGATGATTTTACACAAAATATGTATCTGTTTTTATTTTTTATTGCATTTTTATTTTGTGAAAACAAGTGTAGAGCAAATCAGAATTTGAATATGGGCATCTCCCAAAAAAGGTCCACCAAAATTGAAGAAAAACATTAAAATAAAGCACTCTAACAGCTTTAAACTTTATTTTTTTTTTTATTTTGATTAATATTACTGCTATGTAACTTGAATTGAACTTATTACAATTTATTTTTATTAAAATTTATAATGAACATCTTTACTGTATTTTACTACTGTGGAAAAATTTGTCCCGTCCATGATGTCGCGTCCGTATTCGTGCTATATCTATTTAAAAAAAGGTAAGAGATAATTCTCATATTTCAAAAGTCTACGAAGAAAAGTTATCCTTTGACCTCCATTAACATGTATATTATATATAAAAAAAAATTCTCAAAATTAGCTAAATTTTGCATATTTCTATACCAGCTTAAAAACACTTCTGTTTTTCGTCGCGTCCGTTTCATTGTATGATTGCTTATTACTTTGTACTAATTTGTACTAAATCTTGCCAATATTTTTATAAAATGTAGTACTCTTTCATCGCGTTAGAACAATTAAAATACATATCGGCTCTTTTTGTTTTTTTCTTGTTTTTCGAGTAATTAAAACCGTGCGAATGTCGCGTCCGTGCTACTGGGAGATGCCCATATGTTCGCAAAGACAAAACTACGCAACATTTAACCCATTAACGCCTGACTTGACCAAAATTCTTCGCTAGTTTTAGCATAATATTTTACATCCAAAAAAAATTCTAAAAATTATTGCATCCATCTTTCCTAATGTTTTCAGATCCGCTCTAACCGAATCCGCGATTAGATTGACATAGAAAAACAGTTTAACCCATTTTGGTCAGCTGGTCGATTTTTCGACCACTAACTTTAAAATTTATTTCTGGAAAAATAATTCAAAATTTTTTCATACTCTTTTCGCATGAACACAATTTGGTTAATTGCAAATTCAGAAAAAAAATAACAATTTAAAAATTTTCCATTTTACCTACTCAGGTAAGCTTTTAAAAAAAACACATTTTTTGGACCATTTTTGAAAAAATAAAAAAAAAAATCTAATAAATGACATAAATAATACAACTATTTTCGTAAGCAGACAGCGATAAGACTAAATTATGAGAATCAGTCGGTTTTGGAAATCTCGGGTTAATTTACCTACGTGCTACTTTTGTTGGAATATTGGTGGTCGATTTTTCGACCACTGGCCCAATATGTATACTTTCAAACATTTTCACATGTAATAAATTTAATGGAATTTTTAAGCCCGCATTGTCAATTGACTAACAAATGGTACCCAACTTTGGGAAACATTCATGTAAAATATTATAGAAAAGTCAATCCATTTTAGATTCAAATACTGGTGTTCAAGCGATGGGTACATGTTTTTCTTTATACCGTAGACTTGTACAGTTGAAGCTTACAACATGGGCATTGGACTTGGCACATATGTTGTTTTGAGATTTACTCACAACGTTGACCATCTAGAAAGATACACTGTTTTCTTCGACAACTTTTTTACCTCTTACCAATTGTTCTGTTTGCTAAATGAGAGAAAATTTTATGTAACCGGTTCTAACGTTCGAAAATTTTATGTAACCGGTTCAAACGTTCAGTTGCAATCGGCAACGTTCAAATCGGGTATATGGCGCTGAGTTGACAAACCCAGCAAAAGGTGGGGAAATGAATATCATTTTTGGCAAGAGGAATGAACTCAACTTCGTGCGTTGTTACAACACCACCCAAGTAACAATTGCTAGTAACTACGATTCCATTGTGCCAATAAAGTCTGCTCTCCGATATAATCATATGAGAAAGTAGTACGTCGTCATAACTCAAACGAATATAACTAGAATATCAATATGAGTGGAGTCGATTTATACTTCAATGGGGTCGCAAATTATCGCGTTGACATTCGCAGTAGGTGGTCATTGTGGGTAAACACTATCAGCAATTCGAAATTGAATGCATGGAAAGTGCAATGTCTTGTGGCTTAAATAAACAAACACAAGCCAATATCACAGTTACAGTTTAGATCGAAAGAAACTTATAAGTGGCGAATCCAGAAGAGGAATCAGATATAGATGAATAGGAAAGACCGGCCGGTTTGCCTCAAGTTAACAAACTTGAGCACGTCATTGATATCAACTAGAGAATAAGCCTCGAAGATGCATTGTATGCCACAAGCATACTTTTTAGATATACTTATATGCAAACAATGCAATTTACATTTTACATCCAATAAATTAATAAATGTAAAAAATAACTTATTTATTTTATACTAGCGATACCCTATGCGCGTTACTACTCCTTCACATCCTATTTTCTAATGCCCGTGTCAATTTTCTGGTAGAAGATATGACCAATAAGTAACTTTATACTGAGTTTCAATGTTATGCGACATTTGTACTAAGCTATTAAATGTTAAACATTTGAATTGTTTAATAAATTTTATATTCGTTTCGAATTCTTTGATGTGTGACCTTATATTTTGAAATTTTTACCGAAAAGTTTGAATGTGTGTCAAAAAGTGTCACGCCCCTTGTCTAACGCCTATAAAATATTACCATTGAAACAATACGTGTAAATTGAGCTTGAATACCGAATTTTGTGACTGTAAAACATGTAATTCCAAAGCTATTCGATATCGAAAATAAGAGTTGCATGGAAGGTGCCACGCCCCCATATTCTATCGGTACCAAACTTCAAAGGAATATTCTGGAAGGTGGAAGGTGCCGCGCCCCTATGTTCTTTCAGTACCAAACTTCACAGGAACACTCTCAAGGCATATTGTGTTGAATTTAAAGCTAAAATAATTTATTCTAAATTTTTAAATTTTTGTATACATATTGGGCCATTGGTCGATTTTTCGACCACCTTGTAGCCGGAAAACGGAAAATGGGAAAAATCTGAAACTCTGGAATTTTCTTAATTTGATCAAAAACAACAAAGCCTGAAAATTTCATTAGAACATTCCAACGCGTTCGGGTACCTGACCAAAATGGGTTAAACAATAGTTTTTAATGTTTTTCAACAAAAAACGTGAATTTTGCTGGTCTATTTTTTTCGCAAAATTTTATCGCATATAAACAACCGCCATATTTATTTATTGAGACCGGAAAAAATTTTCAAACACGTATTTCTCAAGAGCAACTATCGATGACCACGATAGGATAGTTTAAAGCATTATTTTACAGTTATATCGAAGTGAAATTGAAGTTTCGAAAAAAAAATAGACCAGCAAAATTCACGTTTTTTTGTTGAAAAACATTAAAAAACTATTGTTTAAACTGTTTTTTATGTCAATCTGATCACGGACTCGGTTAGAGCGGATCTGAAAACATTAGGAAAGATGGATGCAATAATTTTAAGAATTTTTTTGGATGCAAAATATTATGCCAAAACTAGCGAAGAATTTTGGTCAAGACAGGTGTTAATGGGTTAATGTTTATCAACAGTTGAAGGATAACTTTGTTTTTATATTTGAAATGTCCAAACAAACTTTATCAATTTCTGTATAAAGATTGATGCTGTTCAGCGAGGGAGCAATAACGGGCCCACAAGACGGATCTCCATAACTAAAGCAGACAGTCAAGTTCAAGTTAAGTGATATCGACTTGAACCTCCGCGTGTTACTTTCTAGAAAGTATACCACAAGATATGATTTTAAGAGATAATAGTTATCATTAAGCGCGGGGTAAGGTTTTTTAACTCTTTTTTTAACCATTTTTATGTAAATGCACAACACTTCAAGAATATTGTGTCCAAATTTGAAGTCACTCCGAGTAAAACTAACGTAGATATTAATTTTAAAGTAGTGTATTTTGAACATACAAGCGTACGTGCCCAATAACTTTAAAGCGATTTTCCCACAAGTAGTGTTTTCAAAGTCCGTGTTCACTGCCATTTAAAAACTACTTGACCGAATCATTTCAAATTTGATACACATTTTTACATATAAAATACCTCCCCCCAACTTTCAGGTACATTTTTTTACATTAGGGGAATTTCCCACCCACAAAAAATCGGAATATTTCGTGGAAAATAGCAGTTTAGGCAGTTTTGATGGCCACCAAAAATTTTTAAATGAAAAAGAAACAAGTACAGAAAGTCTAAAGTCGGTATAGCCCGTATACCGACTTAAGAATGGAAATTGTTGTGTCCGTGGGCTCATGATGCCCATATTTTGTATACATTTACTTGTTGATGAAAAATTTACACATGCAAAGTTTTAATCCTGTAGCTCACTTGTTAATGCCTTTAAAGTGTTTTCGATAATGTGGGTTGTATGGGAGGTGAGCGTGTTCGTGGATGGATAACACCTAATATGAACAATGTTCATTGAACATATCTTAGTTTTGGTACAAAAAAGGTACATACCAAATTTTATCTCTGTAGGTTAAACATAAGCTTATTTATGGAGATTTAAATTTTCAATGGGTTATATCGAAGGTAGGCGTGTCCGTAGTTGGATGACGCCCATTTTTCAAAAATATCTTTGTTTTGTTTTTATTATTATTTTTATTTTTATTATTTAAATTTCATCTCTGTAGGCGTGTCCGCAAACGGATGACGTCTATTTTTTGAAAATGTCTTTGGTTTGCTATAAAAAACATGCGTACCAAATTGTATCTATGTTGGTTAAACATAACGCACACTAAATACAAAACAGTCACAACTCAAAATTTTTTATATCGAAATTTTGTTATAAATCAATTTATAAAACACATATCTGACTATATTTTTCGTTATTTTCTTCATTAACTGGAAGAATGAAGTTTTTGTGTTAAATGAAAATTGTTTTTCTTCTGCAGTTTCAACCAAAGAGTTTTATTTGTCGCTTTTCCTGAAAAGTCATGTTTTTTGAGTTTTGACTGTTTTGTATTTAGTGTGCGATAAGCTTGTTTATTGAGTTTTTAATTATTGGGTTGTATGGGAGGTGGGCCTGTCCGTGGGAAGATTGCAGTTTTTGATTTTTGCGTTGCATGGGAGGTAGGCGTGTCCGTGAGCGGATTTTAAAAATATTCAATAGTGCAGATCCTTGGGCTCATGCAACTATGTGTACCGAGTTTCATCCAATTATCTCAACTTCTTCTTCATATCCTGTATATATGGATAGCTCAACTCACGAGGTGATACTGACCAAGAATATACATATATGCTTTTCTATACCGGACTCGCTTATTTCTATGCGTTATAAACGTTTGCACAAAGTAAATATACCCTGACCTTTCAGGTTAAGAGTATAATAAACAAAGAACGTTGGTGGTAGGATTTGATAATACTTTGACTTAATTTTAATGGTTTTTGATTTCAGATAATTTCTGACCGAGAGTGAACACCGCAAATTGCTATTTTTCTAAGACGTTCTGGGAAAAGCTCTGTCACCGGCTTGTTTTTTAGAATATTGTCTAAAGTACAATTAATAACGTACAAAACGTGGCGGCGGACCTTTTCTCTCACCTTTTACCTCAAAGGCTCCTGCGCTGCGCTGGTGACAAAGTGAGTGAAAGAACCGGATGACCATACTTAATAAAAAGGAAGGCAGTAGACCTATAGTGCTAGGTAAAAGCACAGAAGACGAACTACTTGCCTTTACTCAGAAGACAAGCGTGGGAAGCTCGGTGAATACCAGTCATAGTACTTCAGTACTTCCTTGTCAACCATCCACTTAAAATTCTTCTGGGGTCACCTGTAGTGGCTCCAGAAAACAACCCGAATTTCTTGGATATATCACGAAGTTCAGGTACCACAATGTTCTCTTCGTTTTGACCAGATTGCTTGGAATACGGAGGCTGGCACTGCTTATTTCCGTGACGAGGAAAACAAAAATAAGTTTCAAACAGTGGTAGAGAAGTAACAAAGGCAACAGGCAACTAAATTTGCCATCGAAGCTGCCTGGAAGCGGAATAGCTCTCAGGAAGAGAGTGTTAGTTTGACGAAGCGAGCGAAGGTAGGCGGTAGGTCGACTGCGGAACCAGTAATTGCGCCTGCAGTGAGGTGGTAAGGAAGCAAGTTGCAGTAGTCGTTGCATTGCAAATCCAAACTCCAGCAGTCATAGGCGGATCTCTTATGAATAGGGAAATATCGAGGCCAAGTTGTCGGAGTTGGTCATTGATGACCTTTTCAACGACAAATGCGGTTCTCTACGTTCCTTTGAGTTCACAGGGACTGTGAGAGGATTCAGGGTTCACAACTGCGAGGACCAATTCTCTGAGAAATTCCTGAGTGAATGCGCTTCTTAGGTAATATATGCATGGGCTTGCTTAAGCTTATCCCAAAAAAAGATATACCAACGTTTTGCTTGAATCTGGTTGCCCACTATAAATGTGGAGAATGATAGGCTAATAAAAATTACCCCAACTCCACAACCCCAACATCCCCAAACATGATAGGTTGATCAGCAAAAAAGAGGACATTCAGAAGAACATCAAGACTTTCCTGTTATTCATCAGCGAGGTGTGTCTGGGTGCGCTTGAGCTGGTGACCAACTGCCTTGAATTTGGCTTACGTCCTGTCAAACTCAAAATCTGCAAGAGACATACAGTAGATGAAGACCCATATGTGGATAGATTCTCAACACTTTCAACCTTGAAGTCAATAACCTTGAGGTCAATTACTCGACTGTTATGGGGTTCCGTGACAAACATTTTAATATTTTCTGCAAAATAAATGCAGAAAAGCCAACAACTTGTGTTGTAGTTGAAAGCACATTAACTTATTTCTACTGCTTTATTTTAGCTCTAGCCAATTTGGGTGGGTTGTCAGGTTGGATGGGGCAATGTGAAAACTTCATCTAATCGTGGTGTATATGGCACACGACAAGGACGCTCCACCCGATGACGTCAAAATTGTAGTTAATCAGGCAAAACACTTAGTTTTTATAATTTTTCGTGCAGGACCTATCGAAAGCTTTTGCAGTTAAAGACTTTAACCCACTAAACCTGCACGCTGTCTTGATGGCTTGCCATCCTGGGACACCGATCTAGTTCTACATAAGGAAGGCCGTCGTGAGCAGTAAGCGCAAACGTCAGTTAATGTTTCAGTTATGCCTTATGTGCTTGTTCAGGTCTTCTCAAGGCCTTTATTATTGGCTTCACAAAGGTGCTAACAGTGGTCCAAGGGGTTTGTGAACTTCACAACATACTTTTATTGGACTATGACGCCAATACAAGTTTCATCCTTTGGAGCATTTCATATAACAACAATTAGAGCAGTCTTTTAAAGCCACCTTACAGTCGGTTGTAACTCGTGCTGTTATGGAGCGATACCGAGAGAAGAGGAGGGAAAACGAGAAAAAGATGAGAGGCACTTTTCAGAAAATTTTTCGAAAAGATAAGACACCTGGCCGATAGTTTCAAGACTCTTCCTGCAAGGATGAAAATAGCAATCTAGTGACAGTTATCCAGAGTACACCGCCTAAGCTTCTATGCAGAATATTGTCGGAATAATGCATACCAGATGATTGAAACCTCAGTGTGCTCTGCCCAATCCACCATTTGCGCCAATTACCGTGGGATAAGCCTACTTAATATCGAATTTAAGATTCAACCAACTGATTGGACCAATAAAGAGTCACCTATACTCTATCATGTCTGAATTTGGTATTCTTGCTAAGTTAATACGTCTTTGCAAGATGACACTGAGCAACACCAGCAGAGCAGTGAAAATTCGGAAGGACTGCACCCCTCTGTTCGATACTAAGCGAGGTTTCAGACAATATTCTATTAGAGTGTTATGGTGCTGGCGTATGATGATGATATTGATCTCCATTGGTCATAATACGCACAAGTTAGATAAAGCGAAGAATGTATCTTATGTCAACAAACAAACAGTCCCAGCGACTTGGAAAGCACGTCACAATTAATAACACCTATTTTGAGATTGTGAAGGATTTCGTTTACCTGGGTTCCAGCATGTTCTCCCCAATGAAACATGAAGTATGAAGTATGAAGTATGAAGTATGAAGTATAAAGTATGAAGTATGAAGTATGAAGTATGAAGTATGAAGTATGAAGTATGAAGTATGAAGTATGAAGTATGAAGTATGAAGTATGAAGTATGAAGTATGAAGTATGAAGTATGAAGTATGAAGTATGAAGTATGAAGTATGAAGTATGAAGTATGAAGTATGAAGTATGAAGTATGAAGTATGAAGTATGAAGTATGAAGTATGAAGTATGAAGTATGAAGTATGAAGTATGAAGTATGAAGTATGAAGTATGAAGTATGAAGTATGAAGTATGAAGTATGAAGTATGAAGTATGAAGTATGAAGTATGAAGTATGAAGTATGAAGTATGAAGTATGAAGTATGAAGTATGAAGTATGAAGTATGAAGTATGAAGTATGAAGTAAGAAGTATGAAGTATGAAGTATGAAGTATGAAGTATGAAGTATGAAGTATGAAGTATGAAAGTATGAAGTATGAAGTATGAAGTATGAAGTATGAAGTATGAAGTATGAAGTATGAAGTATGAAGTATGAAGTATGAAGTATGAAGTATGAAGTATGAAGTAAAAAGTATGAAGCATAAAGTATGAAGTATGACATTTTAAGTATGAAGTATAAAATATCAAGTATGAGTTATGAGTTAAGTGTGAATTATAATCTTTGTATAATGATTTATGATCGTTATGATTTATTTATTTTGATTAAAGAATTATAAATTAAGTACTTAAAATTATTAGTTTAAATTCTTTATATATCCTTATTTTACTTATCATACAATTAATTAAACTGCTTCAATAATCGTTTGAAAATGTCGGCTTTGTTTTTGGAACACTCTTTCCTTGACCCCCTACATTCTTTAAAATATTTGCTTTGTAAACAAGTCTAACGTGCTTCTTTAAACAATGCTTAAAAAGCAATTTCGCTCCAAATCACGTGTTCATTAATAAATAGCTATGAAAAAAAATCACTGTTATTATCTGATAGATAATCTCACGCTGCTATTCATAACAACTCAAATAATCGTATATTATATTTAGTAGCCTTAACAATCTACTTCCGTTCAATGGGACGTATTTTTTTTTATTTTTGTTTTGTTTTTATCCAATCAACTGCTCATCCTCCACAGTAGCTACCGACCAGCTCTCACCCCTACTTTATCGACGTAGAGCAATGTTTCAAAATAATATCTCGTCTTTGGCGTTATTTTGCCACTTCAAGCCTCAATCTAAGTGGTGCTAAGGTATCAAGCTACATTACTTGTGCCTCTACAGCTGATGCTGCTACAGCTACTGCTTAAAGGAATCTACACGCCCGCTATAGAAATAATCTTTGTTGTTGTTTTTATGCTTTTTATTGTTGCTGCTATGTTTTTGTTGTTTTAGCATTACTAACAGATGCTGGTTTAATAATTGAACCTGCCTCTGGTATTCATTGCTCTAGCATCCATCCCAGCGAACTCTAGATTGGCGTTTTTTTTATTATTTTATTTTTTTTTTATTTTATACCTTGCAGCTATGCTACTTAGATGCAGACAAGTTATGTAGGAATATGTTTATGAATATGTTTGTATATCGTATAAATAAATCTATATTAATTTCTTGACCTCTTGTTTGCTCAGATTTATTTCATCGACTGCGCCGCTCAATTATGACACAGCTGATGATTAAACAACAGCGAGAAATACGTTGTTGGGAAGTTGAATTAAGTTGTTGTTTTGACTTGATTGATTCTTGCTTTGAGCTGATCTCAATTTATAGTGATCGTTTCTATAGAAACCGCCAGATATTGCTACATCTGGCGATGAAGATATTGCTTGAATGCTTTTGATCGATTGTTTTTTAATGACAATTGTAATGAATGGTTTAGTAATTTGTTTAAATTGAAGCTTCCGTCTGATTTGGAGTGATTAGGTTGGGTCAACTTTAAAATGGTGGTGAACAGTTGACAATTCCGTGATATCTTTATTAAAAAGTATACAATTTCATTTCGTTTGACCGCTAAACAGATCTAAACTGATGCATCTATATTGACATAATTTGAAGTAGCAGCAAACTTTATTTAAACCACGTCTCCTCTGTATACTTTTCAGAGCAAAAATGTCTGAATTTTTCCATATAATATAAAAATAAGTAAGAATTGAATATAGAAATAAGTAAGAAATAACCAGAATTTGAAGCACAATCGTGAGCAAGTCGACATGTGAAAGTTATAGAAACATAAATGTTGACATTTTTCGAAAGAGGTGTAACCGCATCAACAAAGAATCGATCACTCATCAACACACTTTGGCAAAGCAAAGAACAAATCAACCAAACGCCACCCCGACCACTCAAGTGTCTGTCATTGCAACATGAAAAATGCGGTTAAACCAATTCGAACGTTAACCAACTCAAAACTGTCAAGAATTTCCACTCGCACGCAATCGATTGTGGAAGCGTTTCCTCTCTAAAGTCATCCATTAAAAACAGCATCAGTGGCAAATGCAACAACACTCAATTGACTCTATAGTCAAAACTTCCGCTTGCAACATGAAGGTACAAAATAAAGGTAACATTCTTGTGAGCTCGAAGAAAAAACCAACAAACAACAAATGAAAAATGCTTCTTTAACCTGCATTCACAGCGCTCTATACTTGTAGATCATTAGCGATTGTGACTGAAAAAAGGCACTCATATGACAGTGGCTGTTTGTTTTTTGTTATTGATTGAGGTTGAGTTATTTTATTAGTTTTTATAATAGGCTATTTAAGTGAGAATTTCAGCCATTGGCATGCCTTCGGACTAATTATGCTGACATATTTCGTTTCTTTTTCTTCTTCGCTGAATTGCTTGAGGAAGTGCTGGAAGATCAAAACGGCCGGCTGATCGATTAATCGATATTGAGAACATGTTAAGGTATTTGTTATGGTCAAAATAATTGCCCGGTAGAAGAGTGGCACAGTTTGAGTTGCAGAATTAACGTTAACAAAAAAATATTTAATTTGATAACTTGGACAACTTAGTTACTTACTAGTTGACCACTTTAATTTATTTGAATAAGGCACGCTACAGGTCATAAAAACCCTTGGTGGCCATACTAACTGGGAACATGTTGTAGAAAATATCGCAATGCATTTCATTCTGAAAGGCGTAAAAACACAGAAGATTGGTGAATAGGTAGAAAAATAAACTCATTACATATTAAACTGTTTTAAGGAAGGCCTAGCGTACTTCGTAAGCCATCTTCTGCATTAATATAAAATCCTAGCTGAAAGACTGTATGCTTCGTAGGGTTAAAACATGAGGTTGGTAAGTCTATCTTCTTTATAATAGAAAAATCTGTAAGACTGATTTAAGTTTATTTGAGAAAAATCTTTCATCCGTTAGAAATCTCAAGCGCCTGGCAAGCCTAAAGTAAGAATACAACCAAAGACACCCTTGTTTTAAACTATTTAAAGGTTCTTTTAAGTCAAATAGTACACACGAGTGGTTTTTTGCGTCTAACAAAAGAGTCTGCACTATGCACCTTAATTCATACCAAACGACCTTCGGTAAGAAATGGAGTCTGCATCCATTGAAGTAACAGGAGCCATAAAATCAGTCTATGTACACCACAGCCGACTTTAGAAAAGATGATACATCTTCCCATAGAAGAGTTCCGTAAGTTTTTGGCAACAAATAGCGCGACTCGTCTTAGTGAGTCAGTAGCCTGTAAAAACAACAGTTTCGGAAATGCATCTCTGCATTCATTGATCTCATTCATCTCATTGATGCATTCTGGAGCCCTATAGAACTGAGGAATCAAAAAGAACAACCGACTACATCATACCTAGTGTAAATAAAATGGTGGTACAAATTCCCATTAGACAAAAATACAAAGATAAGACCCTAGAATCCTACGGTTATCTGCAATTATAAACTGATGGCTCCAAAATGGAGAACGGAACAGTATCAAATGTGAATGTGAAACGCTAAAGATCAAAGAGTTTAACAAACTCCATCATCACTGCAGTTTTTTTCAGCGTCATCAAAGCGCTGGAATGCAAAACGACCTAAGCCCTAACGGTACTAAAGGGTATACAAGTTCTGAACAGTGTCTGTAATATACCAATATCACTCTCTGCTGGGTGCCCGGACACAGCAATGTGGAAGGGAAATTGAAAACAGATGAGCTGGCAAGCAGTGGATTAGCAAAAAACACAAACATAACCATTACTGATGTGTACACACCAAAAGGACACACATACCAAAAGGTTAAATAAAAACATCGACCTCTCTTAACCAGAGATAATGCTAACACAAACTGGGCTTCCAGAAGTGACTGGGTATCTAAAAGTCTGTGGTCAGAACTAGACAAGAAAAGAACTAAGAGCCTTCTTGGTAGAATGATAAATCCGGATACTAGTGGGAATCCCAACAGGTCACTGCCCTATCTGTGTGATTTCCAATAGGATTATAATTATAGCTCCAGACATTTTTCGAAGCTGCAATGATACAGTAACAACATCGACCTTATGCGTGAATGCCCAAACCTACAGAATCGTCGTCTCCAATATGCAGAAAAGAGATTTTTCAGAGATATGGAGGAGCTAATGAACACACTATTATTGGACATTGGAGTAACTTAGCTCCCTAAGAGCTCATAATGCTTTGGAGAACCAACATAAATAAAAATGAATCAGGTTGATTGGGTACCACAATCAATGGGTTAAACATAATCAAATAAAGGATGGTCCACGAACCTTCTAACCTAACGTAACCTATGACGTTCATATTTGTTACACCAAGAATGGAAAAATATACCAAACTGGGTGCCTGTAATGTCTTTATTTATGTCTCTAAACTCTCGTGGGCCTCGGTAGTCGAGTGATTAGCGTGCTATATACGGCTTGGAATTTGTAGTTGGTGGTAGAAATGTTTTTGGAATGAGGTTGCAATAACTTGAATTGACTAAGATAAAGGCATAACACTTTCCTCAGACTCAAATTAGCATGTTGATATAGCGCGCAATCACACATACAACATTCTACACTTGTTTCTCTTGATTTCAACCCTACGGCGAAAGCAGGTAAATTTTTTACTTTATGATGCCCTAAAATGATCGGTCCTGTGACAGTTCTTAATTATCCTATCACAGCACAGGTTTGATATGACATGTGCTGAGACCAATAGTTTTTAAATGTGTTTTACTATATTTATCTTATCGTTACCAATAGCTCAGTGGGAATGCGTTGGACTGTTACGCGGTGGACGTGGGTTCGTCTCTTGGCTGTGTAAGTATCAACAATTTTAATTTTATAATTTTAAATTTTATTCAGTTGCATTAATCGTTAATCAAAAATAAGCTTCCAAATAAGTTTGCTTAACATCTTCAAAAAAAAAAACTACATTTAATTTTATATTTAAAAAAAACTACTTAGGTATATCTTCGACTTCGCCGAAGTAAAAATACTCCCACGGGCGATTCGTAATGGTACAAAATCTTAAATTGCAGCTCTTTTTTTTTATATGAGATTTCAAAAAATTATACTATTTTGTTGACGTCTAAATTTCAGGTTTGTAGTTTAATTTTAGCCTATTAATAGAGTGTTCAATATAATGGATTGCATGAGAGGTGGGTGTGTTCATAGGCGGATGTCGCCCACTTTTCTTCCACAATTTAGTTTTGATATAAAATACAAACATATCAATTTTTTCCTGTAGCTTAAAGAGAAGCTTTTTTATAGAGGTTTAAATTTTGGGGTTGTATGAGAAGTGGGCGTGTTCGTAGATGGATGACGCACATTTTTCTGTCACGTCTTAATTTTTATATAAAAGAAATAAATATCTAATTTTATTTTTGTTGCTTCGACAGAAGCCTCTATATATAGGTTTCTATATTAGGGTTGCATGGGAGCTGGGCGTGTTGGTAGGTGGATGATGCGCATTTTTCTAACACACCTGAATATTGTCATAGATTACACAAATCCGAATTTAAGTTTTAAAGGTTAAATATTTTTTCTATATGGAGTTTTCATTATTGGGGTTGTATGGGAGGTAGGCGTGGTTTTCATCCGATTTAGCCCATTTTCGAATTTGATCTCATTTAGAAACAAGTAAAGAAAGTCTAAAGTCGGTCTAGGCCGACTATGAAATAACCTAAACCCACTTTTCAAAAACAAAAAATTTTTTATTGTAAATGGGCGTGTCCGTGGGCTAATGAAGCCTTTATTTTATGTGGATTTAAATGTTGATGAAAAATGTACACATACCAAGTTTTATTCCTGAAGCTTACAGTTAATGCCTTTATTGTGCTTTTGCTATGGGAGGTGGGCGAGTTTTTGGACGGATTACTCCCAATTTTTGAACACACCTTAGTTTTGGTATAAAATACATACATACCAAATTTAATTTCTCTATGACAAACATAACCTTATTTATTGAGCTTTCAACTTTTTGGGTTATATGGGAGGCAGGCGTGTCCGTAGGCGGATGACGTCCATTTTTCAAAAACATCTTTGTCTTGTCATAAAAACATATGTGCCAAATTTTAGCTCTTTAGGGTAAACACGGGCTTATTTATTGCGTTTGCAATTTTTGGGTTGTATGGGAGGTGGGCATGTCAGTGAGCGGATGATGTCCATTTCTCGAAGACATCTTTGTGTTGGTATAAAACACATACATATCAAATTTTATTGTTGTAGGTTAACTATGAGCTGAGTTATGCAGTTTTCAATTTTCGCGTTGTAAGGGAGGAAGGCGTGTCCGTGGGCGGATGATGTCCATTTTTCAAAATCATCTTTATTTTGTTATAAAAAACATATGTGCCTAATTGAAGGTTTTTAGGTTTAACACAGGCTTATTTATTGCGTTTTCAATTTTTGGGTTGTATGGGAGGTGGGCGTGTCCATGAGCGGATTCCAAAAATATTCCATAGTGCAGATCCTTGGGTGCATGTGACCATGTGTACCAAGTTTCATTGAATTATCTCTACTCCTTCTTCTTATCCTGTGTATACGGACAACACACAGACGGACGGACGGACGGACAGACGGACGGACGGACGGACGGACGAACGGACGGACATGGATAGCTCGACTCAGGAGGTGACGCTGATCAAGAATATATATACTTTTCTATACCGGACTCGCTTCGTTCTATGCGTTACAAACGTTTGCACAAAGTTAATATACCCTGACCTTTCAGGTTTAGGGTATAAAAAACTTAAATATCGAATTTCAGCACGATAAAAATATTTTAATTAAAAAAGAAAATTATGCTAGTGGTTTTGCCGGGATTGAAACCAGGTCAGAAGTACGAAACGTGAACGCTAGCAAGCTCGGTTAAACATGAATTAACTAAACATTGATTTAATTTTATAAAAAACGTGCGTATATCGGTACACATATATAAATAGACCAGCTACTGATTAGGTTCAAAGGTAATTGACATTGACACCTGCCGATATATTTTTCAACCGGATCTAAGATTGGTCCAAAGGTAACTGCCGGTGTCATTTTACCCCTGTCAATGACAACGCCACGCGCTTAACCAACTGAACCACGAAATAAAAATTTTGCCCCCGCTTTAATTGTATACCGTGCTTACTATGAACTTAGTTGCCTGAAAACTGGTCATAATAAATATAATATATTTATTGCAACAAATTACCATAGATGCTAGTGAACATAATATATTAATCGTAAGAAAGTAACTTGCTTACGCAAACAATTTATGGTAACCGTAAAAAAAGCAACATGTTTCTAGTAAAAATAAACTTTTTTGCTCTCAATAAGTTTTCAAATATAAAAGTTTCCTCTCCCATTATGTTTGTGGTAAATAAATTTTTTTTTCTGCGTGATAACTCGACCAATGTCGTACATCGAGAACAAAGATACCTTCAACTCTTAAGGCAGCCGGTCGGTGCACAGTAAGAAATTAAAGGATATTTTCTTTAAATAATAAGAATTATTATTTAATGATAGAAATTTTTGTTTCATCTCATAACGTTTATTTTTATCATAAAATTTAATTAAATGAATATAATATTAGTTTAATTTTAATTTTAGGTACAAAAGTTTTTGAACTGCTACCGTATAATTTTGACAAAAAAATCAATTCACTTAGTTTATTGTATTGCCGTAATATTCGAAAAAGTTTTTACTTTTGTGTTTGTTTACAAACATTCCATAATTGGCCTTAAGATAAGAAAAAATGACAAAAATTATGAATTCAACAAAAGCGTGTCATGGCGCCCGCTTGAATGCCAATGACTTTTGCCCACAACTGTACCCCCACACTTAATGGTGGGAGTCTGCGCTAAATAAGGTGGCGCACAGACGCGCGCCGAACCTAAACTTGAACATGTCAACGTAGTAAAGAAAACGATATTTTTTATTTCTTAAACTTTTTTTATAACTCAAATTAATTGAGCCAAACAACGACTTTAACACCAGCGCGCAATTGAGTGGTCAGCAACGACAACAGCTTGTGGGCGCATATTTTTTTCAATTTTTTTTTTCTTTTTTTATATTTATTACAGCCATCAAAACATTAAAAAACAAAAACTTTGAACCGACTCGTCGGTGGCCTCTGCAGCTGGTTTGTCAATTGAATTGAATTGAATGCTGCTGGTGTGAAGGAAGCTGGCTGAAAGTGCGTTGGTCGGCCCGGTTCGTTCGGTCATTTAATATTTAACAGGCAATGCTTGACATTATTGCTTTTTATTTTGAGCTGGCAATTTTGTTTTATTGTATTTTCAATGAGTTATAATTAAATGGTCTTCAGCTCTAGTGGAGGTTTTTGAAATAATAAATGTGTTTCTTGAAGATTTTCAAAAATATAACATCAACTTTCAGTTTTTAGTCATTTTGATTACAATATTACGCAAATGCTCTTTAATAAATCAGCATTTTTTTAAGACAAAACCTATTGACAACTATTTAGAGTTGTATCTTTTATCTTGTAATCGCAACTTCAAAGTAATCGCATTCTTTTGAAAGCAACTTTTATCATATCAAAGCCGTTTTTAGTATACGTAGCATTTCTCACCTTACAGCAACACGCGTATTTTAGCAGCAACAAGAATAACACAAATAACAACAACAACTGTTGCTAACGGAAGTCTTTAAAAATATGGCGGCATCTAAGCGTTACCATACGCATAAATTACATTTGCAACATCCGCTAGATGTTGGTTCTCATGTCCAGACAAAACAAGTTTTAATAAAATTCCATTCTAAATAGACCTAAGAATGGCAACAAAAACAAAACAAAAAAAGTAAAAATATAAATAAAAAATAAATCATTCTATAAACGGAAATTATGATGAATTGTTCTTGCATATCGTTCTTGTCTGAATGATGCTTTCATGTCTTCCGCGCCAGAACAGTTCGATGTTGACATGACGACGAATTCTTTCATCAAAATATGCTTTCAGGCTTAGACAAACATTTACAAAAGTCGAGCTATTTTAAAAAATTGTATTTAGCTTGATGGGCCAAAGTTTTGTTTATTAAGAAAATTGTTAATTACACAGACTAAGCATCAAGTATTAAGTATTTAGACTCACTCCCTTTAATGGACGTCGGCACTGCCCCAAAGCGAGTGATGAGCGTTAGCGTTACACCCATGACCAGGAATATCCTGTTCATGCCAGTGCACATTGCATTCATGCCATAGAGACAAAAATATTGGAACAAAAATAGTAGTAGTGCTGCTATGAAAATGGAAATTTTGTATGCTTGGTTAATTTAAGCTACTTAAGAAAAGTTTTAAAACTGGTTGAAATCGGTCAGTTCCTAGGAGTACCTTCCTTGGAGCTATATTAAATTTTTACATGATTTTGTTTGGGAGATGCATACAAAAGTTGACCGATCTTAACAAAATTTGATCTGAAGACTAGGAAATTAGAAAAATAGATGTGCACTGAAAATGGTAAAAATTAATTCAGACCTTAGAAGCACCTGCTTTGGGCCTATCTTATATTTTTACATGATTTTGTTTGGGAGGTACATACAAAAGTAAGCCGATCCTAATGAAACTCTGTACGAATGCTAGACAAATAGAGTAATAGATGTGTACTGAAAATGGTGGAAATTGCTAAGACCTTAAGTGTACCTCTCTTGCACCTATATTATGTTTACCAAAAAATTTGTTTTGTTGAACTGAAAACTTAATTTTTAAAAAAAAATATCCATTTCTCATGACATACAAATTTGTAATATAAAAAAATTCATTCTACAAAATATTTCACAATAGCTCAATGAAAGCATGCTAGACTGTAATGCAGAAGACGTGAGTTCAAATCCTGGCTGTGTAAGTATCAACAATTTTAATTTAAGTATTGAAAATCTAATTCTGTTTCCTTAACTGTTTCAAAATAAGTGTGCTTACAATCTACAAAACTTGAACTTCCAAAACAATGATAAAATTTCATTATGTTTGATGTTTTTTCGTTTCAAGTTAGATATATGTTTTAGTTGATGACAATTGAATATTCGTTTGCGGCAAATACAGTACAAAGTATAGTTGGTGAATTTTTCAGTTGCGGTAAATGGAAAAATTTATTTGCGTGTATAATTTTTGAACTTTGATTAATTTTGAATGTTTTTTCATACAAAATTTACCATTTTCGCAAAAACTCACTTTTTCACCTTTTCATAAAACTTTAAAAGGTTTCTTGTTTATGAAAAGGTAGGGATAATTTTTTGAAAATAAAAAGTTAATACTTCAAACAAAATAAAAAAAAAAAATTATAATTCGAGGATCCTTTTTTTGTGAAGTTGCAAAAAAAATTTTATATAACTTAATAACAGGTTCAATATTGTTTACTTTTTTTTTTTGATTTTTTAAAAAATTTTATTTTATTGCTGTACTAGGGAATGTTTCCCGGTGTTACTGGAGATTGTATTTAAGTTATGTTTGACATTATTAAAGTTCTTCGACGACCAAAAATAAATTTTATTTTTTTTTTTAATTTTTTTGTTGTAGTTATAAGCACAAACTTCCGAAGAAAACTCAAAAAATATACTACTTCTTAAACTTCAAACGCGTTTTTCTCGACAAGTGCTGTCTGAAACTGATGGACAGCATTACTTGAAAACAATTGCAAGGATCGCTATCAATTTTTTTCGTTTGTAAGCGAATACCATACCTACTTTTAATAGTTCTATTTTTATTATAGAGAAACGGTTCTATTTTTATAACCTAAAATAAATGAATATTTTAGTCAAAAATCGATTTTTTAACTACCATTTTCGTATAAATTAATATTTTTCAAAAACCTTCGATTAAAAGCTCAAAAAGTTTCAGAATAAAGATAACACAAATAATTTTTTGGATAATGGATAATAATGTTGTGGATGAACAAGTTACGAAAAATTGTGTCCACCCCATATTTGTGGGGTGGACACGATATTACTAAATGACGGATTCCGGGTATATTATACCATATTTTGAAGATATATATTTATCAAAAAACTTAAATTTTAATGTAACGTTCTTTTCGTTGAAAAACTTTAACGGCTTTAAGGGCCCTTAATAGGTTTCCATATATTTTTGAAAAAAATTTGGAACGGACTTAACAGTGTTATTTTTTCAAATTAAAAAAATTGGTAAAAATGCTTTTTATCAGAAAGACCAAAATAAAAAACAACAATTAAAAACAAAAAGAACCTTTAACCCGTTGTAGGAACCTTTAATTTATAGATGGGATTATTATTTTTTTGTTTAATTTTGTAAAACAATTTTTTTAAATATATTTAAGCTTGGCATATCAGAAGTCACAGTTTTACATATGACACACAATTTGAATATCGTCGCTTCAGTGGGTCTTGACTTAAGGGGGGGTATGGTTTTGAGGGTTTTTTTTATTGCATATTATGAAAGTATAGTAACTCAAGAATGTTGTCTGTTAATATGAAGTCAATCGGAGCAAAACTCACAAAGATATAGCTTTGGAAGTAGGCGTGTCTCGAACGACTACCTGAGCTGTAACCGCTCAGCGGAAAGGCAGCTGTTTCTCAATCTCTTTTGTTATTGTCCCTAAGCAGTTTACAGAAAGGTCTTAGACAAGGTCGTTGTAACGGTACCTGGTGTTGGTTCATTTTCGAAGCAGACGCGGAGTGTAACAGTCGTAACAGTTTTATCAGGGTCTTTTCGCTACGAAAAACTTTAAACGCGTTTTTCTCAAATCGATGTTTTTTGAGTCGGTGCACTCTGTAACTCAAAATCTATTCAACCGATCGTTCTCAAATTTTTTACAGTATTTCCTTACATAATTCATGAGGTAACCCTGTTGAGATTTTTCGTTTTTGATTTTATTTTTTTTATTATTAACAACAATAGTCATGAATTCAGGCCAAAAATCGGTATTTTCACTTTCAAGTCTTGTAAAAAGTTCAAAAATTTAAAAAAAATGGAAAAACTCGACAGGGATACCTAGAGGGACATAAAAATTAAAAGAAAAACTTTGGTTATTTCATTTCAGATGATCCAGTGCTGAGGTATGACGTGCACCGCAAAATGTATTTTACTGAGGCGCCTGCGAAGAATTGCTGCCATTCGGTCAATTTTCAATATTTTTCAACCAATATTTCACAGAATATAGTTCAATAACTACTCTTTAATGTATAATAATTAGAAATAAATTTACTTTTACCGTACGCCCAAAAAAAAATCTGTAAAAACCTGTTTTTTTCTGCCTTCAAAACCCTACCCCCCCCCCCCCCCCCTTAAAGACTGACGGATAAACACAAAATTTCAGAAATGTCGGTTTGGCTTATTGGTATGCTGTAAAACATGTTTATATCTCAAAATAAAAGACGGACACTTCAATTTTCTTTATATAGAAATGTAAAAATGTCATTGCTATTAATTTACAAAAAAATAACTTAAAAATTAGCGGTCTTATTCATAAAAATAGCTTTAAAATATTCAATAATTAAAAAGCTTTTTAGAGATAAAATATTTTTTACAAATTTTGTTATTCATAAAAATGTTGTCTCAGCTTATTTGTTAAAATAGCAACACTTTAATTTGAAGTGAGAAGTTCTCACTGGGAACAGTGTAAAGAATGGTTTCTGAATTTGATAAATTCAATAAGTTTTTGTTGATTTGTCACAATTTTATTAACATTTTGACATGCAAACAGTCAAACAAAATTTTAATCTATGTTCTGCTCTGAAAAAATTGTCACTTATAATTTGTATTTTCAAAATATGTATTTCAAAATATTTTTGAAATGTTTTGCCTTGTTTTCATATTTTTTGAAATAGTTTGAAGTGTTTCTGACAATATTTGTGCTCAGATGAGAGATTAAAAATTTTGAAAATACTTAATCAAGGGTTAATTAAAAGTTTCTCATTTAAGCAGCCTTTATAAGAGGTTGTTGTCGTTATTGGACGTTAATGAATACTGTTTTTAACCGACTTTAAAAAGGAGGAGGTTCTTAAGTTGGTTTCTTTGTTTTTTTTTTTTTTTAAATTACTTATAGCCCGTTTCAAAAGAGAAGAACATTTTTTTGTTTCATTTTTCGATGCGCAGTGAGAAATTATTTTTAAAGCTAGAAAATTTTTTAGAGCGTAATTTCTTGCTCTTTTTGTACTGTTCGCTGAACTTTATGCTTTTTTTGAGTGTTTTTTACTATTTTTCTATATATTTAAATGCGCAAACATTCAGAACAAATGATCGCACAAGTACGGTGTTGCACCGACAACCTGCAGCAACCTGCATCTTGAGAGAGAAATCAAATACAAATTACATAAAAAATAAATTATTTTCTCAAGAAAAAATTGTGAAGTGAAATTTCGGCTAACAAATTTTTTTTTGACGCCCCCCCTTTTTTTTCAATTTTGATTGGTTGATTTCGAAAAAATAAAATTCAGTACTTCAGCAGCGCAGTTGCGATGAACAACAAAATTCAGGAATATGCATTAATTTTTCTTCATTTCAGAATCAGAATGACCAATCACCAATCAGAATGAAGAACGCTCTCAAAATTATTTTCTTATTCTCAAACATGCGCGAAATTGTTCTTCTCTTTTGAAACGGGCTATACCCGATTGCCGCAATATTTTGTCAACATATTTTGACAAAGGGGCGTTTCGCTAGAAGAAAAACACTGTCTCTCAGTAAATATTGACACTATGGTTATAAAATTCACAGTAAAGTTATAAGGGCAGGCACAAATATTAAAAATTACGATCATTTTAGTAGGCGTTATTCGAAAAAAGGTGTGGCAATATTGAAAAAACTCTGTTTCTCGAATAAAATTGACACTAGAGTAATGAAATTTAGTACAGAGGTAGGCACAACTATTGAAAATTACTGTCAAGAAAGTGGGCGTTATTCTACAAAGCGGTGTGTCAATATAAAACAATTACTTCATCTCGAATATTATTGACACTAGGGTACAGAAATTTCTTACAGCGGTAGGCACAAATACTACAAATTTTTGTAAAAAAATGGGCGTTATTCGATAGGGGGTGTGGCAATATTAAAAAACACTGTATTTCAAATACTAGGACACTAAAATTTAGTACAGAGGTAGGTACAAGTATAACAAATTACTGCCAATAATGTGGGCGGTATTCGATAAAGGGGCGTGTCTCTTTAAGACAAGTAAGGAAATATTATTATTAATATTGAATATATTAAGTAAATATTGACACCAGGGTACTGAGATTTGCAGCAAAAATGCAAGGGTAGGTACAATTATATAAAATTACGGTCAATTAAGTCGGCGTTATTTGACAAAGGGGTGTGACAGTGCTTGAAAAAATTGTATAATATTGACACAAGGGTGTAAAATTCATTGTAAGAATGGGTAGAATAATTGAAAACACTATGACAAAGTGGGCGAAATTCGACAACGATTCGTGTCACTATTTGAAAAAAAAAACACTATATCTCTGTCAATATTGACACTAGGGTATTGAAATCAATACAAGAATAGGTAGAGTTATGACAAAACACAATCAAAAAAGTAGATTAGATTCAACAAAGAGGCGTGTAACAATTCGAAAAACTCTGCATTTTAGTTAATATTGAAACTTGGGTACTAATATTTGGTAGGTGTGTAGGTTGTTTAACTAATAAGGTGGGAGAGATTATAAATAGCGTGGGGCACTTTAAGGAAACAACTGTATATCGGTTAATACTGATGCTAGAGAACTGCAATTTGGTGCAGGGCAAGGTTGAATTATTATAAAGTATGATCAATAAAGTACATAGGCGGGATTCAAAAAAACGCGTGACACTTTAATAAAAATTGTTAAGTGTCAAAAATTGAAAATAACCAACAAACCATGAAACAGTATAACTTAATTTTTAATTTATTTTTTTATATATATTTTTATTTAATAAATAAAAACTTAATTTTTAATAATAAAGTTTCATATTCATATATTATAGTTCTTGCAAATATATTAAAAAAAATCAAAAAAGGTCAGAGCATATTAACTTTGTGCAAACGTTTGTAACGCAATAAGCGAGTCCGGTTTAGAAAAGTATATATTCTTGATCAGCGTCACCTCGTGAGTCGATCTATTCATGTCCGTCCGTCTGTGTGTTGTCTCTAAACACAGGATAAGAACAAGTAGTTGAGATAATCGGTACACATGTTCACATGGGCCCAAGGATCTGCACTATTGAATATTTTTGAAATTTATCCACTGACGCGCCTACCTGCCATACAGCGCAAAAATTTAAAACTGCATAAGTAACCTCATAACTATCCTACAACAATAATATTTGGTAAGTTTGAGTCTTATATCAAAACAAAGATGTCTTTGAAAAATGGGTTTCAGACGCCCACGAACACGCCCACCCCAAACAACCAAAAAACTGAAACCTCAATAAATAAGCTTACGTTTAAGCTATAGAGATAACATTTTGTACGTATATTTTTTATAACAAACGGAAGATGTTTTAAAAAATGGATGTCATCCTCCCACGAACACGCCTACCTCTCATACAAACCAAAAAAACTGGAAATTGCATAAATTAGCTTATGTTTGTATAACATTGATAAAATTTGGTATGTATGTATTTTATAACCAAGCTAAGATGATTTTAAAAAATTGGCGTCATCCAACCAATGAAACGCCTGCTTTCGATATAACCCAAAAATTTGAAAATTCCATAAATAAGCTTAAGTTTAACCTACACGGTTAAAAATTTTGGACTAGTTTTTAATCCAAACTTTGGTTTAAAGGAATTTTTAATCCTAAAAGTACTATTTTTTATTCCATATTTTAGTTTTATTTTAGAAAATGTTTAAGTTCAAGACTATTTTTGGACTACAAATTTGCATTAAAGTAGTTTTTCAGGAAAAAGTATTTATGTTATTTAATAGCTGTATTACATTGCAGCAGTGGCACTGGCAGCAGCTGTGTCAGCTTCAGTGATCACCTGTTTTGTATTTTACTGCCTGCAAATTACAATCTAGCAGTGGCAGCGTCAGCATCAAAAGCAGTGAATGTGGAATTTTTCTTAGTAGTTTCATTATTTACATGTTGGCAGTGAATTTAGAAATAGGGCTAACCTCGGCAGTACTGCTTACTGCCACTGCTGCTATGTTAGTTTCACCATTGAACAATCGTATTCCCAAAATAACAGCTGATCAATGCCACTGCAACTGACGCTGCCACTGCCGCATTGTAATTTAGGTATAAGATTGAAAACAACTTTTACTTCTACTACGAAATTTAAGCTAAATATAATTCTAAATGTTGTTAAAGCATCCAAAATTTATTTTTATTTAAATCAGTCAAATTGTTTATTAAAATCTGAACCAAAATATTATTATATGCATTATTACAGTAAACAGTGTTTAAACCTTTGTGAATTAAATAGTAATTCTTTTCGGATTATAATATTTTAAACTTTTTTGGTCTAAAATCTAATCCTTTTTGGATTATAATATTTTAAACTTTCTGTGGAATAACAATTATTCCTTTTTGGATTAAGAAAATTTAAACTTTTTGCGGATTAAAAATAAATCCTTTTTGGATTAAAAAATTTAAAACTTTTCATTGGATTAAAAAATAATCTTTTTTTGGTCGTGTCCTATATGTAATCCAAAAAAGTTTAAAATTTAATTCAAGATTTTTAAACGTGTACAGAAATAAAATTTGGTATGTTTCTATTTTAAACCTTAGCTAAGATGTGTTCAATTTGGACGGAATCCGTCCAAGAACACGCCCACCGCACATGCAACCCACTAGCGGAAACACTATAAAGGTATTTACATACAAGCTACAGGATTAAAACAGGGTATGTGTCAATTTTTCATCAAATTTAAAATGTATATAAAATATGGGCTTCATCAGCCCGTGGAACACGCCCCTTTTGAATGCTATTTTTGTATTTTGAAAAAGTTGGTTTAGGGTATTTCATAGTCGGGCTAGACCGACCTTAGACTTTCTTTTGTTGTTTTAATTTGTTTTTCATCGACTTTTAGAAAAACCATAAGTTTGTACCCTTCGACTAGAATATTGCCTTAAGGAGGACATAACATTGGCCGTTTTTTTAAATAGACTTTTTTTATAATTTTGTATTTTAGTAAATATTCTTAAGATTCGAAGAAAATTTCATGGAAAAATTCATACGGGTTCAAAAGTTAGTGAGCTGGATTAGTGAGAGCGCATTTTTAATATTAACCTTTTTCTCTTTGTTCACAAACTTAGAACGCGTTTTTCTCGAAACCATGTTTTTCGTACTGGTTGCGGCACTAGCGGGTTCATTTTTTGACGAAATTTTTTTTTGTTTTTTTTTTCATAAACCTAATTCGCTATCCTATCACACGAGCGTTTTTTAAAATTTTTTTCGATTTTTTATGAATTTTTAAATCAATATTTTTTTCGAAAAAACACACTTTCAAATTTGGAACATCACCAAAAATTTAAAAAAGCTCCTGTCATACGATTATCAATTTTGTTGAGATTTAAAAAAGTCATTTTTTTCCAGATCGGACAATTTTTGCGACTCCCAGCGCTGCAACCACGAGGACCCCTTTTTTTCTCTGTCGCCAGTTTGGAGCTCTATAAAACCATGTTGGAGTGAAAAATATATTTTTTGATTTTTTTTCTTGTAATTTGTTCAATTCTCTACAATACAATGTTTCCGAGCAAAATCTTGCCAAAATCTATCTAAATAATTAACGAAGTCGCCGATATTGCAAAAAATATTAATAATAAAAAGAATAAAAAAATATTAATAATAAAATAATATAGATTTGAAATAATAAACTTAAAATTCAGACATTTTTAAATTTTTGACATAATAGTAAGTTGAGTTTGAATAACAATATATTTTTGTAACTCTCTTTTTATATTTATATGTGTCTCGTCTATCATTATGATGAACACATAAAAGTACCACAACATACAAATGTACAGCGATGTACAGGTATGTGCGTGGTATTGAAATTCAGGGACACATCTTGAGATTCTTTTTAGCTGCCACGCTGTACTTGAAGAACTTCTCAAGCTGTTTCACATACTTAATGCTTTGTTCTTAAGGCCAAGTTTGCTTGCTGCTTTTCTTTAAGCTTCTTTGTTAAAATTTTTTTTTGTTTTATTTTTGTGTGTTTTAAATATGTTTTATTTTTTTATATATGTATATTATTGTTAGCTTCTTGTTACAACAATGTTAATGCGTTGTTGCTTTTTCATGTTCTTATTCGCGTATTTTTTTTTTATTTAGCTACTTAACTCTTCGGCATAATTTTTAACTTAGCATGGTTTGGTTATTTTAGCTTCTTATTTTATGAAAAATATTGCCACATATGAGTGATTCTAGTTGTATTCTCACAGTTGGTGTTCTTTGTACTTTGAATTCGTTTGCAAATTATTTTATGTCTTTGTTTGTTATTTAGGAATTTTGTTTTTGAATTTCGGAATTATTATTTTTAAGAGTTTTCTAGAAATATGTTTATATTTAGTCTTAATGCACCTTTATACCGTTTTTTTGATATATGTGAGTGATTTTAAGAACTAAAGCCATCTTTTTTTCCTAATAAAAATGACTATTTTTAGTCATATATTTTAATGTATATAACTGTGTATGTGTGGATATTTTTATTTTAATCTTTAAGGTTACAGTTAAAGGTTATCATCATTAGAGATAACAATTCTTTCTTCGGTAGCTATACAAACTCATCAGAATTCTTTCTGTGGCTTTGAAAAGCTTAAAGTCAGAACAGCCCAAAAACCAAAGTGGAATTATATGAGCTTCTCACTTTATGAGGGCAATTTTTTCTACTCTTTAATCTCCTTCTTTTCTAGTTATCAACTGCAGAATTTTCCATATTTTTTTTACCGAAATATATTGTCTATGACATATTAATAAGAAAGTAGGTAGTCCATATAAAAGTTATTATTTTAGTTATTTTAATAATATTTCTTTACTTAAGTTTCTCAGTTTCGAGTTAAAGACCATGTTTAACTTGTTTCAACACCATGACATAAATTTCTAAAAAAGCTTTTTTATTCCGCTTACTTCACTGCTTTACAACAAGTAGCTAGTCTTTGAAAACCGCAGGAATTTCCTTACATTTCAAATTTGTATGAGTTGGAAAAAAAAAATCACATTCATTTCAATGAAATCGAAAGCTGAGCTCAGCAATAAACACTAAACAACAAATAAACATTAAAAGCCTGGGAAATTTTATTTAATTGAAGACGAACGGTATGGATTGCATGAATCTAACCTAGTGACGCTTGAATAAAATCCAAATTGAAACCGCGTAGCTTTAGCGGTTTTCTTTTGCAGCGAACAAGGTTGCAACAATATAATAAGAAAACAAAAAAAAACAACCAAAATGCGGGCTTATAAGGTGTATCTGGTTGACCACCAACATCAACGGCAGCACCATCAACCCTGCCATCAACTCTAGCACCTTCATCACCATCATCACCTCTTTAACCACTACTACACATGCATTAATGAATATGTACAAAGTAATCAACATGACATCGACACCGGATCTTTTGAAGAAAAATAAATTATTTTATACACAAAAAAAAAAAAAAAAATAAAAAAACACAACTTTAAAACAAATGTATTAAAAAGAGGAAGCAATCAACATAACAACAACAACTAAATAAAAAACAGCTCGCCTTTTCTTAATAATCAATGGCTGAATGGTTGAATGATGTTGGTTCAAATGACCATCGTCGTGCAAGAGTTGGTGGATTAGACAAAGTCAAAGCATGCAGCAGCTTCCACCATGATGCGTAGAGGTGGCGCTCTTTGACGTTGTAGCAAGTTTCGTTGAAAATGCTGGTTTAAGTTGTCGCTTTAACTCGATCTCCACGCATTGATCAAGTTGACGAAGTTTCAATGAATGGCTGTGTGGAATTTTAATGCCTCCCTGGCTGTAATGTGTGTGAGAGCCAACAAGCTTGCTGAAGGCTTCGTTGTTGTTGTTGTTGTTTTACTGGCTTCAGTCAGAGTATCTACTTACCTGGTATGTTAATTATTTGCTGTAGAATAAAAATTCATTTCTTGGCCTAACAAAGTGCAATGAATAATTAAGTTATCAAAATTGAATGGTTATCAGTTACTTTTTGATAAGATTTTGAGATAGATACAGAAAGCTTTTTTAAGAAAAAAAATGCTTTTTTCTACTAAATCCTTTGCTGAATTAGTTTTGTGAACAAAAACAGCTAAACAGATCTCGAAAAAAAATAAATTAGAGTAAAGAAAATTTGGATTAAAAAGGTGATATTCATTCATAATATTTACATGTTCGAGGTACACTTCGGTTCAAATACGGTAGGTCAAAAGAAGTCAAGAACTCCATACATACCCTAAACACATGCTTCATTTAAAAAAATCTCAAATAAAGATTAACTTCAATTCAAAATCCAGATAAGGCTTAAGAGAAAGATGAAAATTTATGTCAAAAAAACGATCAGAACAAAAAACGGGTCAACCGACAACTGTGACCTGTTCTCTTCAGGGTTTAATCAAGACCAAATTCAAATTTTAGATCAACATGAAGTGTAAGTGTAATCAACATGATCATCGCCAAGATCAATATCAAGATAAAACTCAAAATTTTGATCAATACCAATAGCAATCCCGACCAAGATCTTAAAAAAAAATCAACATCAAGATTAAGTTCAACACCAATATTGCCTTAACATTAAAGGTCTGTTTCCGTACTTATTTCAAGTAACTTGAAGTTACTCGAAAGCGTTTCTTTACACATTTTTCCAGCACGAGAGAGCCGAACTTTACTTGAAGTGCGTACGGAAACGGACCTTAAGATCCAGATCAAAATCAAGATAAAATCAAGGTCAATATCAAGATCAAAATAAAAGCTCATGATCAAAATCAATAATAATAAGGATCAAGATTCATATGAAATTCAATAACTAAATCAATATAAGAGCCACTATCATATCAATAATATCAAAATCAAACACCTGCAAACACCTACACCTAGATCAATATCAATATATTCATCAATACTAAGATCAATGTAAGATCCTAATTATGATAAATAAAAATTCAAGATATAAATGAAAATAATGATTCTGAATAAAATCATGATTAAGACTTATACGAGATTGAGATCAATATCAAAATAAATATTAATATAAACATCCAAATAAATATTAAGAACAAATCCAAATTAATATAAAAATCACGATCTAAATGAAAAACAATATCTAACTAAAAATTAAGATCAAGGAAAAGATCAAGATAAAGATAAGGTTAAACAAAGAGATAAGAAGAAGATGACGATCAAGTTAAAGGTCAAGAAAAAGATTGAGATCAAGCCAAAGATCAAGGTCAAGATCAATATCAAGGTCAAAATTAAGTTCAAGGTAAATATTAAAATGAGGACCAAGACCAAAGAGCTTTATAACGGTTCACAATTCAACAGAAACTTCTGTCTTCAATGTGTAAATTTTTTTTTTTTTTCGACAACGAACAGTGAAAGCACCAAATTCTACATACGTTCCACAATCAAAAATGATAGCAAGGTATTGTTGTGAACCATAATAGCTCAAAATTGCTGCGTCTTCTTGACTGTTGTGTCTACTCGATAGAAGACACAACAGTTTATTGCTGTGAACCGTAAAAGGCATAAAAATCAAGGTCCAGATTAGAACATGATTGAGATCCAAATCAAACCGAAATCGATATAAAGATCAAGATCAAGATCATGATCAAGAACAAGATCAAGATCAAGATCAAGATCAAGATCAAGATCAAGATCAAGATCAAGATCAAGATCAAGATCAAGATCAAGATCAAGATCAAGATCAAGATCAAGATCAAGATCAAGATCAAGATCAAGATCAAGATCAAGATCAAGATCAAGATCAAGATCAAGATCAAGATCAAGATCAAGATCAAGATCAAGATCAAGATCAAGATCAAGGTCAAGATCAAGATCAAGATCAAGATCAAGATTAAGATCAAGATCAAGATAAAAATATATATCAAAATCAAGACATAAGAATCAAGTTAAAAAAAAATTAAAGTCAAGATCAGACAAGACCAAGATCAAGATCAAGATCAAGATCAAGATCAAGATCAAGATCAAGGTCAAGATCAAGTTCAAGATCAAGATCAAGATCAAGATCAAGATTAAGATCAAGATCAAGATAAAAATATATATCAAAATCAAGACATAAGAATCAAGTTAAAAAAAGATTAAGATTAAGATTAAGATTAAGATTAAGATTAAGATTAAGATTAAGATTAAGATTAAGATTAAGATTAAGATTACGATTAAGATTAAGATTAAGATTAAGATTAAGATTAAGATTAAGATTAAGATTAAGATTAAGATTAAGATTAAGATTAAGATTAAGATTAAGATTAAGATTAAGATTAAGATCAAGATTAAGATTAAGAATAAGATTAAGATTAAGATTAAGATTAAGATTAAGATTAAGATTAAGATTAAGATTAAGATTAAGATTAAGATTAAGATTAAGATTAAGATAAAGATTAAGATTAAGATTAAGATTAAGATTAAGATTAAGATTAAGATTAAGATTAAGATTAAGATTAAGACTAAGATTAAGATTAAGATTAAGATAAAGATAAAGATAAAGATAAAGATAAAGATAAAGATAAAGATTAAGATTAAGATTAAGATTAAGATTAAGATTAAGATTAAGATTAAGATTAAGATTAAGATTAAGATTAAGATTAAGATTAAGATTAAGATTAAGATTAAGATTAAGATTAAGATTAAGATTAAGATTAAGATTAAGATTAAGATTAAGATTAAGATTAAGATTAAGATTAAGATTAAGATTAAGATTAAGATTAAGATTAAGATTAAGATTAAGATTAAGATTAAGAATAAGATTAAGATTAAGATTAAGATTAAGATTAAGATTAAGATTAAGATTAAGATTAAGATTAAGATTAAGATTAAGATTAAGATTAAGATTAAGATTAAGATTAAGATTAAGATTAAGATTAAGATTAAGATTAAGATTAAGATTAAGATTAAGATTAAGATTAAGATTAAGATTAAGATTAAGATTAAGATTAAGATTAAGATTAAGATTAAGATTAAGATTAAGATTAAGATTAAGATTAAGATTAAGATTAAGATTAAGATTAAGATTAAGATTAAGATTAAGATTAAGATTAAGATTAAGATTAAGATTAAGATTAAGATTAAGATTAAGATTAAGATTAAGATTAAGATTAAGATTAAGATTAAGATTAAGATTAAGATTAAGATTAAGATTAAGATTAAGATTAAGATTAAGGTTAAGATTAAGATTAAGATTAAGATTAAGATTAAGATTAAGATTAAGATTAAGATTAAGATTAAGATTAAGATTAAGATTAAGATTAAGATTAAGATTAAGATTAAGATTAAGATTAAGATTAAGATTAAGATTAAGATTAAGATTAAGATTAAGATTAAGATTAAGATTAAGATTAAGATTAAGATTAAGATTAAGATTAAGATTAAGATTAAGATTAAGATTAAGATTAAGATTAAGATTAAGATTAAGATTAAGATTAAGATTAAGATTAAGATTAAGATTAAGATTAAGATTAAGATTAAGATTAAGATTAAGATTAAGATTAAGATTAAGATTTAGATTAAGATTAAGATTAAGATTAAGATTAAGATTAAGATTAAGATTAAGATTAAGATTAAGATTAAGATTAAGATTAAGATTAAGATTAAGATTAAGATTAAGATTAAGATTAAGATTAAGATTAAGATTAAGATTAAGATTGAGATTGATTTTGAGTTTGAGATTGAGATTGAGATTGAGATGGAGATTGAGATTGAGATTGAAATTGAGATTGAGATTGAGATTGATTTTGAGTTTGAGATTGAGATTGAGATTTAGATTGACATTGAGATTGAGATTGAGATTGAGATTGAGATTGAGATTGAGATTGAGATTGAGATTGAGATTGAGATTGAAATTGAGATTGAAATTGAGATTAATTTCAGAATCAAGATCTAAAGGTTAAAATTTAGTTTAAGTTGAAAAAATGTGTAAATATTTTCTTTTTCACCCATACTTTAGATGTTGGGAAAGACAAGAAATGTTATAAAATTATCAATTGCTCGTCATTAAATATTAACAAAAATTTTATGAGCAATAATTTCATTACTTTAAATTATTCAATATAAATGTTAGCTTCCAGCTTACTATCTATCGATTTATATAATGAACAAGTCATAAACTTTAATCAATGAATTTCTCAAGAAGCTTCTTGAAACTTGTATTCATCGTTGACGTTCAGCTATGCTCAATCAAAGTAAAGTGTGCAGCCATGTTTTGTCTCTTGTTAACATATATAATGGATGTGCTCAAAAGAGGCGCGCAGCCGCAGACAAGTGCAAAGAAAAATTATGAACATAAGACGTAAATAAAAAATTGAAAAGGAAACAGAAAAAGTTATTTTTTATTGATTAAAATTAGCTTAATACAATGGCATATAGTGGATTCTTAAGCTAACTTGTTTAAAAGAACTTGACTGACAAATGTAGTTAAAACAAATACAAAAAGCATTCAAATCATGGCTAATAGAAATTCAACATGATATACAAGACAAGAAGTTGTTAAAATTAATGCTTCAATAAACTGTATTGATTGTTTGTAAACTGCAACGGGATGGAGTTAAACTTTGTTTTGTTTTAGGTTGTTTGGTTGCTTGATTATGTTGAATAAAGCGTTCTTTTGGAATGTTTTTCATAAGGAAATTGCTTAAGATATGCTTAGCTGAAATAATTTATTCTATGCATGGATTCCGCATCAACTTGGCAAGCGCAACGAACCGCGAGTTTTTGAATTCTCAGGCATATTTTTATTGCTTTTAAATATCTTTGGATGACCAAAATACTAATGAGTACAAAGAATGGCGGTTAAATAATTATGTTTAATATTGATGCCTCTTGAAATATATTTGGTTTGGTTAAATGGAATTGATCATTTCAATTTATTTATATTTTGCATTGTGATGAGAAAACAGTGATGTGCAAAAACGTTGTTCGTTTTTTTTTTTCAGAACACTACAACGTGACATTTTCAGTTGGCGCATGTAACAATTTTACACATTTACATGCAACCAATGAGAATTAACTTGTTGCCAGTTTGCGGCTTAAAAGTTCAACATATATAATTTATTGCTTTTTTTTAATTAAGAGGCTTGATTTTACGACAGAGCATGTACAAATATGCAAGTCGATAAATTTTTTTTTTTCGCATTTTAAGCTTGGCATATTTTAATACTTTGATTGTGCTTTTATAAAACAAGAACAAGAGATGTTGTTATTTTTACAGGCAGACTGGCATTGTGTAAAGTTATGCAATTAATTATTTTCTGGTGCCGGAAAAATAATGTGGAAAAATAATGTGGAAAAATTTGTTATTGAAGAAATATTTCGTTATGTAATTTTTCATACAAATTTTTTATAACAAGTGATATTTTAAAGCAATGAAAATTTTTAAGAATTGTATGCAAACGTGTAAATGTATTAATAATGCTGAATATTTTTATTAAACATGCATGAGATAAAAGAAACATTTTTATTATTACATTTTCAAAAGAGAATTATCTTTTATATATCCGATATTTATGAAAAATTTATTGATTGAACTATTATTGAATTTAAAATTTTTTTGAGAGATTTAAATACCGTAACCATAGCTAAAATAATAATTATAAAAATAAAAATTAAAAGAGACACAATTTAGAGAGCTACAAAAAAGAAAATAAAAGTAAATTTAAAGTAATAATATTTCATATCTCTTGATTCAAATCAATTAAGTTCCAAATTAAATCGTTTTATTAATCATATACTAGACACTTATTTTCAATGAAGCATAATTATAAAAATAATGATCCAATTTCATCAAAAATTAAGCAATTTTCTAATATTTCATGGTCATCATCTCACATCGTCATCATCATTTTTATAAAAATGATTTATGAGATAATCATGCAAAACTAAACGCACATAAATTGTTTAAATTTTTCAAACTTTAGACAAAATTACAAAATTGCCCACTTAAGCAAAAACAACAAAACAAAATCACAAAAAACGTCACATTCAACAACCGTCACAGTCACAATTTATGCATAATGCAATGTCAAAGTCATGAAAACAATAGATTGATGATCATTAAAAACAAAACATATATAAGAAAAAGGCGTACAAACTGACCACAATGGAATGAAAAATTATCAAGAGAGATTAAGTGACATGCAAGAAAAACGAGCCATTTTCTTTATATCAAAAAACCAAAAGATTGAACATTATTGAAGAGGCAGAAGAAATTGGATAGAAAAAGCTAAAATGAAACGCTTTAAAGCCAAATTATTCAAATTAACCAAATAAACTTAGCCATTTTATTTCATTTAAGAAAAAGTGTTGCTATTTAATATTATTCATATTTCATAGCTGGCTGTCATGTGCCAACATTGTCAGTAAAATTTTGCACTGCTATGTGAAGTCATTTCTTTTTTTGCCAATACTTTATTAATAGTCAACATTCCTGGCGATCCTTTTGGTATCTTCATAGCTTCTGGAATTTATGACAAAATCAATATTCAACCATCAACATGAAGTGTATACAGACAGCCATTAAAGACTATGCATTAACTTAAATGTAAGAGGAAGTATATGATGTCATCTACATTCAACGAAGCAATGTATCGTAAACGATAACTAGACGCATAGGCTGGCTGTTGGAAAGTGAAGACTTTTGCTATGTACTTGTGAGTATATAAATAAAACAATTTGTAGTAAAAAATCCACCTTAAAAACACAAAATAAACCAACTTTTAATAATTTTGTACATAAAAACAAAATTCTGTTATGAAAAAATTCTTGAATTTTCAATAAACGTTAATAACTTTAAAAAATAATAAATCTTAAAATTACTTTTTATACATTTTATCCAATTGCTTTGCTTTATGATTTGAAATAATTTAAATCAGTTGCTTTCCGTTGAGAAATACAAACTTATAACTCTGAATCTGAATCTCAATCTAAATCATAATCTTAATCTTAATCTTAATCTTAATCTTAATCTTAATCTTAATCTTAATCTTAATCTTAATCTTAATCTTAATCTTAATCTTAATCTTAATCTTAATCTTAATCTTAATCTTAATCTTAATCTTAATCGTAATCTTAATCTTAATCTTAATCTTAATCTAAATCTTAATCTTAATCTTAATCTTAATCGTAATCTTAATCTTAATCTTAATCTTAATCTTAATCTTAATCTTAATCTTAATCTTAATCTTAATCTTAATCTTAATCTTAATCTTAATCTTAATCTTAATCTTAATCTTAATCTTAATCTTAATCTTAATCTTAATCTAAATCTAAATCTTAATCTTAATCTTAATCTTAATCTAAATCTTAATCTTAATCTTAATCTTAATCTTAATCTTAATCTTAATCTTAATCTTAATCTTAATCTCAATCTTAATCTTAATCTTAATCTTAATCTAAATCTTAATCTTAATCTTAATCTTAATCTTAATCTTAATCTTAATCTTAATCTTAATCTTAATCTTAATCTTAATCTTAATCTTAATCTTAATCTTAATCTTAATCTTAATCTTAATCTTAATCTTAATCTTAATCTTAATCTTAATCTTAATCTTAATCTTAATCTTAATCTTAATCTTAATCTTAATCTTAATCTTAATCTTAATCTTAATCTTAATCTTAATCTTAATCTTAATCTTAATCTTAATCTTAATCTTAATCTTAATCTTAATCTTAATCTTAATCTTAATCTTAATCTTAATCTTAATCTTAATCTTAATCTTAATCTTAATCTTAATCTTAATCTTAATCTTAATCTTAATCTTAATCTTAATCTTAATCTTAATCTTAATCTTAATCTTAATCTTAATCTTAATCTTAATCTTAATCTTAATCTTAATCTTAATCTTAATCTTAATCTTAATCTTAATCTTAATCTTAATCTTAATCTTAATCTTAATCTTAATCTTAATCTTAATCTTAATCTTAATCTTAATCTTAATCTTAATCTTAATCTTAATCTTAATCTTAATCTTAATCTTAATCTTAATCTAAATCTTAATCTTAATCTTAATCTTAATCTTAATCTTAATCTTAATCTTAATCTTAATCTTAATCTTAATCTTAATCTTAATCTTAATCTTAATCTTAATCTTAATCTTAATCTTAATCTTAATCTTAATCTTAATCTTAATCTTAATCTTAATCTTAATCTTAATCTTAATCTTAATCTTAATCTTAATCTTAATCTTAATCTTAATCTTAATCTTAATCTTAATCTAAATCTTAATCTTAATCTTAATCTTAATCTTAATCTTAATCTTAATCTTAATCTTAATCTTAATCTTAATCTTAATCTTAATCTTAATCTTAATCTTAATCTTAATCTTAATCTTAATCTTAATCTTAATCTTAATCTTAATCTTAATCTTAATCTTAATCTTAATCTTAATCTTAATCTTAATCTTAATCTTAATCTTAATCTTAATCTTAACCTTAATCTTAATCTTAATCTTAATCTTAATCTTAATCTTAATCTTAATCTTAATCTTAATCTTAATCTTAATCTTAATCTTAATCTTAATCTTAATCTTAATCTTAATCTTAATCTTAATCTTAATCTTAATCTTTATCTTAATCTTAATCTTAATCTTAATCTTAATCTTAATCTTAATCTTAATCTTTATCTCTATCTTAGTCTTACTTTTAATCTTAATTCGAGAGAATTAATTGGAAAGGGGTTATCTTGATCTTATTCTTATTCCTGATTACGTTATTGATATTGATCTTTTTCTTGATAATGATCAGGGCCTTTTTCTTTATCTTGACCTTGATGTTAATTATACCCTAAACCTGAAAGGTCAGGGTATATTAACTTTGTGCAAACGTTTGTAACGCATAGAACGAAGCGAGTCCGGTATAGAAAAGTATATATATTCTTGATCAGCGTCACCACGTGAGTCGAGCTATCTATGTCCGTCCGTCCGTCCGTCCGTCTGTGTGTTGTCCGTATACACAGGATAAGAAGAAGGAGTTGAGATAATTAGATGAAACTTGGTATAAATGGTCACATAGACCCGAGGATTTGCAGTATTGAATATTTTTGGAATCCGCCCACTGTCACGCCTACCCACGGTCCCATACAAGGCAAAAATTGAAAACTGCATAAATAAGCTCATAACTAACCTATAATAATAAAATTTGGTTTGTATGTGTTTTGTATCAACACAAAGATGTCTTCGAAAAATCGGTTTCATCCGCTCACGGACACGCCCACCTCCCTTACAACCGAAAAATTGAAAACGCAACAAATAAGCCTTGTTTAAGGTAGAGAGATAAAAGTTGGCTCGTATGGTTTTTATGACAAAACAAAGATGCTTTTGAAAAATTGGACGTCATCCGCCCACGGACATGCCTACCTCCCATACAACCCAATAACTTTAAAACTCAATTAATAAGATTATGTTTGTGATAGAGAGATCAAATTTGGTATGTATGTATTTTATACTTAAATTGAGGTGTGTTCGAAAATTGGAAGTAATTCGTCCATGAACACGCCCACCTTCCATAGCGAAAGTTCAATAAGAGCATTTGCTGTGAGCTATAGGAATAAAACTTGGTATGTGTAAATTTTTTTAAATGCATGTAAAATAAAGGTTTCATCTGCCCTTTTCAACACTACTGTTGTATTTTGGAGAAGTAGGTTAAGGGCATTTCATAGTCGGCATAGACCGACATTAGACTTTCTTTACTTGTTTTGAACTTGATTTTCATTTTTATCTTGATTTTTTCTTTGATATTGACAACTTTAATCTTGTTATATATTTTGGAGTTGATCAAGGTCAACTATCTATCTTAATATTAATTTTGCTTTTGAAATTGATCTAAATCTCTATTTTGTTTTTGATCCTATTCTGGTCTTTATTGACCTTGTTCATCTTGATCTTATTGATTTTGATCAGATTTTATATTGACCTCGTTTTGCTTAACGTCATTTAATTTGTTGTTGATCTTGATTTTGATCTTAATCTGGATTTTGAATTTGATTGTATGCTTAATTTGATTGATCTTGTTCATTGCCCGGATTTTGATATCAATCCTCATTTTAATTTCAATCTTAATATTTATTTTAATCATGGCTTTGTCCTTGGTCTAAATATTGATTTCGAGCTTGATGTTGTTCAAGATGTCGATTTTGGTCTTTTCCTTTATATAAATTTTTGGTATTGATTTTTATATTTTATGAATCTCAATCTTCTTATTGATTTCAATCTTGATCTTGATTATAATATTGAACTAAGTCTTGACATTGCTTTTGGTATTGGCCTTGAACTTAACTAGATATTGATCTTAATATTAATCCTAATCTGAACTATGATCTATATATTGGTTTCATTCTTGATCTTGATCATTATATTGAACTCAATAATGATAGTTTTGATATTGATGTTTGTATTGAAGATCATCTTGTAATTGGTTTTCATGATGATCATAATATTGTTTATAAAATTGAAGTAAGTTTTGAAAACCATCTTGATGTTGATATTAATTTTGATCTGTATTGTGAAGGCGATATTGATCATACTGATGATTTGATAAGTAATCGCTTTCTCTATCACTTTTACATATTTCGCCTCGTATAAACGCTTTTCTGTCCGTTTTTAATTTAAAATAATTCACCTCCTCATCAATGAAATTTGAGCAACAATTTGCCAGACAATTTGTAAACAACTGCCAGACAGCAAAACTGACCTTTGCGACAAACAAATCACAGTTTGATGTTTTTTCAAATTTTCACAGCCCACAAAATGTTATCAATAATACTGCCATCTGGCCAGACTAAGTTGCCAGCTGTGTGTGCTTCAATGCTCATCGGCTCGGGCATTCTTAAGAAGATTAAGTGTGTCTTTGCCTGATGTCATTCAAAAGCACTCAATTCACATAAATAGAATGCAATTGAAAATTAACTTGAAAACATCCTTTAAAATGAATAATAAAAAAAATATCCAAACTGTTTTGTTCATTCATAAATTTTAAATGCTTATGTCAAGCGGAGCTACTTCACATTCAAGGTATCGCTTAAGCAGTCGTTAAGTCAAAAATCGTGTGTCAACAATTGTAATATTTTTATGACTCTTGCAAATTTTCTGCTTCAGTGCATTGAATGTGTTACTGCTACACTGTCGAACACACAATCGTACTCTTACCTTCATCTTACAGGCACCTCACCAAAGTGTAAACTTCCGTAGGTTTGCTGACAGTTTCTTGCTGTGCAGAAAATTGCTCTGTGATTTCTTTTTTTATAGCATTTTTCTTTCATATCCTCTTGAATATGCGTTATTTATGTTGAAGGATTTTCACTTCCATAAGATGTGTTTGAATTTAGGAATTTAAAGTAAATTTAAGATTTTGCTCTTATATAATATTTGGTTGTTTCAATTCTGGTATGTTACCTATTTAAGCTATTAATGTTTTGGCTTGAATAAATTAAATCTTTTATAAATACCCTTTTTTTGGATTGCTGGTTAAAAACTAAATTCACTGAAAAAAATTTTATTAAACTAGTAGCTAATAGGTGCTTCTCTTCTTATTTTCTGTACGCACCATGACAAGTCTGAATTTTATGTTCATTTTCTTTGAGCAATTCTGTTAAATAGAATTCAAATTAAAAGTAAGCACAACAAATTGCTATCGATACAATTTCGAAATTCTTATTTTTTATTTGAACAATAAGTTAAGAACATGAATATCTCTACGGGACATTTTTACAATATCTGTACCAAGGAAACGACATAAATTCCTTCGCTATGGTCAGCGGAAGCAAACAATGAACCGGATGTTGTTTGTATTGCGTGCGCAAGTGTAGCTCTTCTGTAAAAATAAAATAAAATCATAGTGAAGTGTAGCTCTTCAATACAAACAAATCAGATTTAAGTGAATTTAGCTAGTTGGCCAGATGGTTGGACAGGTAGTTGTAGAAAGGTATAGTAAGAGCTAGTAAGAGGTAAGTGCTGAAAGTACATCAACTAATTGTTAAAGACAAAACAAAATAAATCATACTAAACTTTTCTAAAATATATGCAGTGTTTCATAAAAGTATTTATAATGAGAAAAAAAGCAGCAAGGATTTTCGAAAAAATCTACTTTCGATCAGGGGAGTACCGAGACCATGTTGGTTGGAAGGGTATTAAAGTATTTTGGCCGACTTAATACCCTTAAGTCCCGACTTTTTTAATACAACATAGTTAAATTAACCAAAATTCCTCATTCGTTCGATCAATATTATATAGTAGTATATGTGAACATTGTACTTTGTCGTACGCTTTTTTAGTCTTAATAAGAACTCAACCTCCTTCTTCCAAGCTTCTGAGAGAGAAATTAACTTTTTAAGAAAAAACTCACTCTTTGATCAAAATTTAGTTAGGATAGAGTTTTTAGTTTGGTTGAATTTGAGTTTGTTTCAATAGAAAAAATTTTCTTAAAAAATTTAGTTATATGCATTCATCAATTGTCAAATTTGTTAAAATTCTACTCTCCATGTCAATATCTTGGTCGAATTTTAATGGTTTTTAAATTTTTCTTCATATTTCTAAAAGTTTGTTAAATTTTGCTTTAAATTAAATTTAATTATAAGTATTTTTTAATATTGTAAGTTATTTTAGTTCGACGCTTTTTTAGTCTTAATAAGAACTCAACCTCCTTCTTCCAAGCTTCTGAGAGAGAAATTAACTTTTTAAGAAAAAACTCACTATTTGATCAAAATTTAGTTAGGATAGAGTTTTTAGTTTGGTTGAATTTGAGTTTGTTTCAATAGAAAAAATTTTCTTAAAAAATTTAGTTATATGCATTCATCAATTGTCAAATTTGTTAAAATTCTACTCTCCATGTCAATATCTTGGTCGAATTTTAATGGTTTTTAAATTTTTCTTCATATTTCTAAAAGTTTGTTAAATTTTGCTTTAAATTAAATTTAATTATAAGTATTTTTTAATATTGTAAGTTATTTGGAGTTTATTTTAAAAAAATGCTACGAAAGATAAAAAAACTCTCTTTAAATGAGCTTTCTAAATTGGGAAGCAAATATCTCTGCAAACTTTAAATAGATTTTTTTTTCTTTCTTGTATTTAAGGCTAATCAGTTAACTTAAAAATATGTAGAAAAGTTTAACCGTTCCTTTTTTAATATATATTTAAATAATACCTTTTTGAAAGAGACCACAAAATTTAATTTTTTCTCAAAATATAAGATAAAATGATTTTTGTTGTAAAAGCGGAAAAACTCAAACTTGCATTTTTAATTTTTTTTCAAAGTTTATAGAGCATTAAAGATGAGAATGTAATGAACTGTCCGTGACATTAAAAAATTAAGGCATGATTTTTTGACGAAATTATTTTTTTTAAATGATTTTTTCTGTTTTTTTTTTCAAAATTAATAAAATTCTAAAATAATTTATTTGAAGGAAATAACTTTATATCTCAAATTAATTAATAGTTATAGCCATCGCACTAATACAAAGAGCTTTACTAATTCTGTAACTCTTTTTCTCTTGATATTTAAATTAATAATTATGCAAATTTCACATTTCCTGCAACAGTAACTTTTGAGGGATTAAGGGATTATTTATTGCTTTCTGAAACATTAGCGGCACCCGTCAGAGTTTCTACGCCTTCGAATAGATGATAGTATACTGCTAAATCCGATTTCAATTGCAGTGAGTCCACCAAACAATTTTTTAGTAACAATTTTATTGATTCTAGAATTCACTTTTGGGTACAGTAAGTTGAAGATGTAATTGGATTTAAGAGTTCATGCAAAGGCTTTATTGCTTCCAAGAAAATGCTTCTAAGAAATGAAGGAATCGTCTTTTTTATCTATGCATTCAGAAATTATGTATCGGCCTAATTCTAACACGACGTAAGTCAACATTTTGAAAATAATGGTTATTAGCAATTTGGATAGATTCAACAAAACTACATTTAAGTATGCCTTTATTTAGTTTTTAATATTTGTATGAAAAAAATGCCTAAAGAACGTTTAAAATAACACATTTTACTACGAGTATGAACTTCATACATATAATGAACATTTTTTTTTTCGCCATCCAAATATTAGATCATTTTGAATTACGTCTTATTATAATTAGGCCGACGATATGTATTCCCGAGCCAAATATTAAAATTAATTGACTGAAGTTGGTTTGAGACACGACTATATGTCTTAAACAAACCTATCCAGGAACGACTAAAAGCCGTTAAAAAAGATTTGGACGACTGAATTGCTCTTAGAGAATTTTTCATGGAGCGCAGTTAAAAATAACTTTAAACGAGACTGAACGAATAGTACTACTCAGTAGCGTAGCTAGGGTTGGTGGTACCCGGGGAGGAAACTAAATTGTGCATCCCTTAAGAAGATTTTTTTTTATAAAATAAGTCGTTGAATCTTACTACATGTTTTCGAATCAACCTCTATAGAAATTTAATATTTTAGAAGAGATTAAAAAAATAAACAAAACTATGCTATCCATGAATATTTGATAAAAGAAGTAAGAATCTAAAATTTTCAGAAACTTTAAGAATTTTTTTCTGAATTGTTCCAATATTTTTGTCTACCGGGCTTATAAGTTGTGAGAGAAAAATTTACTAACAGTAAATCACACAATATCAGTTTTAAATAATTGAAGAATTGAAGTTATAAAAACTCAAGTTAGTTGGATATAGAAAACTTTGAAAAATTTACGAAAAATTTTGCATAAAAATTTGAAAAAAATATGAAGAAAAAGTGAAGAAAAAAATAGAACCTAGAAGCAAAACATTGATAAATTTTCCCTAATGACCCTGGATAACTATTAATATAAATATTATTTCGAAATCAACCCCCATTTTCTACATAAAATTTAAATGAAAAGTCAAAATAAAATATTAAAATTCATTTATAAACATTTTTCATAATTTTTATCAATTTCTTTATAGTATCTCAATTAATCTCCGCTTGGACTTTTATAGACAAGATTGAGGTCTGTAACATTTGACTGCTTTATTAATATCACCATAAATACCATCATAAATATCTCAGTATCAAAATATTACAGTGATACCAAATTTATATCTCATGATTCTCATTATCTATATAATTCCCAAAGCAAACTTGCTCAGGTTGGACAAGGTCAAGAGTCATGCATGGCTCAAAAAGAGCCGGAAATTCCAAGAAATCTGTTGATTCTTCACATTCGATGATTGAGTACAAAATTCAATTTCAATAATTAGAATAATTTTTAAGGAACTGTGCATCTTATCTTCTATTAAAACTGTATTTTTGATAGTTTTTGTTGGTTGATTTGAACATAATAATAATTATTTTAGTAAAATAAAGGATTCAGTAAACCATCTTAGAGTTTTTAATAGACATTTTCAAAATAAAATCAAAAATAAATCAGAACGCCATAAATTGTAATAGAACGCCATTTATTTAATGTAAATAAAAAATGTAATGAATTTAAATCAATTTAATTTGTTAGAAATTTTGTAAGCAAGTAAAAAGTTTATTAATGATTTTTAAACTAGTAGTTTTATGTAACAGTATACCCAAAACATATTATTATTCAAAATTATGTTCTAGCAGGTTAAAAGCTGTAAGTGAGGTTTGTTTCATGATATATAGTCTCAGAACTTAGTAATAAAAAAAAAAAACAAAGTGGCCATTTCAGCTCTTGAAAGGACTTTGACCGAGCTTCTTATGATCAATTGTGTTGTGTGTGTTATTAAATGTTTGCACACAATTGACCTAGAACTGGACCTACATGTCTTATGCCGACTCCGAACGGCTAAAGTTCATGTTCTCAAGAAGCTTTACATGGGATTGTTTACTCTCTGAGGTTTGCCATTGTCTGCAAAGAGGTGGTGACCGATTAGAAAAACTTTTTTTTTGAAAAAACTTTTCGCCGCGGCTGGGGATCGAACCCGGGCTCCGAGCATGCTAGGCCACACACTTAACCTGCATGCCACGGTCACCACTTAGTCATCACACAATCATAAAGTATGTGCTTATTTTTGACATTTATGACATGAACATGTTTTTCCGAAAATTTCTGGAGAAATGTAATGCTTACAAAACAATTGGCGCCTTCATTCATCATACTCTGAAAAGCATGCAGGTATTCGAAACTTAATGTTTTAAGAAATGTCTACTATGCTAGCAAGTTTGAACAAGTGCTTTTTTAACCGACTTCAAAAAGGAGGAGGTTCTCAAGTTGGTTGGTTTCTCTGTTTTTTTTTTTTTTTTTTTTTTTTTTTTTTTTTTTTTTTTTTTTTTTTTTTTTTTTTTGTGAATGTATGTACATCGATTACTCCTAAAGTACTTGCCCGATTGCCGTAATTTTTTGTCAACATATAGAGATTATCAACGCGGAGGTGCCCGTTTATGAAAGGGGGCGGTACTCGGAAAAGGGGCGTGTCTCTATAAGAAAAACACTGTATCTCAGTAAATATTGACACTACGGTAATAAAATTCACGGTAAAATTACAAGGGCAAGCACAAGTATTAAAAATGACGATCACTTAAGTGGGCGTAATTCTAAAAAAGGGTGTGGCAATATTGTAAAAACTCTGTATCTCGAAGAAAATTGACACTAGAGTACTGAAATTAAGTACAGAGGTAGGTACAATTATTGGAAATTACTATAACAAAAGTGGGCGTAATTCGACTAAGGGGTGTGGCAATATAAGAGAATTACTGTGTCTTGAATAATATTGATACTAGGGTACAGAAATTTATTACAAAGGTAGGAAAAATTACTACAAATTTTTGTAAAAAAAAAAATGGGCGTTAATCGAGAAGGGGAGTGGCAATATTTAAAAAAACACTGTATCTCGATTACTATTGATACTACGATACTAAAATTTAGTACAAAGGTAGGTACAAATATAACAAATTACTGTCAGTAATGTGGGCGGTATTCGATAAAGGGGCGTGTCACTGTAAGAAAAACACTGTATTTCAGTAAATATTGACACTAGAGTACTAGAGTTAATAAAATTCACAGAAAAAATGCAAGGGTAGGTAAAAAATAGCAGTCAATTAAGTGGGCGTTAGTCGACAAAGAGGTGTGGCAATATTAGAAAAACTCTGTATCTCGAATAATATTGACACTAGAGTACTAAAGTTAACTACAGGGGTAGGCACAGTTATAAAACAATTAATTTCAATACAGTGGACCTTGTTTGATAAAGGGGTGTGGCAATATATAAAATACACTGTATCGCGAATAATATTGACACTAGAGTACTGAAATTTAGTATAGAGGTAGGCACACTTATAACAAGTTATTGTGAATAAAGTGGGCATCATTCGACAAAGGGGTGTGGCAATATTAGAAAACACTAAATCGAATACTGACACTACTAACTGAAGAAGTACAGACGTAGGCACAATTATTACAAATTACTACCGAAGAATTGGGCGTTATTCGACTAAGGGGTGTGGCAGTGTGTAAACAACTGTATCATATTGGCTTAAGGGTGGTAAAATTCATTGTTAGAATGGGTAGAACTATTGAAAACACTATAACAAAGAGTGTGATATTCTCAACAAAGAGGCGTGTCAATATTATAAACACACTATATTTCAGTCAATATTGACATTGGGGTAGTGATAAAAATACAAGAGTAGGTACTGATAAACATACTGACAAAGACCAGAATAAGAAACGACAGAAAAGCATTTTCCATATTATGAGCATAAATAATTGGTGTTTAATTAATTTATACACTTTTTTAATATACATCATTTTCTCTAAAAAGAAAGAAATAAAAACTTTTTAACAAAAAAAAAAAACCTACTTCAAAATCACTAGAAAGTAAAAAATAATTTTAAATTACTTTTACTATTTATTTCTTGGTCAAATTTGTATTTTTATAATAAATATATTTATTTTTTTATGATAATAAGAGCTTCGAAGTCGGCGCTAATATAATCACATTTTTTGTGCAGCTGCAACACACATATAGCATTTTAATTAAGATTTAAGAAAAATTAAGATTACAAATTAATACAGCGTCACCAAGCAGGATATTTACAAATAAAAAAGTCTTAAATAGAGTAGGGATGGCGAAAAAATCATGATTTTACGTCAATGATTAGCGCTGACTTGAAGCTTTTATTATCATAAAAAAATAAATATATTTATTATAAAAATACAAATTTGACCAAGAAATAAATAGTAAAAGTAATTTAAAATTATTTTTTACTTTCTAGTGATTTTGAAGTAGGTTTTTTTTTTTTGTTAAAAAGTTTTTTTATAAAACTTAATGGAATATAAAAAAAACATGTTTTACATTTTTCTTTTGCACTCCATCTTAATATCAACAAAATTTTAATATACAGTGGACTCGCCATAATCTGACCTATACAAAATTTGACTACTCGATAACGTGACTCCTTTTTTCACTACCATTGAGGATTCTAAAATATGAACTTACTCTGAAAGCTCTAAAATGTGAACCAAAAAATGTTAATAAAATTTTTTTCGAGCTATTTAGTGGATTCCCCAACTTTTCAATAATATTTTCAGTAGTTGCTACCTAAATCATCTGCGTAATTCTACATAGGTACGTCTCTTTTCAATTGGTTGATCAAAACTACCTAAAAATATTGAGAAGCCTTAGACAAAAGGCTGTATTTGAAGTGGTTAAAAAAAACAAAAAATAGATAACCGATTTTTTTCCAAATAATTTATAATTTATAATAATTTCAGTTTTAGTTGATCTGAAAACAACGTGTACTGAAAACTACACGTTATGCTATAGATGTGTGTTTATAACTTCATTGATGTGTATTTATTTTTATTAAATTTTGTTAACATTTTTATTTTTTACTTTTTTAAAGACATACTGAGACGAAGTGAATAAAAAAAGTTTTGCAAAAATTTTATCAATAAAATTTTTTTTTTTTAATTGCATTTACATGAGAATTGTTTTATTTGTTAAAAATCATTCAATGTGAAGCCAAGTGAAAGATTTTTTGCCATTTCTTTTGAAATTCGCAAATGTGGACAATCTCGTAAATGTGACCATCCCTTGTTTTTATAAGTCTGTATTATCGAGAGTTCACTGTAATTTGTTTGGAAATTGCACCCCTACCCAATGAAAAATTGAATATGGAATTGAGTAACACTTGGGTTTTAGTGTGAGCGTTTATATTGAACAAAATTTAATATTAAGTTAAAGTTTGTTTCAATAAAAACGAAGTCCTGGTGATGGTATAAAATATTTTCATTCACTTTTGCACCCTCTTGATATTCAAATATAAAACCGAAGTCATTGAGGTGTGTTCTTTTTATTAAAAAAATCAAAAAATATGTGGTAAAAAGTTCTTTTGCCAAATTTTGCACCCCATTTTTGCGTGCTCCCGAGGCGGACCGAAGCGAGACGAAGGGTGTTTTTGACAGTTCGATATTCCAACAAATACACAACGCGCAAAGAAGAAAGATATATTAGCGCTAATGTTGGGATATCGAATTGTCAAAGTACAAACATTTCTCCATAGGTGCATTCATTTTCCATAATTTCACACATTTTTAGGGCGCGTTTTTTAAATGAACGAATGATTGAATATAAAACAAGTGTATAAACATATAATTATTTTTTTGAAAATTAATAACTTTTTATATTATTTGCTTATTTTATTCGCTTTAGAGTGAAACCGAACCGAACGGGAACCAAACACCCAGAAAAAATCGGTAACGCACCAAATTGTGTACCTTAAGGGTGGTGTGGAAATAGTAAAGTAGTACAATATAGTATTTTAATGAACAAAACAAATGAGATAGCGATTGCTTTAAACTTGATCACATATTGAACAGTCACGTTGTTCAAGTTTCCGAAATCCGAAAGTTTGGCCCTTTTTTAACGATGCCACCAAATACGGCTCTTTGTCTATGTTAATGTATTTGTGAGAACCAACACAAATATGAGAGGTGCCGCACTTTTGTTCAACTACAGCACTTCCTTATATTTTACTTCTTTGGGCCGAACCAAGATAGATGCATTCCAATCACTAAGTCGCATTCCAATGAACAACGACCTTTATGATCTCTTCAACAATATTGATTTATTGTCGACAATTCAGCGACTGGGCTGGCTAGCTCAGCAAGAAGCTCCAGCGAGAAAGATGTTTGAGACGAAAGCCGAGGTTCGACGACGAAGAGAACGATTACGGCTCTGATGGACTGACCAGGCCGAGGTAGCCCTAAACGCACTTGGTGAAGCAAATTGGAAAATGCGCGCACGAAGCAGAGAAGCCTGGCGAGAGCTAATGAAATCAGCCGTAACCCGACCAGGGATTGTCATGGCCACCTAAGTAAGTAAGTAATGGATTGAGTGGACTATTACCCAAATGGAGTACTTAAGGATTCTCAGAAGTACCCGGATTTCTTGCTTTGCTGAGAGCTGATAGCTTTTAGTTCTATTCTCGTGCAATTTGAAGCAGATACTTTGATATATGACGCAGTCTGTCACTTCTGGGATCCCAGTTTTTATTGGCATTATCTGTGGCTTTGAGGTTTTAGCTTCTTTCGACGATTGGAACGCGCAAGTCTAATAGTCTGAGTCTGAAGTAATTTAATTTCTCACAAGTTCATTTCTTCTACCTTGTATTTGGACCCATCAGGGAGTTACGTGGAGTTTGTTCACTACACCACACCATGAAAAAAAAAGTAAGAAAGGCAATTTCGAAAAATATTTTTTATTTTGGCCGATCGTTGAGTAGCCTATTCAAATTGTTCGTCATAATATTTTGATAGAAGTTTTGACCTTTTCATTGCTGAATGCACCTCTTATATCCAAAAACTTTGCTTAAGCATAATCTTTACGATAAAGAATTTTTCTAATGCAAGGACTTATCGTATAATGTTGTCTTACCGATATACCTTTGAGGTTGTCTATGCAAATTTATAAGGAAGAAGACTAAAAGATCTGCAGTTCTATAGTGTAGAATGTATAAGTTTCCCCGCATTGGGCGTTAATATAGGAATACCGGGAACTGAAGTAGAAACTTGCCATAGGGTGCCAACATGCCGCAATAGTGAGGAGTTAAGGGTTTCATGCAATTAAACTTCAATAGATGCCTTATCAAGACACAATACCATGCCAATTTTTATAACTAAAGTTCTTAAAAAAGATTCAATAGTCTTCGTTCTAATTGCGTCGATTAATCTATTCGGAGTTACTTCATAAATCCATTTCTATATAATTAAATCTCTTTCAGCGCATTTACCAGCCAAGTTCTAACTGAAGACCCTGCTTTTGAATTGTTTCCAGCTGAATTAAGTTGTAAATATCTCTATATAAAAATAATTATTTTCCATATTAGACATGATCAGTGCCCAACTTTATGCAAGTTATAGATTATCTGAATTAATAATTTTTTGGATAAACAATTTCAAATACTCAGATTAAATTTTCTAAAATCCATAGTACGAATTTATAAAATTGTAATTTTAAATTAAATATGATTCACTTTCACTTGTATAAAGTGAGACCTAAAATATAAAATATGCCAGCCAGAACGCCATGCCGTCTCGTTTTATATCGCGACATTGAGCTTACCGCAGCCAGCACGAAACTGGCTGAAACTGGCTTTTCGGAAAAAATTTATCACGTTGCCCTATTGGGTAGAAAAATACCCAATTAATATATCAGCAACGCATTGGAGGTATGGAGTTTAGTTTTTGTTTCTGATCATTTTGGATCAAATGTAGATCGTGTTTGATCAAAATCGTATGAGTGCATCAGGTACCAGGTAGGAATGGGTTAATCTTTCATTTTCATACTTTCTTTTAATGAAGTCAACCATTTATTAGTTTTGTAAACAGCAAAGTTTAAAAGCAAGTTTGACCATTTTAGCAAAATTTCAGAAGAAAGGAAATCATAAATAATGACGGCAGTTAAGCAATAATGGCTATTTCTTTCACTAAAAATTATCCGAGTTTGTTTTTGTAAATCATCCATTTACGCAAAACGTACTCCTCAGTTTAAAGTAAAATTTAATTTTCAAAAACAATACTGTGGATGAAACTCACCTTTAAACATTTTGACTATATCGATGTCGGCATAAAGCTCATACAGCTCGTGGTTCCATTTTATTCGGTACTCGTCATTGACGCAGATTGGACCATAGATCGAAGGATGTTTCTCTCCAACGCTCCCTAAGTTCTTTCATCAGTGCTGCTCAAAGTCCAGGTTTGTGATGCGTATAGTAGGACGGTCATGGTTATTGAGCGTTAGTTTTGTTCGCTGAGAGGGAGAGAGCTCTGCTTCTCAATTGCATACTGAGCCCAAAGTAACACTTGTTGGCAAGAGTTATTCTTCGTTCAATCTCAATACTGATATCGTTGGAGTAGTTAATACTGGATCCCAGGTAAACGAAAACCTTCACAACCTCAAAGAAAGTGTTGTCAACAGTGACGTGGTTTCCAAGACGCTGGAACTGTTTGCTTGTTGACACAAGACACTTCGTTTTATCTGCATTCACTGCAAGACCCATTCGACTTCACCCTTTTTTTTTGGCCTGGAGAATGCTGCATTGACTTCGCGCGTAATATGGGTAATAATGTTAATATCACCAGCGGACGCTAACAGCATAGCACTTTTATAGTAAATTGAACCGCTGCTTCTCAGGTCAGCAGCTCGGATGATCTTCTCCATGACTATATTAAAGAAGTCACACGATAAGGAATCACTTTGTCTGAAACCTTGCTTGGTATCGAACGGAAGGGAGAGGTCTTTCCTGATTTCAACTGCGCTGCTGATGTTCAGTGTCATCCTGCAAGGACGTATTAACTTAGCAGGAATACCATATTCAGAAATGATGGAATATAGATGACTCCTTATCGGACTATCGAAGGTGGCTTTGTAATCGAAAAAAGATGGTGTGTGTCGATTTGTTTTTCGAGGGTTTTAATACGCTTAGGACAGGACCTTATATGCAATATTAAGAAGGCTTATCCCACGGTAGTTGGCGCAAATGGTGTTATTGCCTTTCTTGTGGATTGGGTAGAGCATACTGAGGTTCCAATCATCTGGAATGCATTCTTCCGACCATATTCTGCAGAGAAGTCTATGAATGCATTTAAACAAAGCTTCGCCACCGGTCTTAAACAGCTTAGCCGGCAGGCCATTGGCTTCTGCAGCTTTGTTGTTTCAAAGCCAAGTTATTAAGACCTCGTTATAGTCGGGCAGCAGAACTTCAACGCTTTCATCCATAATTGAGGTTTCCGGAATATATCATCTCCACTTGCGGAATTGTTGTCAGCGTCGCAATTTAGAAGACAAGAGAAGTGCTCTCTCCATTACATCAGTGTACTCTGGATATCTGTCACTAGATTACCAATTTCACCCTTGCAGAAAGAAGCTCCGGTCTTAAAACCATTGGCCAGGCTTATTTTTTCGAGTCTCATTCCTGTCGCCATGCATATCAATTTTCTCGCACTCACGCATTTCCGCCTCTCGTTTTTTTCGCCTGAAAATGCGCCTCCCTTCCCTCCTCTTCTCTCGGTATCGCACCATAACAGCAAGCGTAACAACCGACTGCAGGGTGGCTTTGTAGGCGGTGTCCTTCTCTGCAGTGGCGTCGCGACACTCCTGGTCGTGCCACTGGTTTCGGCGAGGGCGGTGGTAGCCTATCACCTCTTTGGCAGCCGTACGAAGGAGCGCGATATGTGTGTCCACTCTGCGCATATATCGTCGATCGGAGGAGCGCTTTCTTGAAGCAGGAGTGAGAGTCAAGCAGCGAAGGGTTCGGCTGTCCGTTTTGACTACAGCTTGTCGACGTCTAGCTTTCTCTGTGTATGATTGTGAGCATTCTTAAAAGCGCTCAGACGTGTGCAGATCTTGGCTGCGACAAGATAATGATCCAAGTCTATGTTAGCACCACGCATCGTATCTAGTACACTGGACGAGTGCCTTCCGGCAATCAAAACGTGATAAATTTGGTTGCGTGTTTTTTGATATGGGGACAGCCAGGTGGCCTTATGAATATTGAGATGCTTGCATCTAGTACTACTAACGATCATGTTTCGTGCTGCTGCGAAGTCAATCGGCCACATTCCGGATGTGTTGTAGTGGAGGCTGAACTTTCCGGCTGTTGGACCAAACATGTTTTCTTTACCCACCTTTCTGTTGAAGTCACCAAGAACGATTTTTATGTCATGATGGAGGCAGCGCTCGTATGCGTCTTCAAGGCACTCGTAAAAACTTTCTTTGGTCTCGTCATCCTTTTCTTCTGCTTATGTTGAAAAATTTAGCCTTGAAGCGGATTATGGCAAGTCGTTCGTTTACAGAAGTGAATCGCAGGACATGATGCCGTATTCTCTGGCCAACTACAAATCCGCATTCAAACTCGTGCTTTTCCGCATGGCCACTAAAGTAGATATCACAGGATGCTTGCTGCATGCAACCCTGTCCCTTCGAACGCATTTTTTGGATTGCAGTGATATCAAAATCATATCTTTCCAAAATCAGTTGGATAGAAGCACCATCGCAATTTAGAGTCCGGACATTCCGGGTGCATATCCGTAAATCATTATCAGTTTTTCGTTTGCGGTAGTTGTCATCAGATTTAGGGATAATTTTTCTAATATTTATTAGTTGTTTCATTGAAATGCTTTTTTTTTGTGGTGGGCTTCAAACCCAACGCACAAGCTTTGTTTGAACGCCAAAGGTGTCCGCTGCTCAAATAAGCCGCCAACACTAGCGGGTGCTACTTTTGCAGTTTCCAAGAAGACACCACGCGGAGGTTTGAGTTGAGATCGACATGGATAATGCTGGTCTCACCAAGTTGAGGCAGTCAGACACGTTGCCATGAGAATATCACCCACCTATCTCCCATTTGGGGGAGTCAATACCTTTACGCTTGTGTTTGTACAGACCCTTTAATACTGTGTTTTTTTCTGAAACGAGAAGAAAATTGGTGAAAGAAATAAATTTAAATATTTTCAAAATATAAAGAAAGGAGATTTTCAAAATATCACTTCCTATCCTTTTGAGAAATAACTTTTCACATGTCTTATTAGCTTAATACTTCCGTTTTTTCGTTGTTGTAAACTTCACTACTACTTTGCTCCTTTAGGGTGAACGTTAAGCAAGGCGGTGAGTGGTTTCCATGCGATTGAAGTCTACGAAACAAAAGAAGATGACAGACGAAATACCAGTGTTGTCATTTATATTTTTATATTCATAATTATTTTTGTTTTGCGTTCGAAATAAAGAAAAGTCAAACAAGTGGTTACACTTTCAATGTCAAAATCATTAAAAATAATTGAAGTTATCAAGTTTTCATAAAAATTTCAGGTTTCAAAAATTTTTTAAAATTAAATCCTTCAATATTATTACTTTTAATAATAAATCATTCAAATTCAGAAAATTGTTAAGTCCAGTCCATTTGTTGTGTTTCAAAATTGATTAAGTCCACTTACCTTAGTTTTAAAAGTGGCTAAGTTCAATAATTTTTTTAACAATAACTCCGTCAAATGCTCATTCGTTAACGAATGCTTTTTTTATGTACAGAAAGAAGTTTCCTTGGAGGAAACTTATTTTTTACGCATCGCAAGAAACCTTCAAATAAATAAAAAAAAAAACCAAAATAAAAGTTTGCCTTACTTGTGGTTCAGTAGGTTAATAATAAATAATGGTATGGTAACTAAAAGACAATTCGTAAAACTTCACTTCATAACTTAAATTGAACCAACATCCAATTAATTCAAATTCTTAAAACATTTTCAAAGTTAATCATCAAGAGAACGGTTTTCTAAAATCACTGACTGTAAAATGTCGGTGTCATTTTTCACACAACAACATGCTAGCTCACTACACTTTAATTTATAACGCTTATTTGTTATTACTTTTATCTACTTCTTCTTCTTCTTCGCCTGCTTCCTCATTTTCCATTTTGCTCTACCTTGCCAAAACTTTTTGTCATCTGCCAGTTGCCGTCGCACTTTCATTTATTCATTAGGTTTTTTTTCTTTCCAGCAATTTTCTTCTCTAAGATTTTAAGTCACTCCATTTGTCATTTTTGTGTTTTTGTTGTTGTTTTTAATGTCACATTTTAAGTGTCATGGGAAATTATATGAAATTTCGGTGTGAAACAAACACCCACAATTGTTTATGTTCTCTGTTTTTATACAAAAGAAGTTTCACTTTCAACTTCGCTGTACAAATTAACGTTAAAAAGGCGTTCGTTCATTCTAGCTGTTTGCATTAATTTGATAACAGCTGTTAACTAAGATAACTGAAATTTCTTAATTTAAGATAAAATCTAGCGAGAAAGTGGGGCTTTCTGACAGAATTATAGAGACTGATAATTAAATTTGTAGGTCATTAAAAAAGTTAATGCCTGATAAAAGTACAATAAACGCTTCTAATGTAATAAACTGAGCAAATATTATATTAGAACTCGACAGCAAACATATTCTTAGAGCTTATTATTATTATTTTTTTTGTTTTTGAAAAAAATACGCATAATATTGTATTCAATTAGTACTAGTCTATGTAGGTAAACCTCTGAACAAATATCCGCTTTATAAAAGCTTAAATGTAGCAGCCACAGGCAGATTATTTCAAAACAATCAAAGCCTTGTTCAGCCCTTAAATTTTTGCTAACAAGCAAATAACTTGTGCCAAGATAACAGTTTGTTAATAACTCAAGAATTTCGAATTCAACACAACAACAACAACAACAACATCATATCAATCGATAACAAGTGAGCACTTTGTAGCCATTCGATAAACACCAAAAATAAACATCAATTCTTGTTGATCAAATAAAAACAGACGTATTTCCGTTGCTCTGGCAGTTTTGTAAATTGCTTAAATTATCAGCAATAAATTCATTGTTGTTATATTGATAAGTTAGTGTTTGGCTTATATAAATTTTTGCCAAACAAAACAATTCATTTTAATGGCTCTAAATTGATGAGCATTCACTTGAGAAGTGTCGAGAGTGAGACATGAAATAAATTGAATTGAGCTTTGAATTGTGCCTTTAAGCAAGATTATCGGTTTCAACATGGGAACTGTGATTTCATTTTGGAAAAACAAATTTTTGTCTGATTTGGTCTGATTTTAAAGGATTTAATATTTAAGCATTTCAGTATTTTGAAAAAGAAGTAGCTTTCAGCTCTGAATAGTGGAAAATTCTGAAATAGTGACGATCAAATTTGTCATGTCCTTAAGACTTAAAAAGTATTACTTACCTTCCAACACACAACACAATCAGTGAATTACTTACTTACTTAGATGGCGCTTACAACCGTTGGTCGGTTTTGGCCTGGTCTAAGAATTTTCGCCAGCCTCTTTTGTCGTGCGCTTGCTGGCGCCAGTTGGAAACTCCAAGCGTTGTCAGGTTATCCAATGCCTGGTCTTTCCAACGGAGATGCGGTCTTCCTCGTCTGCGTTGGCCACCGCTGGGTACCGAATCCAATATCTTTTTCGCTGGACCTTCGTCGCTCATTCTCTCGACATGACCTAGCCAGCGAAGCCGCTCAATTTTAATACGCTTGACTATATCGATGTCGGCATATAGCTCATACAGCTCATGGTTCCATCGTATTCGGTACTCGCCATTGACGCAGATTGGACCATAGATCTTGCGAAGGATTTTTCTCTCGAACGCTCCCAAAGTCCTTTCATCAGAGCTGCTCAACGTCCAGGTTTGTGATGCGTATAGTAGGACGGGCATGATTATTGACTTATAGAGCGTCAGTTTTGTTCGTCGAGAGAGAGCTCTGCTTCTCAATTGCCTACTGAGCCCAAAGTAACACCTGTTGGCAAGAGTTATCCTTCGTTTAATCTCAATACTGATATCGTTGGAGGAGTTTATACTGGATCCCAGGTAAACAAAGTCCTTCACTACCTCAAAGGAGGTGTTGTCAACAGTGACGTGGTTTCCAAGACGCTGGGACTGTTTGTTTGTTGACACAAGATACTTCGTTTTATCTGCGTTCACTGCAAGACCCATTCGACTCGACTCTTTTTCTAGCCTGGAGAATGCTGCACTGACTTCGCGCGTATTTTGACCAATGATGTCAATATCATCAGCATACGCCAGCAGCATAACACTCTTATAGAAAATTGTGCCGCTGCGTCTCAGGTCAGCAGCTCGGATGATCTTCTCCATGACTATATTAAAAAAGTCGCACGATAAGGAATCACCTTGTCTGAAACCTCGCTTGGTATCGAAAGGAAGGGAGAGGTCCTTCCCGATTTTCACTGCACTGCTGGTGTTGTTCAGTGTCATCCTGCAAAGACGTATTAGCTTCGCAGGAATACCAAATTCAGACATGATGGAGTAGAGGTGACTCCTTATTGGACTGTCGAAGGCGGCTTTGAAATCGACAAAAAGATGGTGTGTATCGATTTGTTTTTCGAGGGTCTTTTCCAAGATTTGTCGGAGCGTGAAGATCTGGTCGATGGTGGACTTTCCAGGTCTGAAGCCACACTGATAAGGTCCAATCAGTTGGTTAACGATGGGCTTCAGTCTTTCACACAATACGCTCGACAGGACCTTATATGCGATATTAAGAAGGCTAATCCCACGGTAGTTGGAGCAAATGGTGGGATCGCCTTTTTTGTGGATTGGGCAGAGCACACTGAGGTTCCAATCATCTGGAATGCATTCTTCCGACCATATTCTGCATTGAAGTCTGTGAATGCATTTAAACAGAGCTTCGCCACCGGTCTTAAACAGCTCAGCCGGTAGACCATCGGCTCCTGCGGCTTTGTTGTTTTTAAGCCGAGCTATAGCTGTTAAGACCTCATTATAGTCGGGCAGCGGAACTTCAACGCTGTCATCCATAATTGGGGTTTCCGGGATATCATCTCCACTGGCGGGATTGTTGACAGCGTCGCCATTTAAAAGTCTAGAGAAGTGTTCCCTCCATAACATCAGTGTACTCTGGATATCTGTCACTAGATTCCCATTTTCGTCCTTGCAGGAAGAGGCTCCGGTCTTAAAACCATCGGCCAGGCGTCTTATTTTTTCGAAAAATTTTCGAGTCTCATTCCTGTCGCCATGCATCTCAATTTTCTCGCACTCACGCATTTCCGCCTCTCGTTTTTTTCGCCTGAAAATGCGTCTCTCTTCCCTCCTCTTCTCTCGGTATCGCTCCTTAACAGCACGCGTCACAACCGACTGCAGGGTGGCTTTGTAGGCGGTGTCCTTCTCTGCAGTGGCGTCGCGACACTCCTGGTCGTGCCACTGGTTTCGGCGAGGGCGGTGGTAGCCTATCACCTCTTCGGCAGCCGTACGCATAGAGTGGGATATGTGCGTCCACTGTCCGCATATATCGTCGATCGGAGGAGTGCTTTCTTGAAGCAGGAGTGAGAGTCGAGTAGCGAAGGCTTCGGCCGTCCGTTTTGACTGCAGCTTGTCGACGTCTAGCTTTCTTTGTGTAGGATTGCGAGCATTCTTAGCTGCGCACAGACGTGTGCGGATCTTGGCTGCGACAAGATAATGATCCGAGTCTATGTTAGCACCACGGATCGTGCGTACGTCTAGTACACTGGAAGAGTGCCTTCCGTCAATCAAAACGTGATCAATTTGGTTGCATGTTTTTTGATCAGGGGACATAAGGGAGATAAGGGGGCGATCTTCACATGGCAACGTGTCTGACTGCCTCAACTTGGCGAGGCCAGCATTATCCATGTCGAAATCGTCTCAAGTCGACTCAAACCTCCGCGTGGTGTCTCCTGGAAACGTCAAAAAAACTATCATACCGATATACTTTGGCGGCGAATCTGAGCGGCGGGCTTCCTTTGGTCATCAAGCAAAGGTTGTGCGTTGGGTTTGAAGCCCACCATGTAATAAAAATATTTCAATGAAAAGTTTAAGAACAATCAGTGAATAGTATTTATAAAATGGGCGAAAAATAGTGAAAAAGATTGTGTAGAAGGAGTGGGAGACACAAAGCTCCCACTCCTCTAAGCTTCAATGTTCAAAGCTTCAAACATGTTTCATCTGAGGAGATTTACACCTTGAATACACATTTTTTCAAATTTAAAAGGCGCATCTATAGAAAAAGTCATGAAGAACTGAGTCAAGACGAGTCGTTGAACTAGACTACGTTATTATTACCAAGGATGTAAATTTGAAGTTTAGAAGTAAACGTAATATTGAAGGAACTTGAATTTAATATTGAAGGAACAAATTTAACTTTAGTGCAAACTAAACAAAACTGAAGTTAACTCTTTCAGGATCACATTTGTTTAAGAAATATTTTTGAAAAAAGAATAATATTTAAGAAAAATCAATGGAACATCGAGCAATTAGACTAAACTTTATTTCACGGAGTTTCAAAAATCTTTCTTTATCAGAGAGTCCAAAAATATATGTATTCATGTGCTAAAATCATATTAGGGGTATTCACACTGACAAGGGTATAACTTAGGTTCATATTCTGCTTTAGTGACCATTTTTATTCCGGCATAAATATTACCTAATCGTTGGAAATATATTTTCACTTATTCTCTTCACCCTTAGAGTATATCAGATTTTAATGCATACCAGTAATTATGATGGCTAATCTAGGTTTATTGACAATCCCCGTGCTAACAGTATGTTTTATATCGTTTGCTACAGATACGCAGGTACAATAACCAGATTTAATGTCCCACTTCCATGGTTTTGCATCTTAAAAGGAGGGCTCATGGCAACCTATCTTTTTATGTGACATACACGGAGAAAACTGTTGTGCATTATTAATGCACAAGCTGTTCATAACTATAAAATGTTTAGGTACATTTTTGAATATGCAGCTTTGCGCATAAATTATGCCTAATAATCATAAATTCTGCACAATCTATTAAAATTGTGCATAAGTTATACACAAAAAATGTGCACAGTTTGTGAACATTGTTCATAGCTTAATTATTTGAAAATTAAACTCTATTGATCATAATATATGAACATTGTGCATGAACGACTATCAACACTTATTGTTCATGAGTTATGCCTACTTGTGCATAGATTTTGCCCAACATTTTGATATGTGTGTATCTTGTTCATAAGTTGTGCCCATTTTTGCATAGATTATGAACAATGCGTACACATATGGATAATGAGTATGCATTAATTGCAAGTTAGTTTCACTTATGTTCTTTGCGTCAAGAGTGCTGGTTGTGTTTAGAAGCGACAGTAGTGTGTTATAAATCATTTAATATTATTTAGAAATATATAATTGTGTAAATAAAAAAAACCAGAGGTAAGTATTGAGTTATTATCATATATTTATCACTGCAGTTATGACATTTAACGATGGTTTTTTTAATGACGAAATAGTGTACATACATTGAAGTTTTAGAAATCTGCATTGACACTTAATACAAAAATGTGAGACCATGTGGATGTTGCTAGACAATATACTTTTTTTAATACATTTCTGTTTATTTTTTTACTTTTAATTCAGATTTAATTAATTGAAGTCTCGAAGGTGCTGGCAGCAATTTTTAAGCCTGTGGCAAGAAAAACAATTGAGAAACAGACGTGGAAGGTTAGCACAGGCGACGCTAGGAATTCCGTCGTCGTTGAAATAAACAGCGCTGCTGACCAAAGTACTATAAACAAGCGTAAAGAATTTTGTGTGAGCAAGAACATAAATTTTCAACCATTTTTGATCATTCCTAAGTGTTCATTCTTAAGAGTGTGTTATAGTATTGTCGATATAATTTTATTAGAAGACGCCACATATTTATTACTTAATGAATACCAAATTAAAAATTTTGATTTGCATTATTATGCTTATATTATTGGGGAAAGAACGGAAAATGATGTATTAAAATCCATTACAGAAATTGAATTTCCTAAACCCTTTGAGCTTCATCCAATATTAAGCACTAGACTATGTTTTATGATAAGAATTTTATAGAAATGTAAAAAAATCAATGACTTTATAAATTATATAAATAAACATGTTAATACTGAAGTATATGATTTATTGAATTTTAATATGTATATAATATACTATGTATATAATATTAGTTATTAAGCAATTGTACTTTGAAATAAAGACTTTTGAAAACAAAATTAAATTTAGTTTCTTTGATATTAGCAGGAGGTGTAAATATTTTTTCCTATTTGTTCACAATCTATGAAAATGATGTTCATAACCTATGCACAGTTGTTCATAACCTATGCCCAGTTGTTCATAACATATGCATAGTTGTTCATAACCTGTGCATAGTTGTTCATAAACTATGTCCAGTTGTTCATAAAATATGCCCAGTTGTTCATAGTCTTTTCCCAGTTGTTCAGAATCTATGAAAATGTTGTTCACAATCTATGCCCAGTTGTTCATAAAACATGCTCATAGTGCTGAACTTAAGTTATAAACAAGTGTGCATAGATTATGAACAACTGTTCTTGGTCATTTTTCGTGAACAATTTGTGCATAAGTTGTGCCCATAGCGCATAATTTCTGCACACAATTCTCTCCGTGTACATAATTGAACCTTAGTCCAAATACGCATGACACAACCCTCCTCCTTTTCACTGGCTTGGGACAGGCTAGTGGCTTACCATCATCACGACCAGGCGGAGTTACTCAGAGAGTGAGAAATGCCATGTAAAACTTCTTAAGAACATGCACATGAACATTAGGCCGGATCAATCTTGTATGGATAAAAAAAAATTTCAGCCGGTCGGGGCTTCAAAAGTTAGACTGACTCGTTAAATTGATTTTTGCATGCTTTTTTCAAATCGGAGAAAATCCGCCGAAGCGGATTCTTTTGATTCTCCTGCAGGTCCTTTTGATAAAAAAAGCATGTTTTTTGCTTCTAACTTTTTATTTTTCACATAACGCATACCCTCATCTGCTAAAATATTAAATTTCTTACTTATACCAACATTATGGATTTCAGTTTTGTTACTTAAATATTAGCCTTTTTATAGAGTTTTCACTGTAGTGTGTTGTATGGGAGGTGAGTGTGTACGTAGGCGGATGACGTCCACTTATCTTCCACAATTTAGTGTTGATAGATATAAAATCAATCGTATCAAATTTTTTTTGCATGTAGCTTCAAGAGAAGACAATTTATGGAATTTTCAAATTTGGGGTTGTATGGGAGGTGGGCGTATTTGTAGGTGGATGATGCCCATTGTACTAACACGTCTTAGCTTTAATTTAAAAATAATTCATACTCAATTTCATTTTTGTAGGTTTGACAGAAGCCTCGTTACATAGTTTTCGATTTTGGGGTTGTATGGGAGGTGGGCGTGTTAGCTGATGCATGACGCCTACTTTTATAACGTACCTCAGTTTGGACATAGAATACACAAATACCGAGTTTGAGTTTAATAGCTTAAATATTAGCACTGTTATAGAGTTTTTACTGTTATGGTTGTATGGGAGGTAGGCGTGGTTTTCATCCGATGTAGCCCATTCTCGAACTTGACTTATGTTTTTTAAAAAAGCTTAAACATCGAATTTCAGTACGATAACTAAAATTCAAAATTACGGCTGTAATCGTGTCCACAGACAGACAAACAGACAGTCAACTCTTTTAAAATTTATAACTCAATCAAAAACAAACATTTTTCCAAAAATTTTATTATTGTAGAGAATTGAAAAAATTACAAGGAAAAACATTAAAAAAAAATATATTTTTCACTCCAACATGGAAAAAACGGGGCCTCGTGGTTGCAGCGCTTGGAGTAGCAAAAATTGTCCGATCTAGGAAAAAATTACTTTTTTAAATCAATCAATTAAAAATTTTTTTTCAATTTTTGGTGATGTTCCAAATTTGTAAGTCGGCAAATCCAGAAAAAGTAAACCTAAACCTTAAAAAACAAAAATGCTTTAAGTTCAATAAAAAAACATGCAACGTTAAGGATATTGTTTGTGTTTTCCTACGGTAAAAGCATTTTGTAAAAAACATATTGTATCCTTAAATTTTAACTGATTTTATTGAATGTTTTTAGTTTTTGTAATTTGGTATTTCGCGATTTAAATATCAAAGCACAGTTACATAATATTCACAACTGAAACATTTTCTATTGAAAAGTGAATATTAAAAGTTTTTAAAAAAATCATTTTCTATCGAAAAATATAATTTAAAAAAGTGATTCAAGAGTGAAACGTGAGTGACAATTTTTATTGATAAGTTGGATTATCTTGGAAAATAATTGGCTGGCACAATTTATATCTTGGATTTACTTTTTATATAAGATTAGTGAATTTTGTATTTTTTTAAATCAAGCAGACGCAATTATTTTTCATTAAAAACGCATTTGAAGAACTGAAACGTGAGTGACATATAATTTTCTGTTTATTTTTGTATTAGAAATGTACTTTTGTATTACATATATGAAAAAAATATAGAGAAAATTATAGTTATATCCGGATTCATATAAGAAAACAAACTTAGCAAAGATTAAAAAGATCTAATTAAATCATTATTTTAAGCCGTTGGTCTCGACGGAATTGCTAATAGGTCAGTTATATAGACAAATTTGGCGCGGTTTTTGGTTTTTAATGAGCCTAAGGATCAGCGAATTAGGTTTTCGTACAGTTCAGGGCTAACATACAGATTCGGATGCAGGACCGGAATTAATTTTGTTCAAATGATTTATATCTGAAATAGTTTTTGTGTTGTTTTTATATTATGAATTATTTGTTAAACTTTGGCCAATTTGTTTTTTGTGTTGTTTTGTAGATTAACCACGATGCAAAAAAAAATACAATTAAAATTATTTTGAAACGTGAGTGACACCAACGTGAAACGTGAGTGACAAAATCAATATATTAATATTGTGAGAAAAAAATAAATTTGTTCCTGCAGTTAAAATTTCGACTCAATTTCTTTACGGAAAAATACTTTATTCCATATATTAACTGAAACAATTCGCAGAATTTAAGCAATTTGTTAGAAGAACTCGAAAAATTCAAATCGTCCGGAAACGTGAGTGCCACACCATTTAAAGATAGTTTTTTTGAAATGTGTAAATATATATAAAACTCTTTGCATGAACTTGCATGAAAAAAAAAAAAACAAAAAAACTTATAATAGTTAGCCTAAGATTTATTGTACCCATTTAATTTTATATTAAACGCTTTTAGATTTAATAGAGAAAAATTTATGTTTAGTGCTATGCTTGAAACGAGAGTGACACTGGATTTGCCGAAGTGTTTTTTTTCGAAAAAAATATTGACTTTAAAAATTCATAAGCAATCGAAAAAAAATTAAAAAAAGCTCGTGTCATACGATAGCGAATCAAGTTTTAAAAAATACAAAAAAAAAAATTTCGTCAAAAAAAGAATCCGCTACTGCAACAACCAGTACGAAAAACATGGCTTCGAGATAAACGCGTTCAAAGTTTGTGTATAAAGAAAAAACAGGTTAAAATTACAAATGCGCTCTCACTAATCCGGCTGTAACTTTTGAACCCATAGGAATTTTTCCATGAAATTTTTCTTAGAATCTTAAGAATATTTACTTAAATACAATATTATAAAAAAGTCGATTTCAGAAAACGGCCAATGTCATGTCTCCCCTTCAATTAAATATGACTTATTTAAGGTCTTCCATGGGACAGGCAAGAGTTGTAGATCTTGCTATTTTATCCATTGAAAACTAGCTTGAAATCAATATTACTGATACCGATGAGGTTATTTCAAATATTGCAAATCTTAAAGTAAGAAATGTCAGTATTTAAGACAGCTCACTTTTAATGCATCAAAATGGTACGAAAATAGTAACAAAATTGGTTTGTTTTTTTTTTTCCTTAATTTTAGAATATTGAACCATATAAAAATAAATATGTATAAAACCATATAAATATAAAGTTGAAGAGATTTTTATAACATATCTTTAAAACCTTAAAAAAAAAACGGAATCTTGGATGTTAGCGAAACATTTTTGAAATTTTATTGGAAGTATTGCCTTTTGACTTTTAAAATATCTGCACTTTTTCATAAACAAGAAAGTTTTGCAGAATAAAAAATAAGGTCTTACTAAGTTCTTTAATTTTCAATAAACATCTATTATCTTTTTGTCTAGCTTTCTCACTGAGTTTCATTAGTATCAGGTTATTTTTGTACGTACCTTCCATACAAAATTATGTAAATATTAAATATAGATCCTAGGGAGGAACCCCTAAGGTCTTATCCATTTCTACCATTTTCAGTGCACATCTATTTCTCTAGTTGCATAGCCGTTTGACCAAATTTTGTTAAGATTGGCCAACTTTGGTATGCATCTTCCATACAAAATAATGTAAAAAATTAATATAGGAAAAAAATCCAAGAAAAGTACCCCTAGGAACTGACCGATTTCAACCATTTTTGCAATTTTTCTTTATTTTAATAACCGCGGAATTTTAAATAAAAATGTTTCGCCTGCGATAATTACTTTTAACCCTCTTTTAAATCATTTAATTTATAAAAAATAAAATATTTTTATTAAAAATCGAGTGGTAAAATTCTTGCCTGCATGCGATTTTACTGCCTACTTTTTGCCTGTAAATAAAAATGTAACATTTTTGTTCTATTTTTTTAACAATTTGTTATTGTTTGTCATCTGTTTTTTTTTTCGGAAAACATAAAGAAAATAATAAAAAACTAGTAAGGTATATCTTCGACTTGGCCGAAGTTAAAATACCCCCACGGCCGATTCTTAAGGGTGGAAGAATCTTAAATTGGAGGGCTTTTTGTATGAGATTCTGAGAGATTTTATTATTTTTATGTGTCTAAAATACAAACATATCAAATTGTTTTCCTCCAGCTTAAATATAAGCTTTTTTATAAAGTTTTAAATTTTGGGGTTGTATGGGAGGTGGGCGTGTTAGATTGTGTATGACGCCCATTTTTCTAACATACCTTAGTTTCGACATAGAATACACAAATACCGAGTTTCTGTCTTGTAACTTTAATATTAGCCTCTTTATAGATTTTTCAATTTTGGGGTTGTATGGGAGGTGGGCGTGTTAATCTGTGGATGACGCCCATTTTTATAACACACCTCAGTTTTGACATTAAATACACAAATACCAAGTTTCCATCTTGTAACTTTAATATTAGCCTCTTTATAGATTTTTCAATTTTGGGGTTGTATGGGAGGTGGGTGTGTTAATGGGTGGATGACGCCCATTTTCAAAACACACCTCAGTTTTGGTATTGAATACACAAATACCGAGTTTCCGTTTTGTAACTTTAATATTAGCCTCTTTATACACTCAGAAAAAAGCTTATCGGAATATGATAAAAAAGGCATCATATTTAGAGAAAAATGGTATAGACTTTGCTCCAGAGAATGCTATTCTCTAATTTCGATACTAAAAATTCTCTAAAAATGATAAAAAGTTTCCATGAAAAAGAAAAATATATCGTTTTTTGAGAAAAAACTTTTTATTTTTGAGAAAAGATTTGTTTTTATTGAACAAAATACTTCTCTTAGTGAATTTTTTATCAAAATATAAGAAAAGTTTTTCATTTTCAATAAATTTTTCTCTATAAATGAGAAATTTTTGTGCGAGAAAAATACTTATCATTATTAGAGACATTGAAATGTTTCCATTTCTTAGAAATAAAGAAATATTTCTTCGAAAATGTGAAAATTTATTCTAATTTAAGAAAATTTTATTTGAAAAAGAGAAAATTTTTATATCGAAAATAGAGAAATTTTTTACCGGAGCAAGGTATGTGTTTTTTTCTCAGTGTAGATTTTTAAATTTTGGGGTTGTATGGGAGGTGGGCGTGTTAATGTGTGGATGACGCCCATTTTTATAACACACCTCAGTTTTGACATTAAATATACAACTACCGAGTTTCCATCTTGTAACTTTAATATTAGCCTCTTTATAGATTTTTCAATTTTGGGGTTGTATGGGAGGTGGGTGTGTTAATGGGTGGATGACGCCCATTTTCAAAACACACCTCAGTTTTGGTATTGAATACACAAATACCGAGTTTCCGTTTTGTAACTTTAATATTAGCCTCTTTATAGATTTTTAAATTTTGGGGTTGTATGGGAGGTGGGCGTGTTAGTGGGTGGATGACGCCCATTTTTCTAAGACTTCTCAGTTTTGATATAGAATACACATATACCAAATTTCAGTATTGTAACTTTAGTATTAGCTTCTTTGTAGAGTTTTCAATTTTGGGGTTGTATGGGAGGTAGGCGTGGTTTTCATCCGATTAAGCCCATTCTCGAACTTGACCTTAGTTTTTTTAAAAAAAGCTTAAATATCGTATGTCAATACGATAGCTTCAAAATTACGGCTGTAATCGTGTCCACAGACAGACAGACGGACAGACGGACAGACGGACAGACAGACGGACATGGCTAAATCAACTCAGGTGGTGATGCTGAGCAAGAATATATACACTTTTCCATACCTACCACGCCTCCTTTTGGGTGTTACACACGTCGTGACAAAATTAATATACCCCTTACGCAGTACGCGTGGGGGTATAAAAATATTTTTTTAAAAATATCTTTATATATAAAATTCTTCTGTACATGGCTTTGTCATTGAACTCCTCTTAAACGGCTGAACCGATTTGAATGAAATTTGGTGAGTACATGCGGCTGGGTCTGTAGATAGTTTGTATCTAAAGTTTAGGTGGCGCTGTTATTATCCGATAGGTGGCGCTGTTATTGCTGTGGGAGTGTTTAAAGGGTTATTTGAGATTATAACTCAGAAACGAATTAAGAAATTGTCATGATTCTTTCACTACACCATTACTTTTTGTGCATAAAAAATTACAAAAATACAAAATTAATAAAAATAAACAAACAAAAAACATTGAATTTTTATGATAGTTTGGCTTGATTTTTCGATCGTATAAACCGTTATTAAAGTTTTATGAGAGAAACTTTGAAGAAACCCTATAATTATGCATACCATATAAGAGAAGATTAAAAATGCCATTTTTGGTTTTCAATATTTTTTGAACAGCAATTATTTTTATCAAAGCTTTTTGCGAAATACAGAAATTCGTTAAGGTTTTTTTTGAAAAATTATAAAAATTAGAAGGAAAACGTAAATGAAAAGAATGCAAAAATGATTGAACGGACAATTAGTCAAAATTTTAAACAAAAAAGAAATGAATGGAATTTTTTGTAAAATGACCGAGTTATTCACTTTCAAAAGTGCTGACTTTCATTTTTAATTGATTTTTGATTCTATTTCAACAGAAAATAAAATAAGTACCTACTAAAAAGTTTTTCTGTATTTTAGGTACGAAAGTTTTTATAGAGCCAATTTGTTGGAAATTTAAGAAACTTGCACGTTCTTATAGAAAACGAAATTTGTCTAATAAAATACTTCTAAACCTAGAATGTTACTTACCACAAAGGTATGCAACTACCAAATTGCAATAACATATCTTTGAAAATTCTTGCAAAGCAAATTATTTACCTTACATATTTAAGATGTTGGATGAATCTGAATTCGATGAGGACCTTAGTATGTTTGGCGATGCGAAAAAATGTCAAATATTTGGGCATAAACGGTTAAATATAAAAACGTGACCACAAAGGTATAACTACCAAACTGCAATAACATGACTTTGATAATTCTTGCATGGCAAATTATGTGCATGGCATTTACCTTTAATATTTAAGGTGTTGGAACGAATCTGAATTGGACGAGGACCTTAGTAAAGCACAAAATTTCAGAATAATTGCGTGAAAAATTGGGAGAACTTTGTTAACCTTCTGAAGGTTTTTTATACACTAAACCTGTAAGGTCAAGGGTATATTATCTTTGTACAAACGTTGGTTACAAAAAGTATAAAATGGGCGTGATCCGCCCATGAACATGCCCACATCCCATACAACCCACAATATTAAAAGGTTCATATTTGACTTTGAAAGATGAATCTTCGCATAGAAACATTTTATATCAAAACTAAGGTGTGCACAAAAAATGGGCGTCATTTGCCCACCAACACGCCCACCTCCCATATAACCTGCTATGGTTAAAACTCTCTAAAGAGGTGTGTATATATGAGCTACAAAGATAAAACGAGGTATGTGAGATTATTGTATTAAAAGTAAGATGTGTTCACAAAATGAGCGTCATCCGCTCATGAACAGGTCCACCTCCCATACAACACACAATATTAAAAACACTATTAAATGTTCATATTTGATAGTTGAAACTTCGTATGGGAACATTTAATATCAAAACTGCGGTGTGCACAAAAAATTGACGTCATCTGCTCACCAACACGCCCACCTACCACACAAACCACATTAGTTAAACCTGTATTACTTCTTTAGGTACAAATAATGCATGGATTTTTATAGGAAGTTTTTTTATAAGAAGTCTATTGGTTTTAGTATTTTAATACATATTTAAATGTTAGGGTATTTCATAGTTCATATTTCATAGGGTATTTCTTAGTCGGGCTAGACCGACTTTAGACTTTCTTTGAATATTTTATGATTATATATAAAAATCACATGTCACTATGTTGGTTTTCGCTAAAATCCGAAACCACACATCCGATTTAAAAGAAACTTTGTGAATGTATGAGGGTGGTTTGAGCTTGAACGATAGTTTTCGAACCGATAGGTGGCGCAGTTGTCGATTTTTACAAAAAGTTTTAATTATGTCAACGAATTTTTTTTTTAATTTTAATCATACTTCACCACAAATATGAATTTTCATCTAACGCTTCAATGTTTTTTAATTCGATTTCAAGTATTTGTATAGGAAAATAGGGTAAAAGTTAATATTTGAACAGAATAAACATTAATGAATATCAAAGTTTTAAAATTATTAACCAAAAACGTAAATTTTACTAGAAACTTTTAAATAAAATATGCTAAAAATGCCAACTATTTTAAAGAATCATATCTCATAAGCAACCACAAGAATCGAGCTGCGTCGGGTATTATAAGCTAGTATAATATATTTTAATAATATGTTTCAAAATATATATTTACTTATATCATCAAAAAATTTCCTATAATTTTCACAAAAACTAAGATTAAGTACAAAACTAAGGATAAAGTCAAATACGAATAAACTCAAAATAAAAATTTAATTTCATTAAAATAATTAAGTTAAAATCAAGTGAAGCCTAGTTAAAATTAAGTCACAATTACTAAAAATCAGGTCAGAATCTAAACGTTATCATGTACTTAAACTCAAAAAAAAACCATGCTAATCACTTCGAATGAATCCATTAAGTCAAAACCTAGCAAAAATTCAAAACAAAACAAAATTTGCCTCTATTTGAAACATCGTTCTATTCAGTTAATTTTTTTAACCTTGTTAAACCTTAAGTGGTATTTTGGACAGAATTAGTGTTTAAGGCGGTATTTTTCAAAATTTTGGTTTATTGGAAAAATCATGTGATTTTTGGATACGCATCTTTTTAACGCCAAAAATCAAAAATTTCATAAAAAATAATTTAATTGAGAGCTAAAAATGCCTACTATGTAACAAAATAGCAAATTCTCAGAACTTTGACATTCTAGATTTGTTTAGTATTTATAAATATTTGTTACTCAACCCTTCATTGGTCAATCTTTATGATACGCTCATTAAAATTTTCTTTGTATATATTTTCACAGCTTAAATAATTAATCATAACATGACAAAAAAGGCAAAATTGTCAATTAAGTGACATAAATATCATTTGTAACGGTTTCATATGTCAACTCAAAAAAAAAAACAAAAACTCTCACAAAGACTTTTTGCAAAATTATAGCGAATTTCTTCAGACGCTACTTTTATACAAAAGTCAATTCCCAGGAAACACTTTGTGGCAATAACAAAACATCTCAAGTAAGACGAATGAGTGCTCTCAAAGGCTTGAGTGTGTCTCTGGTTTATTTTCATACTTATTTGTATAAATATAAAAAATAAAGAAGTTAAACAAGCTGTTTTTTAATTCCGCGAATTATTAGATAAAATATATAAGGGGAAGCTTAAAAGATAATGATGACGGTAAAGTGTGCTCAAAGAGATATGTTGGTTATTTTTAAACTTTTAAATAACTTTTTCGTCTGTACGATTTAGTTATTTTGACAATGATTACTAAGAAATGAACATGATATATTTAGAGTATGCTTTAAAAAGGCTTATGAAATAAAATAAAGTGGCAACATAATGCTTTCTATTTACTGTTATTTTACATTTTATGATTTTGGATTTAATAGTTTTAAGAACTGATTTTGCTAGCAGATTTCTTTTGGCAATATTGTATATTTTTATACCTACTCAAGGAAATATTATCTGAATGCTTATTTTTGAGTTACTAAGAATTTTTGTGAAACTAAAGACTGAAACAACGTTTCTTTTTCCGAAAATAAACTTCGAATACTCAATCATTTCATAATCTGTTAAAAAATGAAAACAAAGTTCTTCCCTCTCAAAATAGTGCTGTCGTTAGTTTGTTTTCATAACCACTATTCAAACATAAAAGTTAATACTTTTTAGTTCAGAAATAAGCTCTAAATATTCAATCAATTTCGACAAGCTGAGCAACTTTACTTTTAAAGTAACACAGAAAAGTGTTGAAATAATATTGATTTATTTTTACTTTTTATTTACTTTTTTTTACTTCACCACCACGTTATGCTGCATGATCGAATAAATGGGGTAAAACATAAATTGTTTACCCTTTGCAGCATACTCATATAAAAAAAAACACAATCCCCTTTCAAAATGTTCTTAACTTTATAACATGCAGTTTGTTACGTAAGACATACAAAGACGATTTGATTGATTGAGAGCATTTTTTGGGTTTGTTACTATGTGGCGCCTGTTGGAAAAACCATGCAATATTCGCTTGCGGTGATGAAAGTTGTATGAAGTAGTGATGAGGTTTTTGAGATGCTTGAGAAAATTTAAAGATGATGTGTTTTTTTTTCAAAAGATTTTAAAAGATGCACTACTCGTAAACCTTAACAAGAGTTAAAAAAAGTTTAATTTGGATTTATATAAACACGGTAGGAATATGATGAAGAGCATGCGTCACTTTTAAAAATGGATGAAATTTCATTTGCGTTGGTAATGGCAATGACGCAATCGGAGTCAATGTCGTTGTTTATGTTCGCGTCAATTCCAATGTCGATTTCTGTGTCGATTTTGATGTTGATGTCGATATCCTTGTCGATATCAGTGTAGTTGTCGATGTCGAAAAAATTGGGTGAAATTTCAGTACCGTTAATAACGGAAATGATGAAATCTATGTCAATGTCGATGTGATTGTCGATGACGATGTCGGCGTCATTGTCGATGTTGATGTTGATGTCAATGTTGATATCGATGTCGAAGTTGAAGACGATGTTTGATGTTGATGTCGATGGGGATGTTCATGCGACGTTGTCGATGTCAAAAAACAATTGGGTGAAATTTCAGTACCGTCGGCAACGGGAATCACGAAATCTATGTCAATGTCGATGTCGTTGTCGATGACGACGTCGACGTCGTTGACGATGTTGATGTTGAAGTTGATGTCGATGTCGATGTCGATGTCGATGTCGATGTCGATGTCGATGTCGATGTCGATGTCGATGTCGATGTCGATGTCGATGTCGATGTCGATGTCGATGTCGATGTCGATGTCGATGTCGATGTCGATGTCGATGTCGATGTCGATGTCGATGTCGATGTCGATGTCGATGTCGATGTCGATGTCGATGTCGATGTCGATGTCGATGTCGATGTCGATGTCGATGTCGATGTCGATGTCGATGTCGATGTCGATGTCGATGTCGATGTCGATGTCGATGTCGATGTCGATGTCGATGTCGATGTCGATGTCGATGTCGATGTCGATGTCGATGTCGATGTCGATATCGATGTCGATGTCGATGTCGATGTCGATGTCGATGTCAATGTCGATGTCGATGTCGATGTCGATGTCGATGTCGATGTCGATGTCGATGTCGATGTCGATGTCGATGTCGATGTCGATGTCGATGTCGATGTCGATGTCGATGTCGATGTCGATGTCGATGTCGATGTCGATGTCGATGTCGATGTCGATGTCGATGTCGATGTCGATGTCGATGTCGATGTCGATGTCGATGTCGATGTCGATGTCGATGTCGATATCGATGTCGTCCTGAGCTGACGTCCGCCACTACAACTCCAGTATTCCAATGTGCTACAAGCAGATAAAGCTCGGCCCGAGAAGATCTCATCGCTAAGATGAGATTTGCAGAAGAAGAAGCACTCTTAAAGGAGGAGTACTGCTCACAATAAAAAATGTTGCTCTCAAACAGAAGAACGTAAGTCCAGCCCTAAAGAACGGTGTATTCAAATTAGATGAACTTTACGATGTCATCGAAAGCTGTCGGAGAAACTGTATAGAAAAAAAAGGAAACAAGGCGATCAGCTGTTTCGAAATTAAAAGTTGCCACAAAAGTGGCTAATAAACGCCCTCCTTCAACTGCTAGACCAAAAAGAGCAACTTCCAGCCTAGTTAATCCTGGGACCAGAAGAACATTTCAATTTCAATTTCAATTTCAATTTCAACTCCAATTTCAATTCCAATTTCTATTTCAATTCTAATTTCAATTTCAATTTCAATTTCAATTTCAATTCCAATTTCAATTTCAATTTCAATTTCACTTTCAATTTCAATTTCAAATTCAATTTCAATTTCAATTTCAATTTCAATTTCAATTTCAATTTCAATTTCAATTTCAATATCAATTTCAATTTCAATTTCAATTTCAATTTCAATTTCAATTTCAATTTCAATTTCAATTTCAATTTCAATTTCAATTTCAATTTCAATTTCAATTTCAATTTCAATTTCAATTTCAATTTCAATTTCAATTTCAATTTCAATTTCAATTTCAATTTCAATTTCAATTTCAATTTCAATTTCAATTTCAATTTCAATTTCAATTTTAATTTCAATTTCAATTTCAATTTCAATTTCAATTTCAATTTCAATTTCAATTTCAATTTCAATTTCAATTTCAATTTCAATTTCAATTTCAATTTCAATTTCAATTTCAATTTCAATTTCAATTTCAATTTCAATTTCAATTTCAATTTCAATTTCAATTTCAATTTCAATTTCAATTTCAATTTCAATTTCAATTTCAATTTCAATTTCAATTTCAATTTCAATTTCAATTTCAATTTCAATTTCAATTTCAATTTCAATTTCAATTTCAATTTCAATTTCAATTTCAATTTCAATTTCAATTTCAATTTCAATTTCAATTTCAATTTCAATTTCAATTTCAATTTCAATTTCAATTTCAATTTCAATTTCAATTTCAATTTCAATTTCAATTTCAATTTCAATTTCAATTTCAATTTCAATTTCAATTTCAATTTCAATTTCAATTTCAATTTCAATTTCAATTTCAATTTCAATTTCAATTTCAATTTCAATTTCAATTTCAATTTCAATTTCAATTTCAATTTCAATTTCAATTTCAATTTCAATTTCAATTTCAATTTCAATTTCAATTTCAATTTCAATTTCAATTTCAATTTCAATTTCAATTTCAATTTCAATTTCAATTTCAATTTCAATTTCAATTTCAATTTCAATTTCAATTTCAATTTCAATTTCAATTTCAATTTCAATTTCAATTTCAATTTCAATTTCAATTTCAATTTCAATTTCAATTTCAATTTCAATTTCAATTTCAATTTCAATTTCAATTTCAATTTCAATTTCAATTTCAATTTCAATTTCAATTTCAATTTCAATTTCAATTTCAATTTCAATTTCAATTTCAATTTCAATTTCAATTTCAATTTCAATTTCAATTTCAATTTCAATTTCAATTTCAATTTCAATTTCAATTTCAATTTCAATTTCAATTTCAATATTTTTGTTGGTGATTTTGATTTGAATTTCAATTTCTCTAGATACTGATTTTGATTTTGATTTTGATTTTGATTTTGATTTTGATTTTGATTTTTATTTTGATTTCAATTTCAATTTCAATTTCAATTTCAATTTCAATTTCAATTTCAATTTCAATTTCAATTTCAATTTCAATTTCAATTTCAATTTCAATTTCAATTTCAATTTCAATTTCAATTTCAATTTCAATTTCAATTTCAATTTCAATTTCAATTTCAATTTCAATTTCAATTTCAATTTCAATTTCAATTTCAATTTCAATTTCAATATCAATTTCAATTTCAATTTCAATTTCAATTTCAATTTCAATTTCAATTTCAATTTCAATTTCAATTTCAATTTCAATTTCAATTTCAATTTCAATTTCAATTTCAATTTCAATTTCAATTTCAATTTCAATTTCAATTTCAATTTCAATTTCAATTTCAATTTCAATTTCAATTTCAATTTCAATTTCAATTTCAATTTCAATTTCAATTTCAATTTCAATTTCAATTTCAATTTCAATTTCAATTTCAATTTCAATTTCAATTTCAATTTCAATTTCAATTTCAATTTCAATTTCAATTTCAATTTCAATTTCAATTTCAATTTCAATTTCAATTTCAATTTCAATTTCAATTTCAATTTCAATTTCAATTTCAATTTCAATTTCAATTTCAATTTCAATTTCAATTTCAATTTCAATTTCAATTTCAATTTCAATTTCAATTTCAATTTCAATTTCAATTTCAATTTCAATTTCAATTTCAATTTCAATTTCAATTTCAATTTCAATTTCAATTTCAATTTCAATTTCAATTTCAATTTCAATTTCAATTTCAATTTCAATTTCAATTTCAATTTCAATTTCAATTTCAATTTCAATTTCAATTTCAATTTCAATTTCAATTTCAATTTCAATTTCAATTTCAATTTCAATTTCAATTTCAATTTCAATTTCAATTTCAATTTCAATTTCAATTTCAATTTCAATTTCAATTTCAATTTCAATTTCAATTTCAATTTCAATTTCAATTTCAATTTCAATTTCAATTTCAATTTCAATTTCAATTTCAATTTCAATTTCAATTTCAATTTCAATTTCAATTTCAATTTCAATTTCAATTTCAATTTCAATTTCAATTTCAATTTCAATTTCAATTTCAATTTCAATTTCAATTTCAATTTCAATTTCAATTTCAATTTCAATTTCAATTTCAATTTCAATTTCAATTTCAATTTCAATTTCAATTTCAATTTCAATTTCAATTTCAATTTCAATTTCAATTTCAATTTCAATTTCAATTTCAATTTCAATTTCAATTTCAATTTCAATTTCAATTTCAATTTCAATTTCAATTTCAATTTCAATTTCAATTTCAATTTCAGTTTCAATTTCAATTTCAATTTCAATTTCAATTTCAATTTCAATTTCAATTTCAATTTCAATTTCAATTTCAATTTCAATTTCAATTTCAATTTCAATTTCAATTTCAATTTCAATTTCAATTTCAATTTCAATTTCAATTTTTTTGTTGGTGATTTTGATTTTAATTTCAATTTCTCTAGATACTGATTTTGATTTTGATTTTGATTTTGATTTTGATTTTGATTTTGATTTTGATTTTGATTTTGATTTTGATTTTGATTTTGATTTTGATTTTGATTTTGATTTTGATTTTGATTTTGATTTTGATTTTGATTTTGATTTTGATTTTGATTTTGATTTTGATTTTGATTTTGATTTTGATTTTGATTTTGATTTTGATTTTGATTTTGATTTTGATTTTGATTTTGATTTTGATTTTGATTTTGATTTTGATTTTGATTTTGATTTTGATTTTGATTTTGATTTTGATTTTGATTTTGATTTTGATTTTGATTTTGATTTTGATTTTGATTTTGATTTTGATTTTGATTTTGATTTTGATTTTGATTTTGATTTTGATTTTGATTTTGATTTTGATTTTGATTTTGATTTTGATTTTGATTTTGATTTTGATTTTGATTTTGATTTTGATTTTGATTTTGATTTTGATTTTGATTTTGATTTTGATTTTGATTTTGATTTTGATTTTGATTTTGATTTTGATTTTGATTTTGATTTTGATTTTGATTTTGATTTTGATTTTGATTTTGATTTTGATTTTGATTTTGATTTTGATTTTGATTTTGATTTTGATTTTGATTTTGAGTTTGAGTTTGAGTTTGATTTTGATTTTGATTTTGATTTTGATTTTGATTTTGATTTTGATTTTGATTTTGAGTTTGAGTTTGAGTTTGAAATTCAGTTTCTTAATTTGTATTTGGATTTAACTGTGAAGTTAAATTTTGATGGTTTTTTATTCTAATTTTTTTTAACCTTTTTTTGAATTATTTTTAGCAAATCGGGCCATTAGCTACCGTATATATCGTATATAATCATTATTAATTATTTCCATTAGTACTGTTCAAAAAAAAGCTCTTGAGAATTATGGGGCTTTTTTGGGGTAGTTTTTTCCGGTTTAATTTAAAGCAATAATTTCTGTGCAGTTGGTCTGCTATTATGTTTTTAAAGTGCATTGCAATAATTGAGAGTGTTTTTCCCCAACACTCTACTAATGCTATAATAAGATTATTATGATAACACCAGCAGCATTAATAAATTAAAAAAGTCGTCAAAAAACTACAACAAAAGCAATAAAAAACCACAACAATAATGCCAAAAACTATACAATAAAAGCAGCACTAAAAGACCGAACAGTAGAAAATATTTTGTTTAAAAAAAAAATTATATTGATAAACGTACATGTATGTAACAGCTGTTTATTAACCCTTTAATATTGTGGTATTCAATGCTCATTGTTGTTGTTGATGGTTTTTGCGTTTTGTTGAAAAAGCTCATAATTTATCAACATAATTAGATTGGTTGAAGCTGCCAGCATTATGTTGTGACTGAAATTTATTGAGCAGAATTCAACTTTTTTTTTTGTGTTAAGTTTGTGGTGGGCTGAATAGCTTATTATTTTCCTAATGAGTAGAATAACATAGAGCTGCCAAATTTTTGAAATAAAAATTTAAATTATTTATTTCCAGGAATAGCAATTTTTAAAATTATCTCTGATTGCCTGCTGCATATTTTTATGCTGTCTTAAGATGTTATAAAAATGCTTAAATTTATTTTTAAAACATAAAAATCTATCTAGGTGGCACCATAAAAACGAAAATGCTTTAAGTTTTGTGGCTTTTAATTTTCTACTTTAATTTAAATTTATTACACAAACATAACAAAACATGCACTATAGTGCTACCACACTTTCGAGCATGTATGGCATGTTTATTGTTTGTGGTTCGTTCGATTTTAACTTGTTCTCTCACAGATAATTGTTCAGAGTTTGAATTATTATTAAATATGCGCTTTTATTTTGCATATTTCTCATAATGCTTTTGTTTTCTTTGTTATTTTGTGAAATTTGCATGTTTTTCGATTTTCATTTAATCGATTTAAATAATTTAATTATATTAAAATTACGCACAAATTGATGCTGACATTTTAATTGCAGCGGCAAGTGAATATGTTTAATTGGAATGCTTTCAGACTGAGTTAAAAATAATTAAAATAATAATTTAAATAATTATAGAGATATCCAGGTTAGCGCTGCATATTTCAAAAGGAAAAGTTGTCATTAATTTTCTTGTAAATTGTCGATTGAGTTGCATGACTCTAATTAAATTACTTTTGATAACCAGTTAACGATGACGGAATATTGCTTTCTTTAAATGCTTTGGGAACATATTCTACACATTATAAGCTATCGAAAAAGGCAAAAAATAATAGTTTTTTGGTCAAGTTTCATGACAACCTACTCTTAAGAATTTTCACTTCAAAAGTTTGCAATTAAAACTCTGTGATTTATTGATATATATTCTCTTTTAGCTAAGTTTTTAGACATATCAATAAATTATTATTCATGTATAGAGCTATACAAATTGCGCCATAGAATTCATAACATGCTTTTAGAATTTCAAAAGATTTGATTTCAATAAAATTTTTTTTAAGATCTCAGTAGAAACCGACAAAGCAAATTTTCCTTTATATGTATGTATATCTTGAGTATTCATAGAACTTCTATCACACCTGTTTGTGTATTTGTGGCTAGCAATAGTTAATCGCTTCAGACATGCATCATTTAATGCAGATACTTTGATGCTTAATAAAATATCAATGCACTTGTGATAAGTCATTGAAATTGATTTGCATTTAACTTTCTTTTCATTTTGTGGTTTTTGAATAGGAAAGCTTTTGTGGTGGTCTGTCTGTAACAAGCTTTTAAATCTCTTAAGACTACTACTACTCTTTTGCATGGATAATTGAATATCGTTAGACTTAAGTTGTCTTTCACTTTGTGGCTAGAAATATTCAGAGAAAACGATAAAACAACAACAACAACAGCGACAATAACCACAACAATTTTTAAACTAACAACACATTTTCACGCTTTATAGAATAGACAAACGATTAAACTCTGCTTTGCTAGTAAATATTTTGTCTGCTGCATATTTACCATTACAATTGACCATCATCACTTGATAATCTTCAGTTAAATGTTTGTGGTTTTGTTGAATGAAGCTTATAGATTGCATGAAGTAAAGAAATATGTTGAAAATATAAATAAAATAGAACCAAAATAACTGGTTTTTCTTTATAAAAGAATTACTGCGAAAATACTTTAAATACATAAAGGGTATTCACACTAACTTGGGTAGTCAGTTTGCTTAGAAATATACGGAACATTTGGTTTTTGTAAAGTGCCCTTATATCCCAAGTACCCATCTACTAATCTACTTTAGCTGAACCTCTGACTTGTTTGGGTAAATTCTTGCACGTGTTACCACCTTTTGCAAAAATAATTGAAAAGTGTTTTCTCAAACTATTGGGTTGCCACCAAATAATATGTTTTTTAAGATTTTTAAGATTCGGTACCGTGGATGCTATTGGAGGTTGCGGATAGTGGACGGCCTCTAGATATAGAGGTTAGCCGCTTTTTGCGGTCCCGGACAGGTAGCGGGTGATCAGCTAGGGTGTGGAAGGGCGTAGTGTTGGACAGGCACTGCCTCTTGATCGAACAAAAATCACATAGCCCTCAACTGGCACTGTCAAGGCGAGTCGGAGCCAATAGACTCTAAACTTGTAGGGTGTCTGCAAGACCTTAAAAATAGAATTTGCTTAGGGTTTGGGTCCCCACTACATGATAATTGCCCAATGAAAATCCAACCAGACGCGGATACAAAACACTACTACATTCACGATCACATCAAACGATAAACGGACAATGATTTACGGATATACACCTGAAATGTTCGGAGCCTTTATAGGGAAGGTGCCTCTGTCCAACAGGTTCGTTAAAATAAAGGCTGACACCACCGCCATCCAGAAACTGCGATGGAAAGTACAAGGCTGATCTAAGAGAAATGACTGGATATAGACTACAGCTGCCATGCGGAGAAGCGCAAATTTAGATGCGAATTTGTCGTAAGACGAAAACTACGTCAACTTGTTTCCTAGTTCACACCTGTGAATGAAAGGCTGGCCACAATCCGAATCAAGACGAAATTAAAATTTGTTTTCTCTCGTATCATACTTTAGGCATCACCTTTAAAAAATAGAGCGAAAATATCACCTTCCATTTAGGAGCGGGATCGAATCGGTTAATGTATGAAATACGTCATATTTTGTTAATTTCGAATACTTTTTCCTTCATGTATAAGTTTCGTGTGAAAAAGTTTATTGTTATATTAATAGGTTGTCAGGGCCAATTTTGTTGGGTAACGCAAAAAATGTTGAGTCAAAGTTTGGTCCAGATCAGAGGGATAATATATCATTATTATATATATTTTGTATAACCGATTCTTATTTTTTCATCCCCCAAAATTTTCAACCGAATTGATCTTACCCCAAAATTTCATCCCAATTTATCTACCCAATATCGGACTCCTTTCTGAGTTCCTCTCTACTAAATTCAGTTTTTTGAAAATTTGTATAACTATTTTTATTCCTCAAAATTTTAACTGATATATATTGAGGATAATATAATAATAAATTAAGATCAAGTTCATAATAGCTCCCAGAAAGTGGCCCCTGGGGAGGATGAAATGTATTGCCAGCTTTTATTATTTTTTCAAACATTTCATCTAAACACACACACTCCGTTTGGTCGCCCTTCTGAGCTACCACCCCCGAATCATTTATATAAAATGCTCGTTTTTGTAAAAACAGTGAAATTGTATCGTGGTGACCACTAGATATGTCAAATGCATCAAAAATTTATACTAATTTTTTCCCCAATATTCTTCCTGAATATACCTCTATCCGCAAATACAAAAAAACGAAAACTTTAGAAAAATTACGACAAATAATCCATAGCTTCTACTGTTTAACTCAAGGGTCGAATATATGACCAGCTTTTATTTTTTTTTTTTTCATCCAAAACTTTTCATCAGAACTAGTTTCTATAGGTCCCTCTACTCAATTTTCAACGTTTCAACATTTTTCTTAATGCTGTTGTATTTTTTGTAAAAGGACCTTTGTAGGGGTGGCAGATGGAGGGTAGTTAAGTAATATTGGAGGATAAAATTAGTATGAACTGATCATAATTTGACCCATCTAATAATCATCAAACGAAACAGTTACAGCGATTTCTAATGGAGTTGGAGGTGGATTGAAAGGAGGTGGGAAACTTCTATGGAAAAATAAATGTTTCGGATACAAAAATATGAATAGCTGGTCATGCAATCGATCCCTTGATGGGCCACCCCGAAAGAACTATGAACTATGTTTCGATATTTTAATTCAACAACCTAACAAGCGCTTAACCAACTGAACTACGAAATGATCTACCAACAACAACGTTACAAAATTTTCTAGTACAATAACCACAACATCACAACAAGTTAAACACACACAGCCAATACATGACAAAGCAGCCAGCATAGTGAAAACAACAACAACATTACAACAAGCTAGACACACAACCAACGCATGACAAAGCAGCCATCACCTATAAGAAGAATTTTTATAGCTTGCATATAATTCACAACACGTTCTGTGAATAGATTATTTAAGACTAGTCAGTTGTGTCGGTAGTGAGGGCCGCTCGAAGACGTAGTGTCTTGTCCGTCTTTTACTTGACAACGAGTAAACTAATTTTTTAAGCAAAACACCGAGAGGCGGGTTGCTTGATACATACATAGTTGTTAGATTTCGTATATATAAGTCGTGTTTGGGTTAGACTTCACCGCGGCTTCGGTCAGTCGGCTATCCCTCTGAATACTTAGCTTGTCGTGTATAGGTTGGACTTCACCACGGCTTCGGTCAGTCGGCTATCCTCCCGAATACTCCATAGTTGTGATGGTCGTATTTGGGTCGGACTTCACCGCGGCTTCGGTCAGTCGGCTATCCTCCTGAATACTTATCGTTAAGCTAACCATTAGGGATTATATGAATAAAGAGTGTTTTATATTTATAATTTTATTATTGAAAACAATTATAATTGAAAATAATATTTATTTTAAATAAAATATAATTGAAAATAATATTTATTATAAATAAAATAAAATTAATTTATTAAAAATAAATAATAAGTTATTTATACTACTAAAGAAATATATATATATATATACTAGCTTATACTTTTATATATATACTTTTATATATATATATATTTATATATATACTTTTATATATATATATATTTATATATATATATAAAAATAAATAATAAGTTATTTATATTACTTAAGAAATATATATATATATATACTAGCTGCTACCCGGCGCAGCTACAACTTTTCCAGTGCCTGTCCCAGATTGTCAATAGAAGGCCATCAACAAATAGTAACGCCACACTGAGTTTCAATATTCTTTGACCATTATTTTCAAAGCTATTAAATATATAAATTTCTTTTTTATGGATGGAACCACACACCTTGTCCAATACCCAAAAGCAATTCAATTTAAAAAATGTGTCTTATTTGGATGGAGCCACACTCCTTGTACATTGCCCATTCTAGTCTTCCAGTAGCAGGACAACACAAAAATAGTAACTTCACTCTGAGTTAATATGTTATGTGAGTTTTACTTCCATAACTATTCTTTATCGAAAATTCGAGTTGTATGGGCGTAGCCACGCCCCGTTTTCCAATGCCCGTGTCTTTTTCATAATTGAAAGACTTGACCAATCAGTTATTTCACACTGAGTTCATTGTAATACGACATCTAGTTCCAAATCTATTCGATATCAAAAAAGTTCAAATGTATGGGCGGTGCAATGCCCCCTTTCCAAATATCGCTCAAACTTGACAGAAGGGCGCGTGTCAACAGTAAGTTTATACCGGGTTTTCATTTATGTGCGATTTATGAACGACAGTAAAACCAAATATGTGTTTCCTTAAAAAAGTGCCACGCCTCCCCGTGGGTAGGAAGATGAAAAATACTTTACGACCTATTCTCATACCTAATAAATATGCAAAAAAACTTTCATTAAAATCGGTCCAGCCGTTTTGGTGGAGTTCAAACACTAACACCGTGACACGAGATTTTTATATATAAGAAAAAATATATATATATATTTTCCAAATCCAACGCACTCTATTGAGCTCTGTCTAAGCCAAGTCACATAAGCTCGCCACTAATACAATCACTGATATTTACCGAAGCACCGAATACCGAGTATCACCGCACCAGAATCAGTAATCATCGAGGCAGAGTCAGAGAGGGCAATTGTTGGAAAATTATTGCTTGACACCCACGAATGATTGTTGTTGTATATTTGAAAAGACTTATGTATAAAATATATATGCATATATATACTCGTAATTAATGATATAAAAAAACAAAAAACAAATTGGCCATTTCAGCCCTTGAAAGGACTTTGACCGAGCTTCTAATGATCAATTGTGTTGTGTGTGTTATTTAATGTTTGCACACAATTGACCGAGAACTGGACCTACATGTTTTATGCCGACTCCGAACGGCTTAAGTTCATGTTCTCAGGAAGCTTTACATGGCATTATTTACTCTCTGAGGTTTGCCATTGTCTGCAGAAAGGTGGTGACCGATCAGAAAAATTTTTTTACTGAAAAAACTTTTCGCCGCGGCTGGGGATCGAACCCGGGCTCCTAGCATGCTAAGCCACACACTTTACCTGCATGCCACGGTCACCACATATTAATGATATATTAATGATATGATATTAATGATATAGATTATTCAATAACAACTTATTGTACCTGAAATATTAAAACCAACAATTATTTTTATTTAACGGAGGTTCGAGAGTCTTTCGTTTGATCCTGGAGCGACTGAGTCATACCTCAGCCTTTGAGAAAACCGCCTTAAAACTTGCTTACGCAAACTATTTATGGTAACCGTAAAATAGAAACACGTTTCTAGTAAAAATAAACTTGTTCTCAATAAGTTTTCAAACATAATAGTTTCCTCTCCCATTATGTTTGTGGTAAATATATTTTGTTTTCTGCGTGTATGAAGTCAGTGAGGTAGATAATATTCTTATAATTAAATACAGTGATATACATACTGAATAAGAAATCATTTAATTCTGTAAAAGTTTAAAATTTTGAATTTATTATCTGTAAAACCATATTATAAAAATTATTTTTATATAAAAATATTAATTTTTATTTAATAATTATTTAGTTTTATTAAATAAGTCGTTTTGGCCTTAAGTTCTCAATTATTTATCTAAGTACTGATAATTTTGTATCAATGAAATGCAAAATGTTGAAAATTATCAATTGTTCGTGTCTTTGTTTATTTGGGATAGTGTTAAGGGTTGTTTGGGACCAACCTATGAATTTTTCAACTTATAAAGGTTAAAAAAGGTAATATTTTATTTGAATTTTGGAACCTTTTGATTTGAAAAATCAACTTTTATTTAATATTTTAATTTTTTTTCAGTTGAAAATTGATTGGCCTTCTAGTTGAATTTTTCATGAGTTGAAAAATCAATTCTATTAAAAAATTTTAATTTTTTTTTCCAACCTTTTTGTTAAATTTTTTAACTTATTGAAGTAAAGTTAACGGTCGGTGACCGTGGCATGCAGGTTAAGTGTGTGGCTTAGCATGCTTGGAGCCCGGGTTCGATCCCCAGCCGTGGCGAAAAATTTGTTCAATAAAAAAATTTTTCTGATCGGTCACCACCTCTCTGCAGACAATGGCAAACCTCAGAGAGTAAATAATGCCATGTAAAGCTTCTTGAGAACATGAGCCGTTCGGAGTCGGCATAAAACATGTAGGTCCAGTTCTCGGTCAATTGTGTGCAAACATTTAATAACACACACAACACAATTAATCATAAGAAGCTCGGTCGAAGTCCTTTCAAGGGCTGAAATGGCCAATTTGTTTTTTTGTGAAGAAAAGAAGTAAACTTTTCGTTAAATTTTTCAACTCTTATGGTTGAACAGTTGGGTTTCTAAGTGTATAATTCAACTACTTGGGTTGAGAAAGTCAACGTTTTGTTGAGTTATTCGATTTTTTATTTCTATCTATTTGTTTTTTAGTTAAATTTAAGTTAAATTTTTCTATTTGCTTGGTTGAAAAAGTCAACCTTTTGTTGAATTATTCGATTTTTTATTTCTATGTATTTGTTTTTCAACTTAGTAGTTGAAATTTTCAACCTATTCGTTGAATAATTTGACCAAAAAATTTTAATTATTCAACTCAAATAGTTGAAAAATTTCATATTTTTTTCCTTTTTTTTTTACATTTAGGTTTAAATTTTTAACTTAAAATTAAATTTATTGAACTTATCAAGATGCAATTTTCATCACAAATAGTTTAAAATTCCTTATTTACTTACTTGTCTACTCTAAATAAAGTTGAAAATTGAAACGTTTTTGGAAAGAATATTAAAGCTTAAAAAGTTAAAAAAGGCAACCTTAATTTCGAACCGTGTAGTGCAGGGTCAAAATCCAATTTGGCATAAAAAAAACCCTTAGAAATACATTTGTATGTTGTCAAAACCCTCTCGAGGAATCTGTTTTTTATTAAATCTAATTAAATTGTGAAGTTCACACATACTTTTTTTTCTGTTCTGGCTTAGTATCCAGTTTTGAACATATTTCAAAGCAATCAGCTAATAACAGTAAGTTTTTGAAAATTACAAAAAGATAACATTAAATTTGAAGATAAGAAAAAAAAATTTAATAATAAACAAATTTTGCATAAAATATTTCAAATAAATTCTTTCAATTTGCTCTTGTTTACGTCTTGCTTAGACCGTAATAAAACCACGTGTACACTTCAAAGAATCCTTTCAGGGAAGCCGACAGAGTAAAAGGAAAACAAAAACAAACCGAAGAGGCCAAGCTAGGTCTAGGCCTGAAGCAATCTACATACATCTACATATCTAGCGAACAAATAACAACGAAGCAGCTTTATAGCCATCTTCAACACACACATATGTATTTATATATATAAATGTTTGGTAGGAATATAGCAGTATCTGAGGTAAAGTAGTAGCTGTCACGGCGCGAAACTACCTGACGTGTTGGCAGCATCAGAGACGCTGCAGGCAAAACAAACATTGACACCTCCGCCAACCGTTGATAGACAAGGCATTGAAGTGTTTGGAAAATATTGCGTGCTGTCGCCTGGTTATGTGAAATACTTCACTCGCACATTTTTACACACAAGCAACACAATTTTACACACAAGCAACGGTATGTCATAAATTAAAAAATATATGAAAATATTTCATATAAATTTAAATTTAAAAAGGAACTTTGAATGTAAACAAAGTTTTTCTTTTTTTTTCGAAGCATAATTTACGGCACTTTATGACGCCGGCAATAGTTTTACGCAAGGTTTACGATTTATGATGAAGTCGGCGGCATTATGTTAGCGATACTTGACACTAATGACAGTAGCTGTCAACGTGGCAGACATGTCATTAAATATAGAACAGTGGATACTGAGACTGATGCAGAGTCAAATGAATGCAACTTTATATACCTGCCTGACTGTCTGATGGACTGCACTTATTATTAGTTAGCGGCGTCAGCTAAGTAGACTAAGGCACTGCCTTTATTTGTTTTTATAAAATTAAGAAAAGGGTTCGTAAAAATTTATACCACAATTTAAGGTTTGTTTACTTAAAACTGATTCTTACAGTTCTGGTCTAACAGAAAATTCTTATTATTTCCAGTGAAAAAGTAGCCGGTTTTTGCATTCTTATTTTACAATTTAACCCTTTGGCTATATTGTATCCATATGGATACACTCAACTTTGTGGTCATCTGACAATTTCTAAGCAAGGAAAAAAATTTGGTTTTCAACGGATTATGGTTATTTATGGTTTCAAAAAACAATTAAAATAAAAATATTTAAGATTTTTCTTGAACTCAGGGCAAAATTGCATTTGAAAGGAAAATAAAGGTTCTGTTTTTTTTTTTTTGTGAAAAAATTTTTTTTTTATTTAAAAGTTACAGATATTTCTGACCATATATTTTTTCGTAATACATGTCTTACATGTTAAAATTTGATTATTTTAACAAAATGCATTAATAGTTTTTTCAATTAATAATTGTAAAAGCTTTGCATTGTTTATAAAATTTATAAACAACTGTTAACATTGCGGACACAAGACGAACGACATCAATTTAAGTTTGAGGCTGCTATGGTGCAGATGTTATTTTTTGCTGTATTAATATAATTATTATACCCTAAACCTGAAAGGTCAGGGTATATTAACTTTGTGCAAACGTTTGTAACGCATAGAACGAAGCGAGTCCGGTATAGAAAAGTATATATATTCTTGATCAGCGTCACCACGTGAGTCGAGCTATCTATGTCCGTCCGTCCGTCCGTCCGTCCGTCCGTCTGTCCGTCTGTGTGTTGTCCGCATACACAGGATAAGAAGAAGGAGTTGAGATAATTGGATGAAACTAAGTACACATGATCACATGGACCCAAGGATCTGCATTATTGAATATTTTTGGAATCCGCTCACAGACACGCCTACCCCCCATACAACGCAAAAAATGAAAACTGCATAACTCACCTCATAATTAACCTACAACAATAAACTTTGGTATGTATGCGTTTTGTATCAACACAAAGATGTTTTTGAAAAATGGGTGTCATCTGCTCAAGGACACGCCCACCTCCCATACAACCCAAAAATTGAAAACGCAATAACTAAGCCTTTGTTTAGCCTACAGGAATAAAATTTGGTACGTCTGTTTTTTATAACAAAACAAAGATGATTTTGAAAAATGGACGTCATCCGCCCACGGACACGCCTACCTCCCATACAACGCGAAAATTGAAAACTGCATAACTCAGCTCATAGTTAACCTACAACAGTAAAATTTGCTATATATGTGTTTTGTTTCAACAAAAAGATGTCTTCGAAAAAAAAACGTCATCCGCTCACGGACACGCCCACCTCCCATACAACCCAAAAATTGAAAACGCAATAAAAAAAGCCCCTGTTTAACCTACAGAGATAAAATTTGGCACGTATTTTTTTTATGACATAACAGAGATGGGTTTGCAAAATGGACGTCATCCGCCTACGGACACGCCTACCTCCCATACAACGCGAAAATTGAAAACTGCATAACTCAGCTGTGTGTGTTTTATACAAACACAAAGCTGTCTTCGAAAAATGGACGTCATCCGCTCACGGACACGCCCACCTCCCATGCAACCAAAAAACTGAAAACGCAAGGTTATGTTTGTCATAGAGAAATTAAATTTGGTATGTATGTATTTTATACCAAAACTAAGGTGTGTTAAAAAATTGGTAGTAGTCCGTCCATTAATACGCACGCCTCCCATAGCGAAAGCACAATAAAGGCATCAACTGTGAGCTACAGGAATAAAACTTGGTAGGTATGTTTAAATTGTTCATCAACATTTAAATGCATATAAAATATAGGCTTTATCCACGGACACACCCATTTTCAATAATATTATTTTTTTGGAATAGTAGGTTTAGGGTATTTCATAGTCGGCCTAGACCGACTTTAGACTTTCTTTACTTGTTTAATATAAAAAATGTCTAGAAAATTAAAAGAAAAAGACTACTTTTGTCGATTCCGATATTTCGGATATAGAAATTGTATCGGGTCTTGCTTATAATTTATTAGATGCTTTTGAGAAAAATGAGACTTTTTTATTAGAAGAGCTTCCTCGACCAAGTCCGTATGAATTAAATATTCAGGATATAGGGGAGAGTCGTCCCCGTTGTCTCAAGTACTAGTTGTCACAACGCCGATATCTTTTGATTCAACACGTTATCGAGTTAAATATCAATGTCATCTATACGCTATTGCAATTTCTAGCATCCCAAGAAAGTTTAAGAGTCGTTAGTTTTGTTTTGCAAAACTTAAAAGAGATTTAAGAAACTAAGTTGGATTTGTGTATTTTTATATGTTTTAAAAATTTGTGTTTAGACCAGGCATGCACGTTAACGTTAATTTTAACGGTAACCGAAATATTTTTTTTGTTTCGTTGAAACGAAATAAAAAAATAACGTTAATTCAAAAAACGAAAAATATTTATTTCGTTTCGGAGAAAACGATATAAAATTTTTTCGTTTTTTCCCCAATCAACCGTTGAAAATAACGTTAATTTCAACAAAAAAATTTCGTTTTTTTTTGTATCAGAAGAAATTTTTTTCAGCTTAGGAGAAAATTATAGAAATATTTTCGTTTTTCAACGAAACGAAATTTGATTTGATAAATTTTTAACGTTATTTAAAAAACAAAATAATTTTGATAATTTATTTTTCGGTCTCAACGAAACGAAAAAATTTTGTTGATTTCGTTGTGCATGTCTGGTTTAGACAAATAGAAGTGTGCAATATTCAACTTTAAATAAATTTCCAATACAATTAATATTATATTTTGCAAATACTTATGAATTTTTAGATAAAACCTTATATTGAAATTTACAGAACATTGTTTACATTTTGACGTAGAATTACGTCTTACAGCGCGGTTTGTATGGGGTCGTTTTAACAGATTTTTTGAAAGTCATGCAACGTTTTTGGCGAATACTTTAGGGTATACCTACAGCCTTTAATACTTATTGTTCAAAGATTATATATATACTAAAATATCAGATATATCCTACGCTGAATGAATATCTAATTTTGGATTTTGTCACTATTATATGAAAGTCAGAAAATAGTTAAATATAAGAAGAAAAATGCATATGAGGAAGTCGATCATCAGCTGCTTATAATGTACCTGCTGTGCTTGCTGCTTTCTTTGTTTTTGTTTCGTTGTTTATGCTTGCATTGTTTTTATTTTGCACGAACTGATTGGTTCGTATTAGAGCTTCAGCTCTTAAATCATCCATTTTGGTCCATGGAACATTTGGACCAAAATGGATGATTCTATGGCCAATCGGATGCAGTGGGATTATTGAGGTCACAGGTGGGTCATTGGTACTTTGATGGGTTCCATGGAATATTTGGACAAAAATGGATGAGTCTATGGCCAATCGGATGCAGTGGGATTATCTGAGGTCACAGGTGGGTCACTGGCACATTTATGGGTTCCATGGAATATTTGGACCAAAATGGATGAGTCTATGGCCAATCGGATGCAGTGGGATTATCTGAGGTCACAGGTGGGTCATTGTTACATTTATGGGTTCCATGGAACATTTGGACCAAAATGGATGATTCTATGGCCAATCGGATGCAGTGGGATTATCTGAGGTCACAGGCGGGTCATTGGTACTTTGATGGGTTCCATGGAACATTTGGACCAAAATGGATGATTCTATGGCCAATCGGATGCAGTGGGATTATCTGACGTCACTGGTGGGTCACTGGCACATTTATGGGTTCCATGGAATATTTGGACCAAAATGGATGAGTCTATGGCCAATCGGATGCAGTGGGATTATCTGAGGTCACAGGTGGGTCATTGTTACATTTATGGGTTCCATGGAACATTTGGACCAAAATGGATGATTCTATGGCCAATCGGATGCAGTGGGATTATCTGAGGTCACAGGCGGGTCATTGGTACTTTGATGGGTTCCATGGAACATTTGGACCAAAATGGATGATTCTATGGCCAATCGGATGCAGTGGGATTATCTGAGGTCACAGGTGGGTCATTGGTACTTTTATGGGTTCCATGGAACATTTGGACCAACATGGATGATTCTATGGCCAATCGCATGCAGTGGGATTATCTGAGGTCACAGGTGGGTCATAGGCACATTTATGGGTTCCATGGAACATTTGGACCAAAATGGATGATTCTATGGCCAATCGGATGCAGTGGGATTATCTGAGGTCACAGGTGGGTCATTGGCACATTAATGGGTTCCATGGAACATTTGGACCAAAATCGAAAAATTCTATGGCCAATCGGATGCAGTGGGATTATCTGAGGTCACAGGTGGGTCATTGGCACATTTATGGGTTCCATGGAACATTTGGACCAAAATGGATGATTCTATGGCCAATCGGATGCAGTGGGATTATCTGAGGTCACAGGTGGGTCACTGGCACATTTATGGGTTCCATGGAACATTTGGACCAAAATGGATGATTCTTTGGCCAATCGGATGCAGTGGGATTATCTGAGGTCACCGGTGGGTCACTGCACATTTATGGGTTCCATGGAACATTTGGATGCAGTGGGATTATCTGAGGTCACAGGTGGGTCATTGGTACTTTGATAGGTTCCATGGAACATTTGGACCAACATGGATGATTCTATGGCCAATCGGTTGCAGTGGGATTATCTGAGGTCACAGGCGGGTCATTGGTACTGTGTTGGGTTCCATGGAACATTTGGACCAAAATGGATGATTCTATGGCCAATCGGATGCAGTGGGATTATCTGAGGTCACAGGTGGGTCATTGGTACTTTGATGGGTTCCATGGAACATTTGGACCAACATGGAAGATTCTATGGCCAATCGGATGCAGTCGGATTATCTGAGGTCACAGGCGGGTCATTGGTACTTTGATGGGTTCCATGGAACATTTGGACCAAAATGGATGATTCTATGGCCAATCGGATGCAGTGGGATTATCTGAGGTCACAGGTGGGTCATTGGCACATTTATGGGTTCCATGGAACATTTGGACCAAAATCGAAAAATTCTATGGCCAATCGGATGCAGTGGGATTATCTGAGGTCTCAGGCGGGTCATTGGTACTTTGATGGGTTCCTTGGAACATTTGGACCAAAATGGATGATTCTATGGCCAATCGGATGCAGTGGGATTATCTGAGGTCACAGGTGGGTCATTGGTACTTTGATGGGTTCCTTGGAACATTTGGACCAAAATGGATGATTCTATGGCCAATCGGATGCAGTCGGATTATCTGAGGTCACAGGCGGGTCATTGGTACTTTGATGGGTTCCATGGAACATTTGGACCAAAATGGATGATTCTATGGCTAATCGGATGCAGTGGGATTATCTGTGGTCACAGGTGGGTCATTGGCACATTATGGGTTCCATGGAACATTTGGACCAAAATGGATGATTCTATGGCCAATCGGATGCAGTGGGATTATCTGAGGTCACTGGTGGGTCACTGGCACATTTATGGGTTCCATGGAACATTTGGACCAAAATCGATGATTCTATGGCTAATCGGATGCAGTGGGATTATCTGAGGTCACAGGTGGGTCATTGGTACTTTGATGGGTTCCATGGAACATTTGGACCAACATGGATGATTCTATGGCCAATCGGATGCAGTCGGATTATCTGAGGTCACAGGCGGGTCATTGGTACTTTGATGGGTTCCATGGAACATTTGGACCAAAATGGATGATTCTATGGCTAATCGGATGCAGTGGGATTATCTGAGGTCACAGGTGGGTCATTGGTACTTTGATGGGTTCCATGGAACATTTGGACCAAAATGGATGATTCTATGGCCAATCGGATGCAGTCGGATTATCTGAGGTCACAGGCGGGTCATTGGTACTTTGATGGGTTCCATGGAACATTTGGACCAAAATGGATGATTCTATGGCTAATCGGATGCAGTGGGATTATCTGAGGTCACAGGTGGGTCATTGGTACTTTGATGGGTTCCATGGAACATTTGGACCGACATGGATGATTCTATGGCCAATCGGATGCAGTCGGATTATCTGAGGTCACAGGCGGGTCATTGGTACTTTGATGGGTTCCATGGAACATTTGGACCAAAATGGATGATTCTATGGCTAATCGGATGCAGTGGGATTATCTGTGGTCACAGGTGGGTCATTGGCACATTTGTGGGTTCCATAAAACATTTGGACCAAAATCGATGATTCTATGGCCAATTGGATGGAGTGGGATTATCTGACGTCACTGGTGGGTCACTGGCACATTTATGGGTTCCATGGAATATTTGGACCAAAATGGATGAGTCTATGGCCAATCGGATGCAGTGGGATTATCTGAGGTCACAGGTGGGTCATTGGTACTTTGATGGGTTACATGGAACATTTGGACCAACATGGATGATTCTATGGCCAATCGGATGCAGTCGGATTATCTGAGGTCACAGGCGGGTCATTGGTACTTTGATGGGTTCCATGGAACATTTGGACCATAATGGATGATTCTATGGCTAATCGGATGCAGTGGGATTATCTGTGGTCACAGGTGGGTCATTGGCACATTATGGGTTCCATGGAACATTTGGACCAAAATGGATGATTCTATGGCCAATCGGATGCAGTGGGATTATCTGAGGTCACAGGTGGGTCATTGGTACTTTGATGGGTTCCATGGATCATTTGGACCAACATGGATGATTCTATGGCCAATCGGAAGCAGTCGGATTATCCGAGGTCACAGGTGGGTCATTGGCACTTTCACGTGAATACGAACTTCACGTGAAGTTCATGAATAAGATACACTCCGGTAAGATTTAACTCTTATGAAAAAAACGAGTTGGATCATATTTCGTTTTATGCTTTTACCCAAAAGATAGCGTAAAATTTGAATTTATGTTTTTAATGCAAATTAATTTGGATCCCACATCCCACTAGCACTAGCGAGTGTAGTTCGCAAAGTATACATCGAATAGAGAAGAAAGTGTAGCTCGCAAACTAAATATCAGACAGAGACGAGAGGAAAGGACATTTGCTAAGCGTGAAATATATTTTCATACGATTTTTTAAAAATCGGGATCTTAATTTTAATTTGAAATTAGTAGTTAAACTTACTGTAGCTCGCAAACTATATATCGGGCAGAGACGAAAGTGGCACCAATAGAAAGTGCATTTGCTTCGCCTTCTTTTCAACTAATTCAATGAACTCAACCTATCAAACTAAACGAAATGATCGAAAAAATTTGAAATTTTGCTTGTTTCCTTTTGCTTGCTCATTTAATCATACTTACATTTTTACTTTTTCTTTGTTTTGGGCTCAATGAGTCCATAATTGAGTGTTATTCATTTATTTGTTAATTTTCGGAAGATCAATAAATATACGTGCAAAAGGACAAAACAATCGGACCAAAGAGACAAAGTAGAAGAGGCTACAGCTAAAACGGAATTCTACGTCTACACTTACGATACTATCGAAACTGTTTCTTTTTTTTTTCCAAATGGTACAGGTTGTCACAGCGCTTGGGCTTGGTTGTCACAGCGCTTGTGCGCACAGGGCTTGTTGTCACATATAATTTCATATAACCATTTTGAAAGTATTCTATGTTTTATTTGAATTTTTCTATGTTTTATTTGAATATGCCAAGAAATCGCAAACGACTTACAAACCGAGGTCGGACATCTTCAGATATTATGTACTTAATTCGTCCACTTATAAATATGTTTATACAAAAAACGTACACTATTCCAAAAGATGAATGCCTTTGTGTGGATGAGATGATGGTTCCTTTAAATGCAGAGGCCGCGTTGAGGCAATATATGCCCAAGAAACCCATCAAATGAGGAATAAAAATATTTTACCTTTGCAGCTCAAAAGGCATATTATATGATTTTGAAATCTATCAAGGAAAAGGTAAAATATTAACTGGCTCAAAGTTAGGGTTTTGCTCTGACATTTTTAATCATCTATCAAAAACTATTTCTGAAAACAAAAAATCAAAAAATCTATTTTGATAATTATTTCCCGACTCTCAATTTAGTATTGTATTTACGCCAAAAGGGAATTTGGCCTACAGGCACTATCAGAGGAAATTTATTTAGCAAAATTGATTTTAAAGCAGAAAAAGGAATTGAACAAGAAGGCCGTGGAAGTTTTGACTACCGTGTAGAAAGAGCGGATAATATTTATCTTCTCAGATGGCTTGATAGAGGAATTGTACAACTCCTGTCATCAATCCATGGCCATGAAACACTGAATGTAGCGCCCCGATTTTGTGCTGGAAAACAGAAAAAATTGATATAAAACAACCGAAAATAGGAGCAGACAAAATGGATTTTCTCCTCTCATTATATAGAATATCAATCAGATCTAAAAAGTGGACTCTAAAAATATTTGACCACTTTATTGATTTAGCAGTATGCAATTCATGGCTAGAGTACAGGATGGATCACAAAAAAAAAAAAAACAAATTGGCCATTTCAGCCCTTGAAAGGACTTTGACCGAGCTTCTTATGATCAATTGTGTTGTGTGTGTTATTAAATGTTTGCACACAATTGACCGAGAACTGGACCTACATGTTTTATGCCGACTCCGAACGGCTCATGTTCTCAAGAAGCTTTACATGGCATTTTTTACTCTCTGAGGTTTGCCATTGTCTGCAGAGAGGTGGTGACCGATCAGAAAAATTTTGTATTGAAAAAACTTTTCGCCGCGGCTGGGAATCGAACCCGGGCTCCCAGCATGCTAAGCCACACACTTAACCTGCATGCCACGGTCACCACAGGATGGATCATGAAAACAATTACCACAAAACTAAATATATGGACTTATTGAACTTTTGTAATGATATTGGGAATGGACTATTAGCTCAGTCAAATCAACAAGCGTGTTCTCGTAAACGGGGACGTGCAACATCATGAAGAAACTCCGATCAGTCCAGCAACTTACAGGAAGAGTCACACCATCAACTTCTGTTCGATATGACGGAAATCAACATTGGCCGGAAATCAACACACAAATATAAAGGAAGATGCAAAGTCAAAGGATATAAGGGAAAAACCAGATTCAAATGCTCAAAATGTGATACTTTCTTGTACATTCCCAATGGATCAAGAAATTGCTTTAAAAAACTTCATTATATATCAAATGAATAATTTATTTGTACGCACATTTTGAAGTTTTTTTGTTGTTTTTTGAGTCAAATAACCATGTCTTTATATATTACTAGCGGATGTAACCCGTTGTTACTCGGGGTTGTGCCTCAAGCACAGAAAGAGGACGATTTTCAAAACTGCTCCATTTTTACGTTTTTAAAATTATCAATGCAATTTTAAAATTTTTTCAATCAACGTTTTTTGGGGTTAACACGAAATATGTGTCCATATGTGTTTTAAATCTTCCCAATAAAAACTTGTAGCGAAAGGGTTAAGTGGAGAGAAGTTGGTACTGAATCTTATGTTTTTCATAACATTCATTATTCATGCTTTATTAACAGCATCTTATATCCTAAAAAAAATTGTAAATGTATTGAACTAAATTATTAAATTTTAATTTATAATTTTTTGTGCAAATAATAATTTGCGTGGTATTATTTTGTTACGTTTTTAATTTACAAGTTTCACTTTCCTTTACTATCAAGAGCTTCCGACACAGTTTTATAAACCATTCTTAGCACTTAATAATAGTTATTAAAGCAGTTTTTAAACCCTAGATACTGTCCAATAATTTTTTTTTCAAATTAGATACATATTTTTAATTGCATCAGTCTACCGCATTGCTCTGTTTTAACTTATATTTTGAAGTTTTTTTTCTCACATCCGCCCAAGTCAATCGCTATAATTTATGACTTTTGTAGAGTTCACATTTTGTCTGACAAGCTGCTCCAGTTTTTGTATATTTTAATAATATTGTGTTTTTTTTCTAATTTTGCATTATAAGCTATATTTCATCAGATTGCTTTTTGTTTTTTTTTTTTTTTTGCTGACGCTCTCACTCACACGCTGTCATCATCTTACTCGCTCTATCACTCTTCTGCTCTCATTATGTCACTTTTAATTTATGTTAATATTATTTGGAGCTTTCTTTTCTTAATCAGCAGGTATCATTTTTCCGCAGAATTGAATCAAGCACGAGGTTTCAATATTTATGATTAAATTTGCAAAAATAGCCAGAAGTGTTGAGCTTTGAGCGGCAACCTGCAGCTTCTGGGAATCACTGCTGGGGCCGCTTGGCAATCTTACGCAGCCGCCGTTAAGCAGGTATTTTAATTGGTAGCGCGAGTATAATTAATGAAGATGAAGATGAGTGGAGGGTGGCGCAGGGAAGAGTGATAAAAACTCCAACACTTAGTCGGAGTGACTGAAATACCCAATGTTGGCAATAATGTGGTTGATGTTGCCGCTAGTCAGAATTTATTAGTTTATTTATCATTTTTTTTTTTTTTTTGTAACAAAATTTGAATTAATTAAATGAGTTCGAAAACTTTTGTTTGGGCTTTTGTGTTATTTTTTTTTAAAGCAATAGTATTTATAATGCGAATATAATTTAGGGCAGTTTGTATTTTTTGTTACTTTTAAAGTAATGACCTAATTTAAATAGACTTTTAAAAAAACAAAATAAAAAGTAAATGTTATAGTTATGTTATGTTATTCTTTCAAATAGTTTGATTAGTTTTTACTATCTAGTTCAATCCCGAGTGTTCTCGCAATTGAAAAGGCTCTGGTCTTAAAGCCATCGGTCACGCGTCTCATCTTTTCGAACAATTTTCGAGCCTCATTCTCAAGGCTATGAATCTTAATTTGTTATTATTCGCGACTTTCTGCCTCTTGTTTCCTTCGCCTGAAAATACGTATCTCTTCCCCACCCTTTGTCTTTGCCTTTGTATCGCTTCATTCAAAATGCGTTACAACAAACTGAACATCTCGTCGTGCGAGTGGCTTTGGTGGGGTATATGGGGGGAGGTTTTATTTTTATTTTTATTCGAGAAGGGGGAACCTTTAAGAGGCCCCAACCGTGCAGGTGGGAGTACGCTATTCCTACGCACTAAACCTAAACATCCGCATTGAATCTTCGACCCAGTATGAATCCCGTTGAACCGCCGCAAGGCATAACTTCGCTGGATGGGGGAACAGCACTAAGCTGGAAACTGATGGACTAATTTTGTCTATCGGATGACTGTCAAGTCAAGAGCCTAAATTTTCTCCTTAACTTGATATCGACTCTGGGTTGGGGAGAACCCTAAACATCGAATATAGTTTCCTATCTCACGCGGAACTATTTTGCAAACGCTCGAGTCTTCGAAGTTTGTCGATTATGCGTTTGGACAAAGAGCTTACCACAGACCAGTTGGTTTCGCTTCTCAACATGAGGTTCATCAAGTTTTGGGGTGTCACCACTTCGCAATAGGAGGAGTGCAATAGGAGTCAGTTGCATGCTTGAATTTATACAGGTATGCTCTAAAGCAACCGTGCCCGCTCAAAATTTCGGTGAGGTAGAAATTCACTGAACCATGACTTCTACCGCACTACACGGAAAGGTCAGGGATGAGGTGATGGGTTCAGCGTCCTTTACCTGATCTATTCCAACGTGCCTGCCACTGAGATATACTTCTGTCTGGAGAGAGTTTTTTACGAGAGGATGCACTCTCACTATAAGCTACTGGTTGGGTCTCTTTCACCAAGAGGTCGATGGGGATCGAGCTAGCGAGCACCAGAGCTGCATCCTCAGACACTTCTCTGAAAGTGCAGCACACTCTACCTTAAGGACTTAACCTTAATCGCTGCAGCCCAGACCGTTAATGCGTGCATCAAAATCAAACGCACAGCGTTGAGAAGAAGTGTCATGCGAGCTTACTTTGGTCCTCGTCAGTGTTGCCGTTTGGATCCAAATGGATCCATTTGGATACTTTTTTTCTTCAAAAATTGATGGATACTTATGTTTTAGCCGATACTTATGTAAATTTGGATACTTTTATTGAAAAATCCTTTCCTTTCCTTTTACTTAATATTTAAATTTTACATATCATTAAAATAATTTTTCTAACTTTTCATTTTCTGGTTGAAACTTCATGTATCAGCAGATTTTGATATCTTTATTATTATACAAATATGTATGTATATTCTAGTAAAAATTTTTTTAGCTTTTTTTTAAATAATAAAACATGTGAGTACGAAATAATAAACAAAAAAAACTTGCGTGTAGCTACTACGTACACGTGGCAGAAGTGAAACTTCTTAAACAGTAAGAAATAAGAGAGATTTTAGTGTGAAATAGAGAGAGAAAGTATCTGAAAAGAAATTCAATCAATACTAAATGGAATAATAATCTGTTGATTCAATATTTGCATTCAGGAACCGTACCGGCTATGGTTTTTGTCGAAAGTGTCACATATTAACTTTTATCTCTTAAGTTTTATTTTTTCCGACAAAAATAAAAGTTATTTTGTGACTTATAGTTTTTTTGGGCAAAAATAACAGTTACTGTTGTCTTTTGTTTTATCGGTCAAAAATAGCAGTTAGTTTCTGCCGTTTATTTTTTCGGTCAAAAATATCAGGTAATTTATATTTTTTCAAAAGCCATTTTACCGACTAAAAAACTTTTGATAACATAATGTTCATTTCATCCGTAAGACATTTTACACATGGTGTCAACAGTTCAATCTGTCAAGCGGCCTTTAAAAAGCTACAAATTGCTTGATATTTTTGACCGAAAAAACTAAAGTCACAAAATAACTGCTATTTTTGACCGATAATATAAAAGTCAAAAGTAACTTTTATTTTTCCTCGAAAAAATACAAGGCAAAAAATAACACTTAAATTTTAAGTTTTAAAGAATTAGTCTAAAATTTAAAAGACACTTAATATTCGTGATGCTGAGGTCATTTGTAACATAATGGTATATTTGAAAAAGTCTTTCAACAATTTTTTTCATTTGAATATTGTAAAATAACAGTTATTTTCGATCCTTGTCTTAGTTCAGTTGGTGTTTTAGTTGCTTTCGAATGTCTTCTCAACATTGTCACTTTTTGAATGCTAGATTGCATTTGCATAGTACTCGTTGAAGGAGCCTTCGAAAGCAGACGAAAATCTTGTTGATAAATACCTCCTGCTTCCTGATCATAATAGCTGCTATGTTGAGTGAGGACCTCGTAAAGCAGCGAACGTCGATTGTTGAGTCTATCAACTTGGTTGGCTATAAAATTTTGTTGAGGTGATGGCTGAGTTCCAAAATACATTTTTACAAAGCATCAGTGTGTTTTTCTGGGGATTGGTTCTTTGTAGATTCACCAAAATACACTGATGCTTCGTAAAAATGCATTTCGGAACTCAGCCGATGTTGCAATCACCTTACCTTCATCATTAGTTGCAGACCGAGCTGCAGCTGCATTTTCAAGAGCTCTAATTCGCTCTTTATATTCACGAACGCGTTCTGCTCCTGTTTTAGCTATTTGTCTTAGCTTTGAGACGTTTTTTGGCTGACAAAAACTATTCTCGGCAGTCTTAAATATTGCAATTTTAACACTTTTTGCTCTTATTATTATATTAAATTAACTGTTTTCTGCATGTTGTCAATCATCTGTCAAGTTTTTGATTACAACCAACGAACCAATTTAAGCTTTAAGCTCATTATGCGGCGAACAGGCAGTAGAATTTTTTTCCGCTGGATGTATCTCTATACCTAAATATTTTCATTTGAAGCTTAAAGAAATAAATTTTTCGTGCAAGCTTTTCGGATGAAAATTAATGTTACGGAAAGTAGTTACGCGTTCAGTTTTAGTTACATTTTGTTTGCCTGTTTATCATGTGCGTACATGGTGTAAAGGTATAGATTCCGACTCTTGAGCAACGATGGTCAGGGTTCAATTCTCGCTAGTGGCGATAATTTTTTGAAAATTTTCATATGAATTGAAAACGTTAGCCTAGCATCACGAACAAGAGACCTTGAAATTGTACTCGCCGCCAAAGAAGTTTCACTTCAAAAAGATTACAACCTCTAATTTTTTAATTACTGGTACGTTTTTAAAATGAAAATAAACGTTAGAGGAGCAAAATCTGGGATAAACAAAATGTGGTCAATGTTGACTCCCACTGTCGTGACTGTAACAATCCGTTAACACAAAGGAAACAGTGCAGCACTTTCTTTATGCTTTCCCAACACTCGCAATATGTATACTTAGTACACTGAGAAATTATTTACTTGACAACCTAGAGGAACTTTCAACTACAAGGATCAACGATATACTCATATTCCTTAAATGAACTGGATAACTCATGATTTATTCATCCTGCTCTACACACTACAGCACACGGGAATAAGAGGGAGTGGCATCAAAACGGCTCACTAGATCCAAATGGATACTGTCCGTAGCAGTATCACTACTCTAGTCAACCAGATACAAGAAGAAACATGGTTCAGAGTGGAAACTGCATTTTTTTTTTTTTATTGCATGACAGCAAAAGTTTTACAACAACATATTTGAATTTAAATTAAACTTCTTTTGGAACTTGCATAAGACTTTACAAAGAGAAATCTTTACTATTGATGTAATCTTTATTTGAGTTGAATTGTTCAAATGCAGAAAAACAATTTACGTCTACCAATTTATGACATCTTAGGTCAAAATTAAAAAAACCAAAAATACAAAAAGAAGAAAAGTAAATTAAAAATACCAAACAACAATAAATAAAGTAATTATAATAGCAAATGTTAATTAAATTTTATGTTTTTGTACGTAGAGCACAAAACCAGTGCGGTAAATGGACAGCATAAAAGAGGTTTAGAGGAAAAAAAAAAATAAAATACAAATTACATCATTGAAAGGTTAAAAGGAATACAAAACGAAATTAGTGGCAAGAAATATAATTAAATACGACGCAAATAAAAGGTGAACCCCTGGTTTGCCAAAGGGTTAACTCAAAAATGCTGATTTCACAAAGAAATGCAAACATTTTAGCAGAATTGTCTAAAGTTCATTTGCTGTAATAACTGTTTAAAACATTTAAAATTTTTTGTGTTAATATTAGGTTTGCATGTTCAAAATAATATATTAAATTAAGTTCAAAGTATCTCTACATTTCGGCTTCTTTTACATTTGCAGATATTCGCCTTAGTCATGCATGCCCTGCAAGTTGGCCTTGAGCAATAAAAATTGCAAGCAATTCAAATACATACCATATTTCAACATGACGAACTGACTGACTAACAGACTGTATCTACTAGCTAGCTGAAAATAGAGTTATTGAGTTACATTTGAAATTCTTCTGTTTTGTTTTTTACTTCATATCCATGAGCTATAAATTTTGGTTCTGTAAACAACAGCTAGATTTTGTTTATGTTTTTCAATCAACATCAAATTTCAATTGAAATGCCAATTGTTTGTTTTTGTACTTATATCTATTTTTTTTATTTATTTTATTTTTTTTTTTAACTAGCTGTTTATCTAACAGCAACACAGGTCAGTAAATATTTGTAGCTTCTCGTCGTTACTCGAACGCACACAGATGCTGATGCACATCTTTAAGATATGCATCATGTAGATATGTTAACGTGCTACCAACCAACACTCAAGTCCTCCCAACACCGCTTGCCATACAGCACAATTTTTTTCAATTGCCGCCTAACATTTACTCACTGCTTGGCGTGCTCTTCTAATGCGCTCCAGATACTTGTACTTTGCTGCATGCTGCATCTTAAAGATAGCAACTTGTTTCTTATACGTGCACGCTTGCGAGAACGTAGTCATAATAAATACCAACAACAACAACAACAACAACAAATTGTTTGCACATAAAATATGCTAAATAATGCAATTGTACGCGATCTATTGAATAATATTGAGTTACTGTAGCTTGTGCTGCTGCACTTGTATAAATTGTATCTGGTTATTGTATCTCTTAGAACGCCAACTAAAGCCGGCCGGCAGTTGTTATCTCTCTCTCTCTCTCTCTCTCTCGCTCTAACTGCCTCTTACCAACTTAAAAAGGCAACTCAAGTGCATTTTTTTTAATCTTATAATTCATATATTTAGTTATTGTTATTTTATTTTTTTTTCGATTTTTGTTGATTTCTTCTTGCTTGTGTCCAACGCTTGGCTGCTGACTTACATAATTGTTGGTCGGGAACACGTTGCCGCAAGCGCGCCAAGTGGAAAATCCACTTCAACTCAGCGGAACATCTGATATGAATGTAGTATGAAGTGTATCTTGCCGCATTCCAGCTTCTGTCCGTCATAGTCACAGTCAAGGGGGACATTTAGACAATGAATGTCTCGGACAGACAAACATGCTGAATGATCGCTGATTACTGTGTCAGTGGCTGTTTTTGTTTATAAAAGAAACTCACTCCTTTTTGTTTCATGAAAACTGAAACTCCAGTTTAACTTGAAGCTTTTATATGAAACTCACAAATTCCAACTTCAGAATTTAATTTGATTAATTTTCTAGATATTTTTTTAAAAAGTAGGAATTTGTGATTCTGTTTTTTGTTTTTTTTTTTTTTTCCCCATAAAGGAATATCTCTTTTTGTTTTGTTTTAATTGCCAATTGGAATTTCTTTTCAGAGAACTTAGAGGGGAGTTTTTGTTAAATGTCTTCTTATGAAGTTGAGTTGTGTCTTTACTAATATTCACTCTGTGTAAACATCAAAACAATTGTGAAATTTCATTCAAAAAGATTACTAATGAAAAATATTTAATGGCGTTTTCATTTCTCCCAAAAAATGTTGCCTTGTCACGGTGCAAAATGTTTTCAATGTTGCCCGCAACCCTGTAAATGTGCATTTTTTTCCTACTCAAGAAATGTCAACACATAATAAATGAATCTAACCATCCTTGTCTAACGCACGCATTTCATAATATTGCCGTTTTAAGAACAGCTGATATGAAGGGCAACTTTCTCCCCTGAGAAAGCTTCGCAGGGCAGAAAATGCATCTTTTTTGCCCTGTATGAGTGCGACATTTTAAGAAACGAACTCAGAATTTACTCACCCGTTTGCACTTATTTTAGAATCGAACACGAAAAAAGGCAAGGGCAGTGAAAAGGTAACATTTTTTTGGTAGAAACGAAAACGCCATAAGATTCAAAACTAAACTGAAAAGTGTACTTAATCCGTATGAATACTAAATAAAAATCAAAACTTTTGGTCAAACGACGATTCAAATTTACAGGATCTCACCGATTACTATTTTTATTGTAACTATCAATAAAAATTCTTGAAAAAGCTCTTTTAGTAACCAAGACTTGAAAATTTGAAATAAGTATTCCTTTATTGTATTCCCTTCGAAAACCAAACTTTCGCTGTCAGTTTAATTTTACTCTTAGGGTTGTGAATATTTAGGACAGGTTATACGGCCAGACGGGAAGAAAACTTATTACATCCCTTTAGGGTGAAAACAATACAAAGTAGCCAATCGGTGTGTTCGACCATTTTTAAATCTGCTGAAAAAACTACCAAAAATTTGCTTGGGTTTGTATTTATTGGACAAGACATCTAGTTTCGTTCTTTTAAACAAAGGGTTTCCAACCTTTTTCTTCAAGCGCGGTAAAATTAGATATTTTTGCAGTTTAAAACAAAAGTAAGGCGTGTTAGAAAAATGGGCGTCATCCACCGACGAACAAGCCCACCTCCCACACAAGCCCAAAATTGAAAACTTTATAAAGAGGCGTGTCTTTACTCTGCATAAAAACAATTTGATACACGCAAAGAAATTTTTCGTTTAACGCAACTGAAAAATTCACCAACTATACTTCGTTTGCGAACTGTATTTGCCGCAAACGAATATTCAGTTATCATCAAGTTAAAAATATTCTTACTTGCAACGAAAAAACACTGAACTTAATGAAATTTGATTATTGTTTTGGAAGTTCATGTTTAGCCGAGTGTACTGTAGTTCGACTTTAGAACTCAATTGATCTGGGTTCAATTCCTAACAAGAACAGCAAAGATTTTTCTTTTTAATTACGGTTTTTAAGTAAAACTTATTTTGACGGTTATTTTTGACCAAACAGTTAATGAAACAGAATTAAAATATTAACACTTAATTAAAATTTTTGCCACATACACAGCCAGGATTCGAACCCACGTCATCCGCATGACAGTCTAGCACGCTTCCATTGTGCTATTGTATAGAATGAATTTTCTTAAGATTACAAATGTGTGTGTCATAAGAAATAGATCTTTTTTCTACAAATAAAGATTTCAGTTGAACAAAACAAATTTTTCGGTTCCCGCAATTTAAAACCAATTTACGCTAATGACAAACGAAATTAATTTCTTGCAACTAAATAACTCGTTTCCCGCAACTGACTATTATTCTGACAACTGTTCAAACGTTTCCAAAAAATGATTTGAAGCACGACAAACGAAGTTCGTTTGCAGAAAACTAGCGATAAACGTTGTTTTTTTCTTTGCGTGTATGAATGTTTTTTAGATGTCATCAAAATAGTAAAGTTATTTGGAATCTCATACAAAAAGAGCTATAATTTAAGATTTTGTATCCTTACGAATCGTCCGTCGGGGCAATTTAACTTCGGCCAAGTCGAAGATATACCTTGCTAGTTTTTACAGTTTTTGGATTTTAAATAGTTCTTTAGACCATCAAAGTTCAGCCCAACAGTAAAAAAAGCATTTTTCAACACCCTGTATTCCCGTCTTTGCATGAATAAAAAAGCTGAAAATCTCTCAGAAGGTGTGCGCGTGCTATGAATTTTGACGTGACACGATGTGTCACAACGAATCACGCCGTGAACGTGAGCGAACCAATAAAAAAATCACAAAAAATTTGTGGTCGTGCGTGATTAAGTTTTTATCGTTCGTGAGCGTGCGTGACTTAAATTTATTCGTGTCACGACTTGTGTACCAACATTTTTCAAACCTGTGCCAAATTTCGTAATGATGTTTTCTTACGCTTTTGAAGAAGACAACTTGAAGCAATTTTGGTAATTTTAAATACAAATAATAAGCTAAGAAATTTTATCAATTTTCTTTTTATAGTGCTGTACAGGGGCGCAACCAGACATTTTTTTGGGGTGGGGGGTTTTGTCAAATGTCGAGCTCATATAAGAAAACAATTTTACGTTATTATGGCGGATGTGATGTAGCGGTTAATGTGTTCTATATTTGCACTAATGTTTCCTTGTTCAATCTTCTGGCAGGGCAAACCACATATTTATTTTTTTCAAAAACCTTCATATCACAGCAATTAATTTCAACAATGTTCAAACAAATTTTTTTTTTTGTTTTCTTAATAAAGGGTGATTTTTTTGCTATTTGGTTTTCAGTGTAATTTTTTACACCACACGCGTGATTTGGCGTGGCAAAGCCAAAAATGCTCAGTAAAGTTTGCCATTTCCCATGAATAGACTAACAACTCCTACAAATCATTTCATTTATTTATTAAGTCGTTCTCTGAGAGGAATTCAATCATTACGGCAATTTAATGGTTGTCATAATCGACCCACCGAACAGGTCATTCAAGGTATCGTGACCAAATTTTGCACCAGCTTCACTTTATTAGACGTAAATTCACCAAAACCATAGGCGGAGACTGCCGAGTACCGGGAGAATATTGCTGCTGAATCGGTCAGTGTCAATGAAGATTACGATTTGCAATTCGCCGCCGTTCTCAACAATTGGGCGTGTGTTAATCGACCACATGGAACATTTTACGTAAGGACCTCGGTATGAACCCTACAAAAGTGCTGAACAGCTGGTGCAAGAACTTAAACCGGGTGACTTACCACAACGTCGTTTGTTTGGTGAATGGGCCCTCAGAAAAATTGGATGAAGATCCAGTTTATTATTCAAAAATAAGCCTTCACTGACAAAGCTTATTTTTGGATCAATTTTGGTGGATACGTCAACAAACTGAATTGCCAAATTTGGTCTGAAGGGCAGCCAGAGGCAGATTAAGATCTGGCAATGCACCCAGAAATATGCACTGTTTTGTGCGGTTTGTGGGCCGGCGACATCATTGAACCGTTCTTTTTCAAAAATAATGAAAATCATACTGTTACAAAAAGCAAGAAACTGTACGATGATAACCACTTTTTTTTAACCACAAATTGGAAAAGTTTGACTTATTTGATATGTGGTTCATTAAGAACATTTTCAAATAAATATTTTACTTACTATTTCAAATATTCTTTAATTTCGAAAAACTAACCGCTTCAAAAATTGCCCTTTATATCAACTGAAATATTTTAGTCAATATGGAATCAAGCAATTTTGTCCATTGTCAAAATTTGATCTTTCCCGGAAAAAAAATAAATTTTTTAACTCATGCCATCACGTTCGTGCACCGGCCGAACTATAAAAAAATTATCGTTTTTATGCTGTTCAACTTCTGTGTTGCAAGCTTCCGTTGTACTGACGTTTAACGACTTGTTTCTTACATTTTGAGTTGAGTCCCTCACCACCTACGTAACCGAAGAAATTTCCTTCAAACTCGTTATTTTATGTCGTAATTTTTTGAACTCTTACTACTTACCCAAATGCTTTGTGGGAATCAAGTATCCAGTGAAGCCACATGATACAGGTCAAAAATACTTCCGATTGCCTTCCGTAGCTGGTGAATAATATTTTATAATTCATAATTTTTTATTTTCAAAACCTGTTTCAATAAAATTCCTCATTGGAAAAGTGCCGTGAAGACAAATCTTTAAAAAGATATTATTTCGATAGAATTCAGCATTTCAGCAGTCCGTATTCCTGCTTATTGGTATAACTTTAATCAAGAAGACAAATCAGACCAACACATTTTTTTTCTCTTTTTAGCCTTTATATCATAAAAGCAGATAATATTTGGAAATTTAGAGAAATTTTTAATGAACCAGATTCGGGAAAGTACACTCAAGGAAAAAATGATGTTTTATCAAACAAATCATGGGTTGAAATAACAGATTTCACTGTTAAATACCATCCAACAAATGAAACTTTCACATCAACAGTCGGTTGATTGTGGGTCTATAGAACACGAAACCCGTATAAAAACTTGTAAACCCGTATATTGAAATTTTATAACTGGTTTGATAGTTCATGTATGGCCGAGTGTGCTGACCTGTGCGTCTAGTACTCGAGTGTCCACGGTTCAAATCCGACAATGCCAACAACATTTTTTTTTATTTAAAATGTTTTTTTTTAAATAAAAAATGATATTTGCAGTTTTTTTTTTTGCAAGATTGTAAGCATATTATTTTGAAGGTTATTTTTGACCAAACTATTAAGGAAACATAATTATTATTATTTCAATTATTAAATTACAATTTTTGATACTTACACAGCTAGGGTTCGAACCCACGTCTCCCGCATACCAGTCTAGTGCACTTCCACTGAGCTATTGGCACCGATAATATAAACATAGCAAAACACATCTAAAAACTATTGCTTAGGAAAAAAATACAATTCAACAAAAACACTAAAATATTTCAACAGATGATTTTAACAGAACAAAAATACTTTGAAACGTTCATTCAACAAAGAAAATTGTTTACTTAAACGCAAATCACTTAATCGAACAGTGTTTTAAAATAACAGTGGCCGACTGTTAATATTACAGTTGATATTTCTCTGAGTGTATGTTACAAAATTATGAATTGTGAATTTTTTTCTCTAGTTTCGGAAGTCAATCGGAATAAATTTTTTACTGAATCACAGGACTTCACTATTTACTTAATTCCTGCCGAGTTTGGGTTTGCGTTTAAAAAAAAATTAAGACAGAAACCGGACGAAAAATGACAATTATAGAGGGGATTTCTTTAATTATTTTGGTGGCGAGTGACTCAACCGATTGTTCTCAAATTCAGGCTTTATTATTTTGTATTACAAAACTTGAGTTTTTCCCAAATATTTCAGCCTCCTTTAGTAAGTTCTATGCTAAAAGTTAATGACCCCTAAGTGGACAGAATCAGAACTTTACAAAAATTTCAGTTCAAAAATCAGCGAGAATTGAATTGAAATTACATTTGGGGTTTTCACTCATTTGATAAGACGTGTGATTATTTTTTATGTTATTAATTACTTAATTATTATTATTAATAACTACAATAGTTTTTGGGGCGGGAATTAAACCCCGAAACCCCCCCTTGGGTTGCACTAATGTTGCTGTATCTACCTCTCTGTTGCTTCTGCTCCTTCCTGTAAGCTGGTTTTACCAGAGCTACTCTAAACACGCTAAAAACACTTTTAATGAAAACTTATGTGTATTCTTTTTTCTATAAAACGTATTCGTGAGAACTCTTGAGTAAAATATGTCATCGTGATCGTGCGAGTTCGTGATCAATAAACTTATTTTTAAGCGTGAGCGTGCGTGATTACAAGAAATCACATCGTGATTGTGCGTGATCGTGATCCAAACAATTATTTTTGATCGTAATCGTGCGTGATTAGAAGAAATCACATCGTGAGCGTGCGTGATCGTGAGTAAAAATCACTCACACGCCCATCTCTAGAAGAAGTACTTTACTAATTCTAATTATCTAATTAGATAATTCATTGATAATTCATAATTCATGAATGAGTACCTACTTTACGAATTCCAATTATCTAATTAGATAATTCATTTAATTTTTCATCATTGAAAATGCAACCGATTTTAGTACTAAAAGTTTCAATCCAATACACTGAAATTTTCATACAAAACCGTTATTTATAACATTTAGTTAAGTCTTTTGCTAGGTATAAGTCTTACCACCTTCTTGGCCAAGAGACTAGAAAACAGTGTTCTTTAACATATCTTAAGAAGTGTGTGTAATGGTCGGAAAAACCCGCAATATAAGAAAAGATTTGTTAAAATGTAGAAATGTAGTTATATGATTTCAATAAGTACGTACCCTATTGGAACAAACTGACTTGTTTTTAAATCGCGTCGGTACTTGAAAAATTAATTTTAAGACATGTCGTTGATATTCTACTTTGAATTATTTGTAGGTGTTGATTTTTACGAAGCAAACATTTGAATAATTTTGATTTGATTAAAAAATTACAAAATTACAAACATTTGATTAAAGCGATAAACAGAAAGAAAGAAGAACTTAATACCTTTCCAACAATAACAATTCCACGTATATCTAATAAAAAATGTGTCTTTTACAGCTGTTTTAAAAAATGCCTTTTTAAAAATATCAAAAAGTTCAATTTTTGATGGTCAATAAAAGTTATAATGAAACAAAATTTTAACAATTTTTGTATGTCAAAATGTTAGTATGAGTAAGAAATTTAACATTTAAGAAGTTATAAGCAAAAAACCTGTTTTTTTTACTAAAAAGGACCTTCAGGAGAATCAAAATTGCTTCGGCGGTTTTTCTCCGATTTGAAAAAAAAGTATGCAGAAATCATTTTAATGAGTTCCTCTAACTTTTGAGACCCCGACCGGCGGAATCTAAATTTCGATCCGGTCTATTATATATGCCGCGTTTTTTCTAACATCTAAATGTGAATTAGTGTGGATGTTAGCAAAAAACATGTGTCTACGTTTTAAACGATTTTAATGCCACGAACGTGTGATGTGACCAATAGTTCTATAAGTAAAAAATTTACTAGTTTTTTTTTTAAATTATTTTAAACTAGCAATACCCGGCGCGCGTTGCTACGCCTTAGGAAACGTGCATAGTAAACGCCGATTCAGACTGCCTGCCTGTGTCCGCAGAGTGTGTGAAAAAGCGAGAGAGATAGATATTTGTATCTCATTTGTTCACACAGATTTCAGCTTGCCTGTCTGTCTGAATCGGCGTTGAAAATGCACGCAGCCTTAGACAAACACATGTACTTCATCTCTGACTTCGGAACCTATTCGATCAAAAATGTAGCTTGTAGGGGAAGGTGCACCCACTTGACCATAGCTCAGACCAGTTTTCTATTAGAAGGACATTACCAAATGGCAACTCCATTCGGAATTTCACTGATCAGCGATTTTTATTTCCAATGCTATTTGCTATTAAAAATTTGGCTTGTATGGGCGGATTCACACCCCGTTTTCCAATGCCCGTGCTATATTTCTTGTCGAAAGACATTTCCAAAAATTAAATTTATACTGAGTTTAAATATTATGAAACATTAAGTACCACAGCTATTCGATATTAAACATTTAAACTATGTTGATGGTGTCACGACCCAATTTCCAATGCTTGCTGAATTTTTCCAGTGGATGGACACGACTAAATGTTATATTCCTTCCGAGTTTCACAAATTTGTGACTTATGTTTCTTAAATTATACTGAAAAGTTTGAATGCCTTAAAAGTGTCACGCCCCTTCTGCAACGGCTTTAAAATTTTACCAGTAAAACAGCACGTGAAAATTGAGGTCAAATACAGAATTTTGGAGCTGTGCAACATGTAATTCTAAAGCTATTCGATATCGATGCCAAACTTCACAGGAACGCTCTGCAGACTTTGCTAGAGTTTCCCTGAAAATTTCATAACAATTGGTTTAGCGGTTTTGAAGTCTACTTGTACATACAATCATTTTAATATACAAAGAAGATGTTAACAGCTTGTTTAAAATATGCTTAACTTACGCATCCTTTAAACACTAAAATATGCGTCAAACATACGTTTTCGATGCGTTTTACATGCGCTGCGTAGCTTATGCCAGGCTGTCTAATATAATGGAAAACCATTCAAAAGTTGAATTATAATATTAAGGTTCAACTAAAACTACTGGAGACCAATGCAAATGCATTATTTATAATGCTATTATAAAAAAACAGAGAAACCAACCAACTTGAGACCCTCCTCCTTTTTGAAATCGGTTAAAAATAAAAAATATGCTCCAATCACAATAACTCTTTTAATGTGCAACATTTATTAACACGCGAAATAAAAAACTTTAAGGGTTCTGTTTGGAACAAAATCGAAAATCCAACTAAATTAAAGAAGTTATGTATATTGGTATTCCTCTACATTTATGGTCATCATTTTGTTACAACTTCATTTCATAGTACCAACCTATTTGATTTTAAAAAAGACGTTGGAAAATTAAAACAAAAATTATTTTCTGATGCGTCCAATATAAACCTATTGAAAAGTTTAAAGGAAATCTATTTTATAAGGTTGTATGCATGAACATAATTTCTGCGCAGATGAACACAAACAATGACATATCAATGCGACATTTCAGATCGTACTGAGATCCTCTGAGAAGCATTTGAGCATATGCAATGGAATATTTGTATACTGAAATAACTACAACCAGTGTTGCCGCTCGAGATTTTCAAAACGAAGTAAAATAGGCTACAAGAAGGAAGTATTTTCAGAGATTTCGAAGTGTTGAAATGAATTAATTTTGTTTTTAACATGAATGTTTATTAAACATAGAAAAAAAACAATGAAAATATTTTCTTAAAAAATCAATGAACAAAGTTCAATAAGAAAATACTGAAATACATTTCAATCACTTATGTATGTATATGTACAATTAACAACCCAATAAACATTGTGGCGAGGGGTGATTCGTTGAAAAATCGCTTGTAAATAGTTTTTTGTATCATTTTCGAATAGTTTGGTTTTGTCTGAATCAGTGGTTGGCTGGATGCTTAAAGAAAGCACCGTAGCTCTTGCAGGAGCATCACAGAAAAATGCTCTTATGGTGATGCTGAATATTTTGTTGCAATATTAAAATCATTCGTTCAACAAAGTGTTCAGTTCTTCAAGGAAAAGTGATTCGTTAAAGAATTGTTTTTTTTAAATTTGACGATTTGTTAATGAATTGCTTTTTTAAAATTTAGGATTCGTTATGAATAGCTTCTTTTAAGGTACTATTACAGTGTGTACAAAATTAAAAAAAATTTGTTGTTTTTTTTAGAATCTGGTTTCTTAAGGTCTTAAGAATGCGTATACGATATTTTAGAAAAAATATCAAATCGAAAAAAGATATAACATACATTATACACGTATGTCGCGCATTTATTCATATATTATCGTTCATAGAAGAAAATCTAATCGCGTTTTTCTTGAAACAAGTTTTTTCGAATTGGTTTCTAAGATATCTCGAGTTCTGCTTGATCGATTTCGATGAATCTTGATTCATTGTGATCTTAATAGATTCTGTTAAGCACTCTACCTATAAAAAGCCGAGATACTTTTATATTTTGTTTTTTACGGCTAAGAATTTGTGCCAAAAAGAGGGGTTTTTTGTAAATTTGTTTTTCAACGCATGCCATTTTTTTTTTATTTTTTTATTTGCGTAATTTGAATTAAATAATTTAATAATACTATGTAAAAAAAATTATTAAAAAAGGTGTTGTTTTTAATAGCTTCACACTGTTATGTACTTTAAATATGAAGATTCGTTAACGAATTAGTTTTCTAAGATTTGCCGACTCGTTCACGAATTGTTTTTGTCGATTTGAACGATTCGTTAACGAAGGAGGAATTTCTCCAGTTCACGATATTATAAGTGAATTGTATATGATAATTGCTATTGTTACCACTATCGTTAAAATTATCAAATCCAAGCAAAGCTCTGTTGAAGAAGGTAAAAGTTATGCATTCGTTTATACCAACAGTTATGCCATGTTATTGACTTTTTGATGTAAAATGCAGTAAAAAATTAAGAGATTACTTAATTACTAACAAAAGCTTTAATCACTCAAAATCGAAGTGTTTTCACAAAAGAGGAAGTGTGGAAGTGTTTGACATAAAAGTGAAGTAAAAAACTTCGATCGAAGTGAAAACGGCAACGCTGACTACAACAATAAAAAATTTCATCCCCCATTTCATGGTAAGATTTTAATATATTTATATTTCTCTCTGAGCAAGAAGTTGACTGCAAATAAAGTAGCTAGTGTTGCCATAAAAACAAATTTTAAATCTGAACTATTGTATAAAGCTTTCAATCCGTCGAGATTGTGTTATTGTCGATGAATAACATTTGCAATAAATAACAAAATAATAATTTGGTTATATATCAGGCATAAGAGGAAAAAGATTTTTTGACTGTAAATATGTATAAACAATTCAAGTCTGAAAACCATAACAAATACGATGTCAGATTGTTGGCAACACTGCTCAACAGACCAAACTGAGAGCAACTCCCGACACAACCAGTGTTGCCAGAAAGTTTTGAGAAAAGAAGCTAGATGGCCTTTAAAAAATGGCTAGATGGCTTTAAAAAAATAGCTAAAAAAAGGCTAGATTTGTTAACGTTATTATACCCTAAACCTGTAATGTCAGGGTATATTGACTTTGTGCAAACGTTTGTAACGTTTAGAAATAAGCGAGTCCGGTATAGAAAAGTATATAAATTCCTGATCAGTGTCACCTCGTTCGTCCATCTGTCTATGTGTTGTCTGTAAATATAGGTTAAGAAAGAGTTGAGATTGGTACACATATTCACATGAACCCAAGCATCTGCACTATTGAATATTTTTGGAATCCGCCCACGGACACGCTTACTTCCCATACAACTAAAAAATAAAAATCGCTGTATACCTAACGAAATAAAATTTAAATGTATTTATTTTATATCAAAACGCAGACGTACACAAAAAATGAGAGTGATCCACCCATGAACATGCCCACCTCCCATACAACTCCAATATTGAAAACATTATTATAAAGACGCTTTTATTTGAACTACTGGGATAAAACTTATCAGATATGTATTTTATATTAAAACTTAGATGTGTGCTTAGATGTAAAATAGTCGTCATTCGCCCTTAAACACGCCCACCTCCCATGCAACCCACTATAGTAAAAACGCTATAAAGAGGTTTATATGAGCCAGTGGCGTAGCGAGGGGGGGAAGGGGGTGTCATCATGCCCCGGGCGCCACTCGCAGAGGGGCGCCAAATCATTCTCAAGACAAACAAAATTTTGCAAGAAAGTTTTTTTTAATTAATTAATACAATAATTAAGTAAGCCAACTGTAGGGTACAATGCTATGATAATGCTGCTCTTTTGTCAAATCACATATCTGGCGTTCAACAAAGAATAATAGAAAAAAATAATAGGGCAACATTTGTTAATTGTGATAACCACACATTAAATTTAGTAGAAGTTACTACAGCTAACCAAAATTCAATAATTGTAGCATGTTTTGGAATAATTGATAACATACGTCTCTTTTTCTCACGTTCAACATTACGATGGAAATTGTTAAAAAATGCTTTAAAAAATCTGTTAAAGAATCTGTAACACGATGGAGCGCCAGAGCGCAAGCAGTTAGCGTTATTGTCGAGGGACTGGAAGAATACGTAGAACTATAAGAAAAATTAGCAGAAGAAAATACTGCCACAAGTGGTACACCAGAAATGCTGCAATCTTTATCTTAAACCGAATTTAAATATCATAACTTTAGTCCATTTCTGGCATGAACTCTAAGAGAATTGATCGTGAGCAGCTCAGATTACAAGGTCCTAAAATTAAGTTTAAAGAAGCGTTCCATGATTTCAAATTATTGGCGACTGAACTTGCAGAAATTCGTAACGAGATATGTGAAAAAGTTAAAAATCTTTGTAAAAAATGAGGAATCGAGACAACAATTCGTATAAAATTTCGCCGACAAATACGCGGAGAATTGACTCGAGATATGGCCTTTGCGCAGAAAGCGAAAAATCTGGCGTTATGAAAAGCGTTCTTGATCGTCTGCATCAGGAAATAAGTTCACAATTTACACGACAAGTGACCTTAATTCCAAATTTTGGTATTTACTGGACGTTGAAAATTTATAAAGTAAGGATAATCCGTACAACGATCTTGAAAAGAATTGTAAAAATTTGAGTGAGTTTTATATACGACTTTATTTGAAAAAGTGAGAAAAACTTTAAAAATCTTGTATATCTTATAAAATCTTTAAAAAACACGTAAATCCTAGTACTCTGTCCGTTTGCTTGAAATTTCACTCACAACATTAATTTTTTTGTTGCTGACAAATATTTTGTTGTGAAGAAATTGAAAAATTTGAGAAAGTCATGCTTTACTTCTCAAAATAGACCAGCCTTATTCCCTGCAAACATTTTCAATCGCCTGAGAATCCCCAGCGAATCGCTTGGAAGATAAAACAATCACCGGCGAGCTCTTCTGAGAGTCTTCCGGGTATCGCTGAATTTAAGCAGATGAGGCCATAAAAGCGATTCGCCGGGAAGATTCGCCGACGAATCGCCAAGAGAAGTCTTAAGCGATTCCTCTAGAAGATTCGCCGACGAATCGCCGAGATGGGGCTTAGGCGATTCGCTAGGAAGAGTCGCGAACGATTCGCCGAGAGGAGTCTTAAGCGATTCGCCGGGAAGATTCGCCAACGAATCGCCAAGAAGAGTATTAAGCGATTCGCTCACGAATCGGCAGAAGGGTTCTCAAGGGATTTGCTGACAAGACATGTCAAGTGGCCAAGACCTCACTTTTAGAGGTCGTCTGCGATTTACTGCAAAGTTGTTGAACGTTTCAATTCGTTGCAAGTTTGAACAAGCAGTTCCATGAAGTTGCTTACAAGTTAAATTTTTTGATTTTTTTAAACGAGTTTTCAGAGCCTGCTCCATATTCCATTGATATATTTAGAAAGCTTTTTAAAAACCATCTTCCAACGATCGCCAGAATGAGCGAAGAAAGATTTTGAAAATTTTTTTGAATCGCGCATTCATCCCTTGGGCGATCGAAAAGCGATGCATCTTCCAACGATCACCGGAATGAGCGAAGGAAGATTTGGAACATTTTTTGACAATCGCGCATTCATCGTTTAGGCGATCGAAAAGCGATCCATCTTCTAGCGATCGCCGGAATGAGCGAAGGAAGATTTTGAAAATTTTCGAGAATCGCGCATTCATCGCTTTGGCGATTGAAAAGCGATCCATCTTCCAAAGATCCCTTAGGCGAATCGCTAGCGCGTTGCCAAATGATCTAATCTTCTAATTGTCTTCCAAATTTTTGCAGGGTTCATACAAAAATTCAATATATCTTTAGTTCGTGTTTGTAAGAGTAGAATAGAGTCAAAATATCGAATGTAACATGATCAGTTCGATATAATTGATGTCAAAATGAAATATAGTAAAATTTACTTAATTGAAATAAAAAATATTAACTTTATTATTTCAGTTAAAGTTAGTCAAAGTTAGGAATAAACATTGCTAGCAAAGATGTTATGGATACGAGTTAACAAGTAAGGTAGTTAAGGGCCAGTTACAATAACCACAAGTGTCTTTAATACTGAATACTTGGGAAAAAATAAGACTACCATCACAGAACAACCCAAAAGAATCAAAGCTCAGAATTACTTATATCCTTAGACTTTCATTCTTCATTCGTTAATCAACGTTCCGTTCTCTTCATGTCCTTTTATTTCTATTAAAACCAATTTAGAAATATATTAAAAATCTTTTAAATGAACTGGTAACGATGTTACTCGATCTTTGTACTCGTACAACTAACATTTGTCAAAAGTACCCCAATCAAAAATGTCAAATGTACCCAAATGATCTCGGCGTCTTTATTTTTAAATTTTTTTAGTTTAATTGAAATTATATTTTCAAAAACGTAAATAGTTCTAACCTTTTGTAAACAAAATAACTTTTCTGTTACTTTTCTTCATGTAATGCAAGAATCGTCAAACTTCGTGACGATTACTGAAATACAATGATCCAAAATTTATAAAACAAATTATTGTTAAATAACGGTTCGTTCATACCGAAAACGTCATAGTCAAATGTTCACCAAAGTCAAGGGTACCCCAGTTTACCCTACTAGGCTTAACAATAAAAACTTTTTTTGCGATTTTCGTGTTAAGAGACCCTAAATCTATAACAAAATATAATGAACTGTCGTGTACAGAACCTTTTTCTGATTTTGACGCATAGTGTTATTTGTATTAATGTAATTTAATAAGTGTATTATAATTATTTGTAGTAAATATTAAAATATATATATAATATATCATAATTTTTTTCATTATTTCATTGGGGGCGCCAAAAAATTGTTTCGCCCCGGGCGCCAGTTATGCTCGCTACGCCACTGATATGAGCCAAAAATATAAAACTTAGTATTGAGATTGTTGTATCAAAACTAAGATGTGTTCAAAAAATGAGCGCCATACAAGCCACAATACGGAAAACACTTTAAAAACGTTTATATTTGGCCTACAGAGATAAAACTTGGTATGAGATCATAGTATATAAAACTAAGGTGTCCTCACAAAAAAGCGTCATCCACCTACGAACGTGCCTTCCTCCCTATTTATTTAGTTCTATAAAGAATACATGGATTTTAAACAAAAATAGGAAATTACTTCTATTTGTTTTAGTATTTTAATATATAGTTTATTTAAATATTATAGGAGGTTCAGGGTATTTCATAGTCGGACTAGACTTTCTTTACTCGTTTTCTTTTAAGAACATATCTTATCGTTAGAAGAAAATTTAGCATGCCATTTTGAATACGGTTTCTTTCATTGTTTTTTTTTTATAAATTGCGTTGTACTAAGAATTCTTTCTGCCTCAGCGTTGCTTAATGCCAAAATAATAAAACTAAAAACCAAATCTGATAGCTCTTGGAACGGATCTTCATTCAATGAATCTCTAGCTTCTGCCCAGAATTCTGTTATGAAACTTAAGTTATTCCACTTGTGATTAACAATTTTTGCCATTATATTTCAATTATCGTTATTTCTTCTGTAGAGTTACTGGATTTTTCTTTCTCTATATCAGAAAATATTTGGGTTTAACCACTTTAAAAGTATTAATAGCAATAGAAGATTCACACTTTCAAAATTGCAAAGTCAAAAAAATTGGATGTAGTAATTCATCTTTAAGCAAAATATTAAAAAAGGCTAGAAAAGGCTAGAAAAAAATAAAAAAAGGCTAAAAAAAAGGCTAGAGGCTAGATGGTAATTTTCGAGGCTAGGCAACAAAAAAAAGGCTAGATCTAGCCTCAAAAAGGCTAGATTGGCAACACTGGACACAACATGGCAGCCGTGCTGAGTTACTCTCACAGCCAGAGCTTAAGCATTGGTTTTCTGCTGCTTGTTGTGCTGCTTGTACAGCATTAGCATGAATTAAAAGACATGAATTCTTAAATAATTAAAGAAAAAGTTTTGTAAAAAACGTAGTACCCTATTTTAATTTCGCTTATCATAGCAATTGAATAGTGAAAAAATTATAAAAATCGGTTCAGCGGTTATTGAGAACACGTCGCCGCAAATCCGTGAGTCTCCTTTTATATAATAGTATAGATTAATCATGGTCTAATTTAAAATCAACTAATTTCCAAGTTATTGAAAATATATGCAGACAAAAGTCAAATGACTTATTATGCGGACATCGTCATGCAAAATATTTGAGTTCGGTCTATGGAAAAATCTGCGGCTGAAAAAAAAACTACTTTTTCAATTACTTTTGAATTCGTTGATTTACCTACACTCAGAAAAAAGTGTCTCGGAATATGATATAAAAGGCATCATCATATTTAGAGAAAAATGGTATAGACTTTGCTCCAGAGAATGCTATTCTCTAATTGCGATACTAAAATTCTCTAAAAATGAAAAAAAGCTACCATGAAATAGAAAAATATATCATTTTTAAAGAAAAATACTTTTTTTTTTGAGAAAATATTTGTTTTTATTGAAGAAAATACTTCTCATTGTGAATTTTTTATCAAAATATAAGAAAAGTTTTTCATTTTCAATAAAATTTCTCTTTAAATGAGAAATTTTTTGTGCGAGAAAAATACTTATCATTATTAGAGACATTGAAATGTTTCCATTTCCTAGAAGTAAAGAAATATTTCTAAGAAAATGTGAAAATTTATTCTAATTGAAGAACATTTTATTTGAAAAAGAGAAAATTGCTATTATCAAAAATAGAGAAATTTTTTACCGGAGCAAGGTATGTGTTTTTTTCTCAGTGTATAGGGTCATTTATACGTGTACCGTCATCTATAGACCAACAGTCAACCGATTGTATTTTTGAAAGTTCCATTTGTTTGATGGTTTTTAACCAGTGAAATCTGTTATTTCAACCAATGATATGTTTGAAATAACAGCATTGAGTGTACAGCTCTGAGTGTAGAAAAAAGAGTTTGGAAAATTTTTTTGGAAGAATTTGAGAGAAGAAGCTTCTTTATATGGAAATGTTTTTTTATGAGAAAAGTCACATATCTTCACAATTTCTGCACCGATTGCTTTAAAAGTTGGTAGAAGGCTATTCTACCACTCAGGGTAAGCTTGGTGTGGTTTAATTTTTCAATTGTATGAAATATTTTCAAATTTTTACGATAGCAGCTCTAAATGAAGACTGCATTTATGCATATCATATGAAAGGAAATACAAAAAGAAATTCTTGTTATTCAAATGTTTCACTACAAAAATCTATTTTTAATTTAGTTATCGTTTAAGCTATCGTGTTGAAATTTGTTTAAACGTCTTTCTAATGAAACATAAATTCAAGTATAAATACGAAGTTAATTAAAAAAGATAAGAACTGCATCGGCCTTCCATATAAAGTAACATTATCAAAATAGTTTAACTTCAAACTGAGAAAAATAGCACCTATCTTACTCCGATTAAAATAGAGAACTATTTTCGATAATAGCAATTTAATGTTTTTCAACCAAAATTTTCTTCAATAAGAATAAATTTTCACATTTTCGAAAAAATATTTCTTCGCTTGCGGGAAATGTTAATATTTCATGTCTTTAATAATGATAAGTATTTTTCTTGCACAAAAAAATTCTCATTTATGGAGAAAGATTTTTTGAAAATTAAAATTGTTTCCTATATTTTGATAAAAATTCATTATACGAAGTATTTGCTTCAATAAAAACAAATCTTTTCTTAACAATAAAAAGTCTTCTTTTCGAAAAACGATATATTTTTCTTTTTCATGAAGTCTTTTAATAATTTTTAGGGAATTTTTTAGGACCATTTTTATTTTAATATGATGATTTTTTTATCATATTCGAAGAAACTTTTTTCATGGTGCTCAAATCGCAAAGTTTTCAAAATATCGGCTTGAATTTTTTAATAAGCTTTTTTTCTTAAAATTAAGGCCAAATTTAAAATCAAACCTACCTCCCACCTAATTAAAATTAAGTTTTGGTAGGACAACGTCTGTCAGGTCCACTAGTTATGAATAAAACTTTTATGAATACGTATATTACAGGGTAAGACATTATTAAGCTAATAGCTACAATACATAATTTCTCTATCAAACCAGTTAAGGTGAAAGACTTAAAATTATATTCTTATTTTTTCAAAAATTCAACAGTTTTTCGAACTGATTTTCTTCACAATCACAATTTCTTCTTTCAGAAAGCTATTTCTGCAATACTAACCAACTTTTAACGAAACATACAGGATTAAAGAAGGCATTAAAGTTTTAAGATTAAAGAAGCATTAAAGTACAAAAGTTTCACTTTTAATAGAATTTTATTTAACGATTTTTTTTCCTTACTTTCTGGCGTTAGCCAACAATTTGCTGTTTTCTATTTGATTATATATTATTGCTCAAATTGTTGCCGATGAAACATTTAATTTCCTTATCAGTTTCTATTTCTCTTAATTCTGTGTTAAATATTTGCCAACTCCTTATTTAGTGTTGAACTAAAAACTTAAATGAACAAATAATTAAATCTAATTGAGGTTCAAGCAGAGATATTCGTATGTATGTTTGTTTATTTAACAGCACAACATAAACGAGTCATTGTACCCTGTAATTCTTCATGAACCCCTAAACAACAACAATATAACAACAACACTAACAACAGAGTACACATGCGAAGTGTGCAATGTCCATATTGTCATTGTTGACACTCTGCAAAAAAGAGACAAATACATTTAGTTAGAGTGAAATAAATGCTACAGATTAGATTGTTAAAGACTGTAAATATTTATAAAAACAAAAAAAAAACAAAGTTGAATTATTATGAGTTGGATTAACAGCGTGATATTAAATTTTTAATTTCATGTATGGCTGAGCATTCAAGAGGGGCAAAAGTGAGAGGCAACTAACAAAACAAATGATTGTCACAGTTACAGCTACAGCTACAGATACAGATGCAGCTACCACACACAGTAATTATACGGCTTATAAGCTTGAAAAATTTAAGCTCAATTAAATTTGTCAACATATTTGACCCTTTGCATCAGTTAAACAATTAAATATAATTAGTATGAAAACATTTTTCACAGAATCATCATGAGAAGAATTATTAAACAGCATTTCACAATTTTTTTATTTATTTTGAAAATAAGTTTATAAACTTTTTATATGTATGTTTGAACTCATTTTAGCTGCTTTTAAGTACAGCTAAAATTCAATAGCTTCTAGTATAGTTTTAAGTGTTTTGACTTCACTTAAACTACTTCACTTCTTGCCAACTCATCTACTTTGTTATTCCCTTCTACGTTGCTTCTCCAGGGACCCAGCAGAGAAAGACATTGTTGGTATTACAGACCCTCGAGACTTTAGTACCGAAGAACAGCCCGAAGTTGTCATTTTTTTTTCCAGCCGCTTAGTCGCTTGACTATCGTCCAAAATTACTACCTGTGCTGCTTTTTCAATCGCATAGATTTCATCTTGAAAAACACTGCATAATCAGGAAGTTTGTAAGACTTTTTGATCTGTAGCGTTTCGCAGTACACACCTGATCCTTGGGTTCTATGGTGGTGTGTTTCCATTTTTGTCTGCTGGGAATAGATGTGGTTTATTTTGAATCTAATTTCACACTGGGTATGATGTAGTCGGTTGTTATTTTTGATTCCTCAGTTCCTAGAGATTTTGACAGATGCATGCTCGAAAGCGTTGTTTTGACGATGGGTCTGACGATCTAGTGAATGTTTTGTACGTTTTTTCAACCAAACTGATGACTTCACTTGTATATTTTGATTGAACTGCCAATTCAAAAGCGATCTGATCTCTAACAAGGGTGCTACTTTCAAAAATCACTTTATATAAATAAATAGTAATTTTTCCAAAAATGGTCAAAATGTCATGTTTTTTCAAAGTTACTGTCTTCACAAAATGGCCTTAAATAGTGCATAAAAAAGTTTTGAAAAAATCATCAGGATCACCGAAAAGGGTAAGCACGAAAAAAAAAATTGCATGAAAAAAATTGTATATTTCGACTTTGAGTAAGTTTGGTGGCACCGGACTAAATTATTGGGTAATTTCAAGTTCAGAATCAGATTTGTCACTTAATGTGACATCAAAGTAGATGGGTTTTCTTAATTTGGTGCAAATTTCAAATGCATAATTTTTTTTTATCAAAAATTTCTTAAAAAAAATCTCCAAAACACCGGTCTATTGAGCAGAACCGGGTAGGTTTCGACAATTCTTGAACTTTTAATAGCTCAAATTATTTCATTTGCAACCATAGTTTATAATTCCGGGGGACACGCAGAATTCCAAATACTTTAGCATTTTCCATGCAAATCTGAGCCAGTCTAGTATATATTTTAGACCGTTTTTTGATTGAATCGGGTGTGGGAATTTTATATCTAGCTGTGCAGGTTTTAAAAAAAAAAATTTTGAAAAAATTCCTATAGAAAAAATTCACAAAATTGAGCGTGCGATGGGGTAATGTGTGCCCCCAGTCCCCTTTTTTCTTTTTTTTTTGGTTTAATAACTTTTCATGCCCGAACCGAAAATCGTCCATGCAAAATCAGTTAAAAAATCGACCCAGCCTAATACATATATGAGTAGTTTACATTCAAAACCAGATAAGTCACACAGTTCGAATTGTTGGGAATTCAAAAAAAACGTCTTAACTTTGTCAGACATTTTTTAGAAACAAACCAATTATGCAAAATTATGCTCCATATTCATAGATATATTAAAAAATTAAAAAAATTCGTATTTTAAATTTCAAACTTCGACTTGTTTGTTTTTGAAAGTTAGAAATGAATCAAACTTTAGATTCCGCCGTTCGGGGTCTCAACAGTTAGAGCAACTCATTAAAATGATTTCTGCATATTTTTTTTTCAAATCGTAAAAAAACCGCCGAAGCAATTTTGATTCTCCTGAAGGTCCTTGTAAGTAAAATAAAATGTTTTTTGCTTTTTACTTTTTATTTTTTACAGAACGCATACCCAAAGCCGCTAAAATGTTAAATTTTTTTACTTATAACAACGTTTTGACATAAAAAAGTTTTTAAAATTTGAATGAAAACTACACAAATGAAAACTTGCTTGGACTTCTCTGGTTTTGATTGAAAATTTACAGTGGACATGTCTGCTTTTGATTGAAAAGGAGATTTTTTTAATGCATTTTTCTCTAAGATTTTTAACATTTTTATCAAAGAGGATTTTATGGATCGATATGTTGTAACATTAGCTTTACAAGGGCATTTCTAACTTTCATTTTTTTTTCATTTGACTAATATGGATTTGAATGTAAACTCCTCATAAACATACATATTTAATAAAAATTACTTTCAATTATTCCCAATTTTTTCGCAAAATTCCCTTTTTATAGCAGAATTTATCATATTTTATAACGCAGTCACCGGGGTGGGGTGACTGGTCGACCTAAATGAGTTATAAAAATCGTCGGCCAAACTAGAGTTAATTAATTGTTAGTAAAGATATTAATTTAACTTAAAACCATGTTTTTATTATGCTCTAATGTTGCAGCAACATATTGCCAGAAATCTTCAGAATAAGCACTCAAACTCAATTCTCGCTGTTTGTGATGGCTCTCGTATTATAAATTGAGCAACATTGTTAAACCAGTTCTAGCATAAAAAAACATTAGCTAGCTAGCCGAACGAAGAAGTCCTACGTAGATATGACAACAACTTGTCAAAAACTAGTTTGACATTTTTCCATGCATCAGCAGACGCCCACTCAATGCTCAAGACTCGCCTACTAGCTACTCGACTATCACTCCAGAGCGGTCATTGAGCGCTACTACTCAATGAAGAAAAGAAAGGCTGGAAAATGCATTGTCAGCTTGTGGTTGTTTGGTTATTATTTAGACGCTGTTGTTGCTTGACGTGTTTGTTGTTTTATACAAACTGAGTGGGTTTGAGTCGTTTTAGCTGAACTCAAAATAGAGTGGTTTTTGTTATGGATTTTGCTCTCAAGTCAAGTTACTCATTGTAGCTCTCTCTAGCGCTCTCTGTGTTGGCTTAACTCTTGCTTAAATTGCATTTCTTGCTGTTTGATATACATGATCTTTCTTAGCCGACTAAAATTTAGTTTATACTAGATGAACGACGTGTTTGGTTGCGTGACGTTTTGAAGTTCTGACGGAAGTTCATATGACGGAAGCCGCTAAGTAACGACGCAAAGCGAAACATAAAATAAAACAATATGCAAAGAATTTTTGTTATTTTTTCAAAAATTTATTAAAAAATTTATTATGTGTTTAAAAAAAAAACACATTTGCACTTCTTCTCAACAAGGATTATACGAGAAGTAGTTGTCAAAACTTAAAAAAAAAACAATTTTTTTTTTAAAACGTGATTTCGAAAAAAGTGCTCTGCAAAGTGTAAAAAAATAACCTGCATTCAGATGTCAGCAACCTCGTAGTGCAAATAAGTCTTGCTGTTCTGACCAGTTATGCAAAACTTCATCAGTAAATAAACGAATTAAAAAAAAAAAAAAAATTGAATTATTTTCTGCATATCAATCAGTGTGGCTGACAACGTGAAAAAAGTGTTGCACCTGTGCAGCTGCAGAGATTTAGTTGCATCTTCCGAAGCGCCCCTTTTTGCATAACATGTCGTAAAGACGGCATAAAACCGGCTTTGAACTTTACTGTGTTTAATAAAAAATAAAAAAAAAACAAATTTGTAGCGTCATAACAGTTGTAAAAAAGTGCATGAAAAATTGTAGTAAATTTACAACAACAGCAACAAGTTTTGTTAAAACTTGTAATTGGAATTTAAATTGCCAGCTTCTAGTTTTGCGAGAATAAAAAAACAAAACAGCAACAACAAATAAAATTGTTTAGTGAAAACGGATTTATGTGCAACGACCTTGTGTTTGTATAGTTTTGTATGCAGCAGTAGCAGTTACAACAACAATAAAGAAATAACGACATTTAATAATAGATAACAGCAACAACCACAACAATTTTCATAACAATTAGCTCTTGTTTACAACGCTTACAGTTAAACTATACTTAACGGTTTCACCAAAACTTTCAGTACCGTTGCAAGCAGTGTTGCAGATTTTCACCTATTTGGATTTATTATTTTTAGCAGATTAATTAAAAGGTAAGGATTGTTTATAACAAAAAAGAAAACACAATACAAATGATATTTAACCCTTAACTTGAACACTTGCTCTGTAGGACCACGCTAAAACAAATTAAAAGATTGTATCTCTCCATGACTTGTATTATAAAATAATCAAAAACAAAATATATACAACAACAAAATTTCACCAAATTTGGTCTAAATAAGAAAAAAAAAAAATACTTTATTTATGGCATTGTTACAAAAAACATAGGTTTTTAATAAAATTTATGTTTTTTTTTAATTTTAAATTGCCGTGGTCCTTGGGACCACATGTACTTGAAGTGTGATTTTTTGAGGTGTACCAGTTAAGGGTTAAAGAGATATATATCTAGCTAAAAAAATATCTAAGGAACAGAGGCGAACGCAGGGGGGTTATGGGGGTTAAACTCCCCCGCCAAATTAATGAAAATTAAATGTATCAGGCAAAACTATTACAAATTAAAAGATTTGAATAAAAATACTTAGTCAGTTGATATCGGCCTTCTTCTAAATTAAGATTTTTTAGATACATGGGCCTAGCCCATCTCGAAAATCTTAAAAATGTTAGAGTAAAAAAATTTTTTATGAAAACTATTAATTAAAATAAAGGGATCTTAAAACACAGGATTCAATACTCAGAGTATTATTCTCTTCATAAAAAATTCCAGTCTAAAATCAAATAAAGACAATTTAAATTTGTGAAGCAAAACGATAAAAATTATGAAGTATTTTATACAGTTGCATTATTTTAAGCTTTTTTTTTGTTGTGTTATATATTAGGGGTATTCACACTGCCTTGGGTAGTTGGATAAATTGGCAAATGTCATACACTTTGTTTTTGTAAAAGTGCCATTCCAAGTAAAAAGTGCCTACCCAAGTACCCATCTACCAATCTACACTAGCTGACCCCCTGACTTGTTTGGGTAGATTGATTGAGTACTTTTTTCATGGGTTACCACCTTTTCCAAATAATTGAATTGACAAAAAACTAAAACAAAGTAAACAAATTATAAGTGAATAAAATAGACAAATGTGTTAAAATGAGTCATTTTAAAATTTTTGACATAAAAATTATTAAATGCCGCAAATTTCACGTTAAAAATTACTTCTATATAAAATAACTTTTTTAAGGCCCGTACAATGGCCTAAATTTTGCGCTCATAAAATGACATGAATAATATGGCGGCAACTCTTTTCTAGCTGTCATTCATCCCTCATCAGCTGTTTCTACAAAGTACTCAATTGCAGTTAAGGGTGCTCGCAGTAATCAAAAGTACTCAATCTACCCGTACCCAACTACCCAAGTCAGTGTGAATACCCCTATTGTTTTGATAATTATCGCTAAATATTTGTAGAAAGCACTACTTAGAAAAGTATTGCCACAACATCAAAAAGCATCAATCTCCTAAGATACCTGGTGTACCTTAGTACAGTAATTTTTTGGTTCTTTTTTTTTCAATTTCCTCACATTTTGTAGCAAAACACAAATTCAAACTTTCTTTCGGAATACCGGAGGCTCGAAATCGATTTAAGGCTTGGTGGTTTTTGGGAAAAGATGGTCAGAATTTTCCGTAGAACATTTTCAGCGCCTACGATTTCCAAAAAACAAAAATTGATCCGGCCTACTATACAAGGCTTGAGGCTAAAAAGACTCAAAACATATGCAATTAACCCATTTTCCATTGTAAAACCTATTTGGATAGAAAAATACCCATGAAAATAATTTTTTTCAAAATATCACTAAAAAATTTGGGTAATAAATATCGCAATACTTTTGATGGGGATGTTAAGGTATTAGATCAAAATTTCTTAGACTACTAAATGTATCCTTGAAATTCTGCCAATTGACTAGAGTTACCAGACTACGGAAACCATTAATTTTCTGGTGGTGGAAATACCGGCAGTGCAAAGCAGAAAATATAAGCTATCACGATAGCTTAAAGGATTGAAAAATACACAATAAATAGTTCTGCAACGCAATGGAGCTGAAGGTTTGTTTTTCATAATTTTGAATTAATTGATCATACAATCGTGTATGAAATTTTATCAAAATCGTATGAGCGGATATGGTTCCAGACAGAAATGGGTTAATAAAATTGGGCAGACTGAGCTAATAAATAATCTACCTCTCCTAAGTGTTCGTAGGGGCCTAGATAATAATATTGAGAACATTTCAAGTGCAATGGTCCAAAATAAAAGAAAAATAGACATTGTTTGTATTCATTAACATTATTTAATGAATAACAAATTTAAATAAGTCAGAAAATAAAAACATAACATCCCCCCAAAATTTGTTCCTGGGTGCGTACAATCGTATTCCCAGTTGCGTGAAGCAATTATTACTTTGATTGCATCCATTTTCTTGTTTATATTTACAAACCTTTGCATCAGCTGACATGTGAACAACTTAGTACAATACCACATGTCTGTCTCTATGCTAGGTCGTGGTTTCTTGAGCTTTCATTGTAGTATAGATTGTAGTACGGAAACCATATGTCTGTCTAGGATATTAACATTATATAGTATATATATTAAGATTGCTGGAAAAGGTTTGTTATGTATTCAGGTGTTAAGTTAAAGTTAAAAGTGAGTCCTTAATTATAATACACATAATCGATGAAAAATTAAAGAAGAGAACTTTACTCGAAAAACGCCTGGAGCCGACACAAGTGAAGATTTAGTGCACAGACTGTTAATTTCATCAGATCCATTAAATTCCATTAAATTCGGTGCGACTGTCACCAAAATATAACGATCCAATTTAATAGCTGATGTAGTGAAATTACTCAAGGGGCGAGAACTCCTTGCAGAAAATTTTGATTCAGATTCAGAATAATAAATAGTACTGCAAAACTCTCAATATTTAATTGATTTAAGTTGATTTTTCTAATAAAATAAAAGTAGTTAGGCTATAAAAAAATGAAGTAGGTATAGAAAATATTTAATCAAGCTTATACCTATAATACTATTTCAGATATAGGTGTATTCAGGAAGTAGACTTGGCAGCAAACACCCATTTTTGCGCAAACAGTTTTTAATTGTTAGATGAACCAAGAAACCAAGTTATATTATTATAGCATACATACAACTGAAGTTATTCCAATAATACTGCTTCGATTGTATGGGAGGTGATTGTGGCGCTTTTTTTTCTCTCTAAGAATTAAGCTGTGATTTTTCATATAATATTTACTTTTTAAGATATTTTTGGTAACATTTATTTCAAAAGTTCAAAAGAACCCACTAAAACTGACGATAGTGGGTTAAAATTATTTTTTTTTATTGGCTTATGTAACTTTTACATGAAATCGTCATTTAGTACCAATATTAAGATCTGTTATTGTAAACATAATAGATGTAGTTATTTAAAGAAATTAATATTAATAACTCGGCTTTGCTTGGGAAATCTGTTATTAGAATACCTTCGTCATTTCTGTATTTAATTCTTTATTTTAAGAAGCCGTTCCCAATCAATATTATTTTGGTATGTATTTACAATATAAAAAATACTTTATTTAAATAAATTGAAATTAGATAACTTTTACTTATATAACTCTCTGTTAACTCTGTATTTCACAAACAATTCTTATATATTTATTTTCACTTGCACGTCCTTGATTTTCGTAATTTTTTTTTTTAAAGACATTGACATCTGTCTAGAAGCTCTGGCTAATATAAGCTTTAATTATAAAATCGGATCTTAAATTTTAAGTTGCCAGGAGTATTAAAATTATTGACTCCATTATGCCAACCCATTAAAAATATTTAAATCTTGAAAATTTATTTTCTTAGTAGCTGTGTAGAATCGATCTTAAGAACTTTGACTTATAATTGAGATGCTGGCTGGGTCATAAAAGCTTAAAGTTTTAAGTACATAATAACTGTTAAAAATAACTTTTTTAATTCCAAAAAAACTCACTATCAATTTGTGACAAAGTCTTGTAGTGAAAGTCCAAAATAGTTCATAAATGCATCATGTACGCCCATTAGTTCAAGGCTTAAATAATTTATAAATGTATCATGTATGATTTTTCTTCCTTTTCAACGAAATGCTTCATTCATTAACAAAAATGAAGCATCAGAAAAATTTTTTTATTGAAAAAACTTTTCGCCGCGGCTGGGGATCGAACCCGGGCTTCGAGCATGCTAAGCCACACACTTAACCTGCATGCCATGGTCACCACGGTCACCACGGTCATGTGATATTGACATCACATTTAAATCAATACATAATTAAATTATGTTTTTATGTCAGTCTTTAAATATTCAAAACACTTAAAATTTATGATTTTTTGATATAATTAAGCCTTTTTTTAATAAGTAAAAAACAATTCTTAAATTCAAATTTTTTTATAGCTACTTCCGTTCATATGGGACCAGAGCGTGTGAAAAATATATATGCTCTTGTAATGTATTTGTTTGTTTTTTTTTCGCTTTTAAGTTCCTAATAAACACCTGCTTAAATAAGCCATCAAATTATTTTAATACATCCTTCATGCATATGCTAATGTTCATTAACTCAAATGCCGGAATTTTGGTTTTATTTTTTTTTTGGTCTAATCGGATATACAAGTTAACTGTCTATTCTTCAAAATCAATTTTTTGTGCGTGGTTATTTTTTTTTTGTTTGCTTCGATTATCTAATAATATGTAAAATATACAATTTTTGTTTTCATACCCAAAGGTCGTTTGATTTTTGTAAAATTTGCATAATCATCCACAACTTTGTCACTTCATTAACATAATAATTAAATTACTAAGTCTGCTGTTAGCAACGACAGCACCAACGACATCACCAACGACAAAGACAAGCAGCTATTGTCTATTTTATAGTAAATTCATTCATTGATTTTCGCGGAATATGTTTGAACCAAATCGAAGTTATCAATGAAGCGAGCTTAGTTTTTACAAGCAATTTTTTCGGTCATTTGATGCGTCAAGCTTTTTTGGTGAAACGTCAAATTTTGCATTTGTCTCATTAAATTGATAAACTGTTTTCTGCAAAAACTGACAAATATTTGAATATATTTATTTATGCGTGTTTTTTCTTCTTAATTTATTTTAAAAATGCTGATTCGACAGCTAATTTTTTGTATAATTTTGACAGAGTGTTATGCTAATAAGTGTTGAGAGGGAAAAATAGGTGGATCTTTTAATTTTTAAAAAATATTTGAAAACTTTTAATTATGTTACAAGTAAGTTATATAAGCAAGCAAGTTATACAAAGATGTTACGTAAAAAACTATGACGATTGTAAGAAAATAATATTGTACATTTAGAATTTTATAAAATAAAAATAAATTTTTATATTTATTTTTTTTATTACATAACATAAAACTTAAATTGAAAATAAACTTGAACTTATTCGTAGAAATTCATGAACGCATTTTATAGTCGTAAAATGCTTAGTTTAACATTTAACTTGCTGCAAAGCAAGCAATTTGCATTGCTATCAATATAAAGCTTACATTTGCATAAATCAAGAGGAAAAATTAAATTTTAATAAATTCTCAATAAATCAAATATTTTGAGCTATACATCAAACTAGCTGTAGATAAGCACAGCAAGCAAACTATGTGGCTAAGCAAAATCACAAAAATAAACTGATACCCAAATAATATAAAAAAAAAAAACAAACAATTGTTACAATAAAATACTGTCTGCATATATTATTTAAACATTGTAACTGACACAAAAAAAAAATAATATGACAAAAATATACAAACAAATTCATAAATAAATAAAAAGGTATACAAGTTTTACGGCAACAGCAGAATCTGAGTTGCATTGGCAGAATTTGAGTAGAAAAGGTAAACGCATAAATTCTATTTCATTCGAAAATAAAATGGAATAAAAAAAAAAATGTATGTTAAAATATGTACAACGACGTGTGTGTCAATACCAAATCAATGGCTACAATTGTTTGATTTATGAAAGATATTGAATAAATTCCACACAGTGAGTGCTGTAAATATAGATCCGTATGAAAATACGATTTTATTTTAGAATTACCGGGAAATATATTCAAAAAGTTTGAATATATAAAAAATATGTTTAAGATTCAAAATAAAACGGTTTACTTTGGACACAGGTTATAAAAGAATATGGTTGTCCATAAGACATTCAAAACATTTAAAAAAAAGTTCCAAATAGTAGGCAATAAAATTTTAAAACAAAATGCAAAATGAAATAAACTATATAATATTACAAAAAGCAAACTGTCACAACTATCAAGCCGATAAGGCTTATAAAATTGAAAAAAAACCTTATATTTCAAATTCTTGGCATGCTTGCAAAAGCTGTTTTCCACGCACAGTTTGCTGATATTGTTTATTTTATGTTTTTTTTTTAATATAAGAGTTGCTATATTTATTGTGTTTTTCTTGAAAAGCTGTTCTGGCATCTTCAGACTTTAACCGGTTCAACAGTGAAAAGTTGTTAGCGAGAAAGTAAGAAATTCTTTAATACAAGTTTTAATGTTGCAAAAGAAGCTTATCCAAGAGACGATAACATTCCGATAGTCTATCGCTTAGGTTTTTGTCGCATGATTCTAAGGAAAAACGCTTGCATTCAAAAGTGCAAATAAAGAAAATTGAGCTTCGCAAACGCTGCACACCCATACATAGCTATGGGCTTCTCCCAGTGGCACGGACGCGACATTCGCACGGTTTTAATTACTCGAAAAACAAGAAAGAAACAAAATGAGTCGAAATGTATTTTAAGTGTTCTAACGCGATAAAAGAGTCCTACATTTTATAAAATATTGGTGAAATATTCTGTTCTGAGATTTAGTACAATTTAGTACAAAGTAATAAGCAATCATTCAATTTAACGGACGCGACAAAAAATAGAAGTGTTTTTAAGCTCGTAAAGAAATATGCAAAATTTAGCTAATTGTGATAACTTTTTTTTATATATAATATGCATGTTAATGGAGGTCAAAGGATAACTATTCCTCGTAGACTTATGAAATATTAGAACTATCTCTTACCTTTTTATACCCTAAACCTGAAAGGTCAGGGTATATTAACTTTGTGCAAACGTTTGAACGAAGCGAGTCCGGTATAGAAAAGTATATATATTTTTGATCAGCGTCACCACGTGAGTCGAGCTATCCATGTCCGTCCGTCCGTCCGTCCGTCTGTGTGTTGTCCGTATACACAGGATAAGAAGAAGGAGTTGAGATAATTGAATGAAACTTGGTACACATAGTCACATGGACCCAAGGATCTGCATTATTGAATATTTTTGGAATCCGCCTACGGACACGCCTACCTCCCATACAACGCAAAAATTTAAAACTGCATAACTCAGCTCATAATTAACCTACAACAATAAAATTTGGTATGTATGTGTTTTGTATCAACACAAAGATGTTTTTGAAAAATGGGTGTCATCCACTTACGGACACGCCCACCTCCCATACAACCCAAAAATTGAAAACGCAATAAACAACCCTCTGTTTAACCTACAGAGTTAAAATTTGGCACATATGTTTTTTATGACAAGACAAAGATATTTTCGAAAAATGGACGTCATCCGCATACGGACACGCCTACCTCCCATACAACCCAAAAAGTTTAAAACTCAATAAATAAGGTTATGTTTGTCATAGAGAAATTAAATTTGGTATGTATGTATTTTATACCAAAACTAATGTGTGTTAAAAAATTGGGAGTAATCCATCCATGAACACGCCCACCTCCCATAGCGAAAGCACAATAAAGACATTAACTGTGAGCTACAGGAATAAAACTTGGTATGTGTAAATTTTTCATCAACATTTAAATGCATATTAAATATAGGCTTCATCCGCCCTTGGAGACGCCCATTTACAATAAAAATTTTTTGTTTTTGAAAAGTGGGTTTAGGGTATTTCATAGTCGGCCTAGACCGACTTTAGACTTTCTTTACTTGTTTCAAATAGATTTAGCACGAATATGGACACGACATCATGGACGCGACAAATTTGTCCAACAGTAGTAAAATACAGTAAAGATGTTCATTATAAATTTTAATAAAAATACATCATAATAAGCTGAATTCAAGTTACATAGCAGTAATACTAATCAAAATAAAAAAACAAATAAAGTAAAAAGCTGTTAGAGTGCTTTATTTAAATGTGTTTCTTCACTTTTGGTGGACCCTTCTTAGGAGATGCCCATATGTACATTCTAAAGCAAACATATTACTTTACAATACAGACATTGCATTTACATTACAATTACATTACAATTACATTACAATTACATTACAATTACATTACAATTACATTACAATTACATTACAATTACATTAGAATTACATTACAATTACATTACAATTACATTACAATTACATTACAATTACATTACAATTACATTACAATTACATTACAATTACATTACAATTACATTACAATTACATTACAATTACATTACAATTACATTACAATTACATTACAATTACATTACAATTACATTACAATTACATTACAATTACATTACAATTACATTACAATTACATTACAATTACATTACAATTACATTACAATTACATTACAATTACATTACAATTACATTACAATTACATTACAATTACATTACAATTACATTACAATTACATTACAATTACATTACAATTACATTACAATTACATTACAATTACATTACAATTACATTACAATTACATTACAATTACATTACAATTATATTACAATTATATTACAATTACATTACAATTACATTACAATTATATTAGAATTACATTAAAATTACATTACAATTACATTACAATTACATTACAATTACATTACAATTACATTACAATTACATTACAATTACATTACAATTACATTACAATTACATTGCAATTACATTACAATTACATTACAATTACATTACAATTACATTACAATTACATTACAATTACATTACAATTACATTACAATTACATTACAATTACATTACAATTACATTACAATTACATTACAATTACATTACAATTACATTAAAATTACATTACAATTACATTACAATTACATTACAATTACATTACAATTACATTACAATTACATTACAATTACATTACAATTACATTACAATTACATTACAATTACATTACAATTACATTACAATTACATTACAATTACATTACAATTACATTACAATTACATTACAATTACATTACAATTACATTACAATTACATTACAATTACATTACAATTACATTACAATTACATTACAATTACATTACAATTACATTACAATTACATTACAATTACATTACAATTACATTACAATTACATTACAATTACATTACAATTACATTACAATTACATTACAATTACATTACAATTACATTACAATTACATTACAATTACATTACAATTACATTACAATTACATTACAATTACATTACAATTACATTACAATTACATTACAATTACATTACAATTACATTACAATTACATTGCAATTACATTACAATTATATTACAATTATATTACAATTACATTACAATTGCATTACAATTATATTAGAATTAAATTACAATTAAATAACAATTACATTACAATTACATTACAATTACATTACAATTACATTACAATTACATTACAATTACATTGAAATTACATTACAATTACATTACAATTGCATTACAATTGCATTACAATTACATTACAATTACATTACAAATAAAAACAAATATTTTCTCAAAAATAAAAAGTTTTTTTCTCTAAAAACGATATATTTTTATATATTTCTCTTTTTCATAGAAGCCTTTTATAATTTTTAGAGAATTTTTAGGATCACATGTAGAGCAAAGCATTCTCTGATGCAAAGTCTATACCATTTTTCTCTAAATATGATGCCTTTTTTATCATATTCCGAGAAACATATTTTTTATCATATTTTTTTCTGAGTGTACAAGTTGTATTCATTGCGTATAAAAGAGCATTTTCAAGATATGCCTGAAATCAGAAATTAACTGCACTCATTAACCAAAACTACATTAAAACTGTGTTGTAAAATGGTCGATATTTTTACTTTGGGAACGGTTTTTTATATTTTATTTTGCTTTTCTAGTCTGCATAGCTTAAAAAAAAGTTAATATTAAAATTTTTTTCAAGAGCGTTTCTCTTTAGGAAAGAAAAAAAAAAATTAAATAAATTGAAATTTCATCATATCGAGAAAAATTGTTTAACTTTTAGTAACATTTCTTTATGTAATGACAACCATACTATCTATAATATGTATGCATATGCAATATTTGTTTTATAAGAATCAGAAAACATTAAACACCAACATTGTAGACATTTGTAAAACACCTTCAAGAGAACGGGGGTTAGTGAAGTTGGAGGTTAAAAAAAGAAAATACTATATCGTGGGAGAATTAATAACTCATGGTAAAGGTTGTTATGAATGTACTACAAATATTTTATTTCGTTCGAAAGGTCACACAATAGAATTATGTGTAAAAAATTATGTCGCGGATATCTTCACTGCGATTATTCCGTTGATATCTCACCGTTTCGGTCATATTTTCGATGACATTTTGCAGTATGGCCTCCGGAATGGCCCGAATCACCGGAATCATAGGCTTTGTCCTTTGTGTAACCCCACAGAAAACAGTCTAACAGCGTCAAATCACATGATCTTGGCAGCTAATTCACATCACCACGACGAGAAATTATACGGTTCGAGAATTTGCGGCACAAAAAGTTCAAATTGAGGCGAGTTATGTGTGATGTAGTGCCAAGCTATTGAAACCACATATCGACCTGACTTTGAGCTTCAACCTCCGGCACAAAATAGTCCACCAACGTAGTGTGGTACCACTCAGAGTTGACATTTTCGGTGTTTCCGTCATCTTCGAAAAGATATGAGACTTCTATGCCTCCGACCGTTAAACCGCACCAAACAGTGACTCGCGGTGTTTACATTGGTTTCTTCACGATCACTTGAGAATTTTCCGAGCCCCAGATACAGTTTGTTAACACAGCCACCCAGGTGGTAATGAGCCTCATCCGAAAAGATGATTAATTCGCAGAAAGAAATCTTCGTTCGCGCTGTTAAGTGTTTACAGTGCCTGAATGGCGTTACTGAAGATTTCGTAGCGAACCACTGTTCCGAACCTTCGTTTTTTAGCGAAGATTCTTTCGTTCGTTCGAGCACTGTGAACACCTGGGAAGAATTAGGCCAACGTTTTGATGGTAATAACAGTTTCAAAATCATAGAAAACATGTTCGCTGACTTGAATCCGATATTTTATTTAAATGTAAAGAAAACACTCTTCACAAAATCAATTTTTTTTTTTTCCTAAAATAACAAGGTTCCGACAGCGGATTCTGGTAGAGACAACAAAAAACAAATTATACGTGAATCGGCGTTGTTAAAGATAACGTCTGAGTTTTATTTTTTGGGATGTTTTAATTAATCTTCTTTTCGCATTCTGGTGAATCGTAATATGGTGAATCGTAATAGAAAACTATGTAAAAAAACTATGATTGGCCATCCCAGCCCTTGAGAGGACTTTGAGTGAACTTCTATGTTCAATTGTGTGGTATGTGTCATTTAATGATTTGACTGAGATACAATTGACTGAGAACTAGACCAATGTGTTTTTTGATAACTCCAACGACTAAAGTTCACGTTCTCAAGAAACTTTACATGGCATTATTTACTCTCTGGGGCTTGACATTGTCTGCAGAGATGTGACGGCCCATCGGGAAAATTTTTTTCTTATAAAAAACTTTCTGATTCGGTGGTGTTGGCATTCCACACACTTAACACGCACACCCATGCCCGTCAATATTTGGATATTATTTTAATTATTATAGAAATAACAGAATTCATTTATAAAACCATTGAGTTATGCGACATGATCACCTACGATTTTGCTTAAAATTTTAAAATAAAATTATTTATTAAAGTTTTGTGATATTCAAGTTTCAAATCGCTGGAGTCCCTGTGATTTCTGAAGACCAAGAACGATTAAGTGAACATTTGTTTAAGTCGTATGTCTCTTGTCTCTTATTAATTCCAATTCTGTTCAGCTAGGCAAAAGGGGCGCATTCAGCCCCTTTCTAACTTGACAAATCGAAATACGAACTGTTTTTCAAAATTGACTAAGACCGGAGCTACATATCACACCTGCCTAAGTCCAACATTTAATCTGATTTATTTAAAAACTTAAATTTTCCAAAGACCTTTTATGATGAACTTAAATGACTTTGAAAAGTATCGACTCATTTTTTTAATTCTAAATTAATTTTTGTAGAAAAATTATTTGCCACTGATTACACTCAGCCCTGACATTCTTATCAATATTGTGCTGTACAATATGAATTCTTTCTATTTCCTACCCACTCACCAGATGTATGCATGGCAAAGTATTTTTCCTACCTTATCTTATGTTTAAACTTTCAAGTAATACCTCGGGCGCCAATGCACTTCCGTTTGAAATTCCTTGAATTAAGATACTTACATGAATGTATGTTACTTACTTAGACATCCCCTTTCATTTGCTCTACCTTACATATGGTAAGTCTCTTCGCTCTCACATTAATTCGTACGTGCTTTCCTCTCTAATATCATAAACACTTGAATTGAAACGTTTAACATAATTCAGTTATTTTCTACCATCTTCTTAATGTAAATTGTTTTAAAACTGATTTTCTTCCCAGACATTCTGAGTCATAAAAAAGAGTGAGAGAGAGAGTCTCATAACTTAATTAATTAATAAATATTAATATTCAAATTTGTTTGTCGTATACATAAATCTATTATCATTATTATAAGAGCTGTATATCAGGTGTATGTGTGTGTGTGTGCTTGGCTGTGTACATGTGCTTGTATAAATATGAGTGAGTGCTGTTGTAACCGTGTTGTTTTCGAAATTGAAAATTTAAACGTTTTATGTAATACGATTACGATACGAGAACAGCGCAAAATGCAATAAAATTCTATTCTAAGAAAGATTATGTAAATATTTCAATTATAAATTCAACCGGGCAATGTTTTGAGTTACACGATTTTAGTTCTAAGCAATAATTACAGAAAAATGTAGTAATTAACGTTAAGGGTCTTAAAAAGTGAAGTTAGGAGAAGAGTACTTTATTAGGGAAGAGGAGGTATAAGTTTAAGAAACTAATGAGTGGAAGAGAAAAATTAAATTTTGAACATAATCATATAATATATAAAATTTTTGCCGAAAAAAACATTAATTTAACTTTAATGTGAAAGTCTGAGATAACACATAAATGGAAGGTGTAGTCATAACGACCTTTTGACTTGAAATCATTGATATATTATAGCAATTTACAGCATTTTATTCCAAAACAAATATTAAACTTAAGCAATCTATTAACAATAATTCTACGAATTGAACGCAGTCATGAACAATTTACTCATCTGTATTATTTTTGTATTATATTAACACTCACTCACCTGTTCGAAACAAATAAAGCTCTGTTGAAAATTAATGATTTTTTTTACAGACCACTGAATACTGATTGGCCCGGCCCGGCCCGGCTACTGTGCTCTGTGCACGTTTTTGTTTTGCAGTCGTGTAAAATTTGCATAAAAATGAGCACAATTAACAAGCATAAAAAAACAACTTAGCAACTGATTAGCAGCGTAAATAGCATAGCAGCATTTGACGTCACAAAACGTCAAACGTCGTTATTTTTACAGAAAAAAAAAAACCAAAACATACCAAAGTGTTGACAATGTTGAAAGTTATTAAGTTTTCTTGCTAAAAATGCAATGACTAATTTTTTGTACGCAAGAATTTTATAGCAGAAATTTATAAAACAAATGCTTACATTGGCTAATAAATTATTTATAAGGTAAAAATCACATTTTGTTCATAACAAATTAATATGCTTTTACAGTATTATAAATAATATATCAATTCATTTTTATTTTCTTTGACTTACGACGTATTATTGCTGACTGTATTGCCTACTATATTTTTTTTTTTTGTTGTCTTTTAAATTTGGCATAAATTAATGCGTGCCAAAAGCATTTAAATATTATGCATATCTTGCTGACAGTAAAAAGAGAATTTATCTATTGTACTGTAGCTTACCAGAAAAGTAATGCCAGAATTAAACACAGCTTGTGCTCGCATTGTCAATGTCAAATTTGAGGTGTGTTCATGGCATATTGTGGAGGGGAATATTGAGAATTCATTGCGGATCTCAATGACAATATTTTCATAAACACGCAGTTAGAAGTTTGATGTTTAATTTATTCTATATAACAGACACCATGTGTCTTTCGATCTAGAACAAATTATAGACACTAATCGATCATGTTCTCGTCGACAATGTCAATCAAAACAAGGATTTATTTTTATATTATCTTTATCATAAATTCAATTAAATGAGTTTTAATGCAATATCAAATCTCCGTTCAATAACAACAAAACACAAAAACAATATTTCATTCTTAAATTTAAATGTCATTGTAAATGATTTAAATTGACTTAATTAACGATTTTTATTAAAATTATGTCTTGAGCAGTGTTGAGAAATTTTCTTCCCAAACAAATTGTTTGTTTCCCAACGAGAAGTTTGTTAATGATTTTATTTGAAAATGATTCTGTTTTAGATAACCTTATATTAATAATGTTATCTTTGATATTTTATAAATTCCAGAAGCAAAAAGCATAAGTTTACATAAACAATTAACTAATTTTCAAATCTGCTTAACGCTGCTTTCATAGTAAATATATTAACGGCTCATCGGCTTTTCATGTTGTTATCGCGATGTACCAATTCTGAGCTATCTGTTGTTAATTAACTCTTAAGCATGAATATACATAATTGATGCATAACTGTAGTTTTGTTTTTTAATTTTGAGACATATCAGTGAAAGAGTTGCAGAACTGTTATATTATGTATATAAAAATATTTGTAGTATAGTTTTCTTGCAATTTAAGGGGGATTTTTCGCTTCTTGTTTTTTCAGTGTAAATTTTATGACATCTCTCGCGTGCAGTGGCGTACCGAGACCATGTTGATTGGGGGGAGTATTATAGTTTTTGGTCGACTGAATACCCTTAAGTCCCGACTTTTTTAATTCTAAGAGATAAATTAAGCAAAATTACATTGTACTTTGTCGGACGCTTTTTTGGTATTAATAAGAACTCAACCTCCTTCTCCCAACCTTCTAAGAGAGAAATTAACTTTTTAAGAAAAAACTCACTCTTTGATCAAAATGGAATTTGGTTAGGATAGAGCTTTTCAGTTGGTTGAATTTTAGTTTTTTTCAATAGCAAAAATTTTCTTAAAAACATTTAGTTATATACATTCACCAATTGTCAAATTTGTAAAAATTCTACTCTCCATATCAATATCTTGGTAAAATTTTAACGGTTCTCCAATTTTTCTAATTATTGCTAAAAGTTTGTAAAATTTTCCTTCAAATGTGATAAAAACCACTGTAAAGATCTGACCAAAAGTATTTTTAATGAATTTTCTTAATATAGTCGTAAGTTATTAAGAGTGTTTATCAAACATTTGCGAAGAAAGATAAAAACTCTCTCAAATTCAATGTTATAAATTGGGAAGCAAATTTCTCTGCCATATTTTAATAAATTTTATTTATTTTTTTTTTTATTTAAGGCTAATCAGTTAACTTAAAAAAAATTTATAAAAGTCTTAGCGTTCCTTTATTGTTTATACTGAAATTATACCTTTTTGAAAGAGACCATTCAATTTTTTCTCAAAATATTAAGGTAAAATGATTTATGTTGTAAAAAGAGAAAAACTCAAATTTTCTTTCAAAGTTTATAGAGCATTAAAAGTGAATGTAATAAACTGTCAGTGCCATAAAAAAAATGAAGGCATAATTTGTTTGACGAAATTATTTGTTTTTTATGATTTTTTTTTTTTTTTTTCAAAATTAATAAAATTCTAAAATAATTTATTTGAAGGAAATAACTTTATATCTCAAATCAATCCATAGTTATAGCCATCGCACTAATTCTGCATGTGTGCGAAAAATACAAAGAGCTTTACTTATTCTGTAACTCTTTTTCTCTTAAATATTAAAATTAATAATAATGCAAATAACTTTTGAGGAGTTAAGGGATTTTTTTTATTGCTTTCTGAAACATTAGCTGCACCCGTCAGAAATTCTACGCCTTCGAATAGATGGTAGAATACTTTTAAATCAACTTTAAATTGAGGTTAGTCCACCAAACTTGGCCGACTGAAGTTCATTTTAGGAACGACTGAAAGTGAATTGGCTGACTGAAGATTGTTCTAGATATGTCTTGAAATGAAAAAACCATCTAAAGTTGGTTTTTGGTTTCCTGATGGCGAACATGGAAACAAATGGTACGACTGATTTTGATCCGTTCATAGTTATTGTAAATACAAATGAACATTTTAAACAAATTTCATTAAAAAAGAACAATTTGGCCGACCCTAAAAAAGTAAGGGGGTAGCTTACCCCCCTTACCCCCGCTAGTTACGCCACTACTCGCGAGGTTCGTTATATGTGGCAAAGCCAAAAATACCCAAAATTCGTGTTCTAAGAAAAATGTGACTTACAAATTACCACCATTTTATCGTCGTCATAATCGAAAAAATAGTCTTCAGTAAAGAAGCTTATTTTTGGCTGAATGGGTTCGTCGCACCCTGAAAAATGTACTGTTTGGTGCGGCTTGTAGGCCGGCGGCATCATTGGTCCGTTCTTTTTTAAAAATAATGAATTTGTAATGTAACAGTCAATGGAGCACAATACCGTGCGATGGTTACCGACTTTTTTGCCCCAAATGGAAGAATTGGATTTGTTTGGATTTGTAATTTCACGTTTTTGAGCAGTCCGATGGCCTCTAAGATTTTGCTATTTGACACCACTGGACTATTTTTTGTGAGGCTATGTGAAGTCTCTCGTGTACAGTGCCAGCCACAATTACGCTGGCCACAATTACCTGCCGTAATGCTGGAAAAAGTATGCCTAAATTAGAGCTTACGGTTGCACCACCTCAGACGTAGCCGCCGTAGGAGCGAGTAGATAACCCCTACTAAAAAAAAGAAACAGTTTCGATAGTATCGTAAGTGTAGACGTATAATTCCGTTTAAGTTGTAACCTCTTCTACTTTGTCTCTTTGGTCCGATTGTTTTGTTCATTTTGCTCGTAAGTTTATTGATCTTCCAAAAATCAACAAATAAATGAATAACACGCAATTATGGACTACTTATCAAGGACAAAACAAAGAAAAAGTTAAAAAGTAAGTATAATTAAATGAGCAAGCAAAAAGAAACAAGCAAAATTTCAAATTTGTTTGATCATTTTGTTAAGTTTGATAGGTTGAGTTCATCGACTTAGTTGAAAAGAAGGCGAAGCAAATGCACTTTCCATTGGTGCCACTTTCGTCTCTGCCCGATATATTGTTTGCGAGCTACAGTCAGTTTCACTACAAATTTCAAATTAAAATTAAGACCCCGATTTTTAAAAAATCGTATGATTACTAAATTTCAAGCTGAGCACATGTCCTTTCCTCTCGCCTCTGTCTGATATTTAGTTTGCGAGCAACACTTTCGTCTCTGTTCGATGTATAGTTTGCGAACTACACTCGCTAGTGCTAGTGGGATGTGGAATCCAAATTAATTTGCATTAAAACAAAAATTAAAATTTTACGCCATCTATTGGGTAAAAGCATAACATGAAAGATGGTCCAACTCGTTTTTTTCATAAGAGTTAAGTCTAACCGGATCACAGACCCATTTCGTTAAATTTGACAGTTTGAGTTCATTGACTGAGTTGAAAAGAGGTTCATGACCTCTGGTTTCAAAATAGTATACTAGAACAGTAGTGCTTACATAAACCCAATGAGAACTAATGCTTACAATGCTGCCAAAGCGAACCGATCAGTTCGTGCAAAACCAAAGCTTACGAGCATAAACAACGAAAGAAAAACAAAGAAAGCAGCAGCAGCAAAGAAAGAAGCACATTATAGCTGATGGTTAATTTTCTTATATAAAAACATGCATCTTTCTTCTTATATTTTACTATCTTGTGACTTTAATATAATAGTGACAAAATCCAAAATTAGATATACATTCAGCGCAGGATATGTCTGATATTTTAGTATATATATTATCTTTGAACGAAGAGTATTAAAGGCTGTAGGCTTACCCTAAAGTATTCGCCAAAAAAGTTGCCTAATGACCTTGAAAAATATGTCAAAACGACCCCATACAAACCGCGATGTAAGACGTAATTCTACGTCAAAATTTTGTCATAAAGACTGTCGCAGAAATAACTGTCCATTTGTTTTTAGGTTATTTATAAAAAAGTGTTACCTCTATAGCAACATATGTATGTGGTACCAAAATAAAGTATAAGTATTGCAGATTAAAAAAAAAAATACTCGTTAGTAAAATAAAAGAGCTACTGAAAAGATGTCGTCTCGACAAGAACAAAAGCGGAAAGCAATTATTTGCAAATACCTGGAAAATCCAAACACCACGTACAAAAATATCGCTAAGGAAGATGACGTGTGCGTAAAAACTGTCGGACGGACCATAAAACGATACAAACAGCTTACCCCTTTATCAAATACCCCAGGCTCAGGGAGAAAAAGTGGTCCAGCGAACCAAGCGGTGGCACAGAACGTTAAACGGCTGTTTACTCAGAATACAGGCACTTTGGTTCGTGATATGTCAGCAAAAGCGGGAACATCGAAGTCAAGTGTTCAACGGATTTAAAAATTTTACAACCTAAAGAGCTATTAAGTACAAAAAGTACCTGATAGGTCAGAAGAAAAGGACGCCGTAGCCAAGAGGAGGGCTAGAAAACTGCATCGTGATTGCCTGCCCAAATTTGATTGCGTTATCATGGACGATGAAAAGTACTGCAAAGCGGATAAGCAGTTAACCTGGACATGGATATTATACTGCGGTTAGAAGGGGTGGAGCAACCTCTAAATTTACCACCGAAAAACATACCAAATTTCCTAGAAAGACTTGGTGTGGCAGTTCATTTGCAAATGTGGCCTTCGAAGTAAGAAATTTGTGACAGATCGCACAATCAACACCGAAATTTACATCAAAAACTGCCTGGAGCGGCATTTGCTGCCTTTTATACGTCAGCACTAAGGTTCAGTACTATCTTGGCCTGACCTAGCAACATGTCACTATGCCCAGAGAACGATGGATTGGTACCAAACCAGTAATGTCACTGTGGTACCAAGAGTAGCCAATCCTCCTTTAATAAAAGAAATCTTAAGAAGACCAAACAAACTGCGAAAAACATCAAAATATTTCGACGTAAATGGCGTCAGGCATATACTAAGGTCAACGAAAGGTTGGTAAATAACCTAATGGAGGACCTTAATCATAAAGTGCATAATTTTTTGTAAGTGTATTTTTTCATTATAAATAAAATTTTCATTTATTTTGTAATGTTCACTTAATAATAAACTGAAAGAGTTTTTAAAAAATCATCATTATTTTTTTTACAATAAAAAAAACAAAAGGATAGTTATTTTTGGGGCAGTCTTTATATTTATAAAGAAATTCGCCCAAACGCCGTTTGAAGACGTCGTGTCGTTTGTCAGTTAGGTGCCTTCAAAGTTGACCCGTGGACGAATTCGTCCAACGATGACGTCGGAGTAATTTTTTTTTTCATTGTTTAAAGTGAGTACAAAAAGATTTTCTTGTGGAAAATGCAATTTTATTGATGTATGCAAATTTTTTTATCGATGGATTAAGTTTTACGTTGAAGTTTTAATTTTTGTTCAGTAAAAGAAGTCGTTTTGTTACTATTTTCACTTTTTGTTACCAAATTTTCAGATTGAAAAATTGACAGACTTTTTGGAAAGCGGTCAAATCTGGGTAAGTTTTTTCGAAAGTAAATTCACAAAATAGTTCTTCTTAATATCTATTTGGACCGATATATTAATTTGTGAAGTTTAAGATCCGAAATGCTTGTTTGTCAGTGTTCTTATATTGGTAGCAAGTAGCTGTTTAAGCATTTTTGAACAAAACCTTGAGCAATATTTTGCTGAATAGTTTCACTTAATCCTCAAAAAAATTTTAGAGTTGTCGTATACTTCTAAAGGGATACAAAAATGGCAAAGACGATTTCGTTTAACGAAGTAAGTTTTTTACGAGTGTAAAAAGGTCGAAAATGATGCAGGGTTAAAGCCAAATAGCAGGCATATCGCACCAAATAAATATGTGCTTCACTATAACAAGTTTTATGTTCTTTTTTTTCAATTGTAAAAAAACCAAATACTTAAAAAATCAACCGTTATATATTTTGATTTTTGAATTTATATTTTTAAAAGAAACTTGATGCTTAAGAACAACTGAAAAATACAAAATTCATGAATTGAAAACTTTTTCAACGTTTCTGATAGCATTCGTCGACGAATTTGGGAAATTTTATATGAAATTTTCGTCAACCTATACTATATGTTCGAATCAGTATATTTCATAAAAAAGGAAGAAAAATCGTACATGATTAATGTATGAATTCTTTTAGCCTTGGACTACTGAATAACTACCAATTGAACTTTCATGGAACTTCAAAGCTTATTTGGAATTCTTTAAAAGTTCACTCTCGTATAAAACAGTCTTGGTCGATATTGCCCAATAGTTCAAGTCTAAAATAACTCATACATGAATCATACACAAATTTTTTTCATCTTTCACGAAATAAGCTGATTCGGTCTCAATAACCCCAATAACCTCTCAGTATAACTCAACCTCCAGCTTAGTATTTCCCCTCGAAACACACAACCTTTAAGGGGAATAATGACTTCATATCTTATATTCAATACAGCTTTGATCCTTGGTACTTTTCTCTTGTATTGGAAGTTTTCTTATCTTACTTTTATTTACAAAAAAGGTGAAAAGACATCGGTAGAAAACTATAAGGGTATTGCAATATTGTCTGTAATTCCAAATTCTTTGAAAATATATCTGTAAAAAGCTGACTTGCCTTGTTAATCTATTATTAAACAATCAACAGCATGGTTTTCGTAGAGGCCGATCAAACACAAAATATCTTGGACGCAGTTTATACCGACTTCAGTAAAGGTTTTAATCGAGTTGATCATGAAATAATGTATTCAAATATAAAAAGTCCCTTTATTAAATTGGCTAGACTCTTATCTTTGCGAAAGGACCCAGTTTGTATCTCGTCGAAAAACATCTCAATTTCTTCTGGTCTTCCACAAGGCAGCCATCTCGGTCTGCTTCTTTCCAATATCTGTACTTCAGACTTATTTGTAAAATTGAAAGATATCTGACATCTCATGTATGCAGATGACCTCAAAATAGTTCATGTCACTAAGTCGGGAGCTGATGCTAGCTTCTTGAACGAAATTATTTGCTTTGGAACACTGTTACAATCAAAAGAAGCTTTACTTCAATGCTTACGAAATTTAAAAACTAAACCGATTAAACCGTTCACAGTTTAAATTTGAAACCCATGCGAGACTTAAACTTAATTTTAGTATTTGACGTGGTTTAAGCTTTGAGACATGCGGGACTTAAATTTAATTTTATTTGACGTGGTTTAAATTTTAATACAACTTTTGTGTTGTCATACATATATCTAGAACAGGAATGATTAAAATTTAGTTCAAGATTTTTAACCGTGTAGTTTGGTTACTTGAATTGGTATTTTTGTTAAAAAGTAGGTGTTAATAGAACGCTTTAGATATGTGGCAAAAAAACAAATATTTGATATTCACTGCATCAGTGAAATAAAATTTTAAAGCTTAAAATTGCTGCTTCAAGAATAGCTGTTTTTCAGCTTAATCGAAGTTCTTAGTTTGAGTTCTTTCTTAACAGCAAAGTTTTTGTTATTTTGCTCGCCTTTTATTTCATTGAGAATATTCTATGAGAAGAACATTTTGTAAGAATTTTTTAATTACAGTTTAGTACTGTTTTTAGTTTAGTTTTTTGCATGAGCTAATTAATACTAAAAATATAGCTATTTCTAAGATGTACGATACGTAATTAAACTTCAGTGTCAGCTGTAAATAATTAAATTAAGATTTGCATTTCATTAACTCATTTTTCTGGGAACTATTTTCCGAGCAATAAAACTAAACAATACTTATATCTGAAATTTTGCGGTATTTAACTTGAAAATAAAATAAATTTATGTAATATCATGAAGAGACAAAGCAAGGTTATTCCCAGCACATAAATTCTCACAAAAACGTCCTCGTAGGTAGCTGAATATTTTAGACAGTTTTTGCTGTTTATTTAAATTTAAAAACACAACATTATTTAACAAAAATTTACGAAATATTACAAAAACAGAAAACAAAAATATGCATATCAAACAAGAAAGGTCATTATTTGCAAATTTTGACATAAAAATAATAAAATTTATTTGGCACTAAAAACCAGGCAGTGAAGCGTACAAATAGCTTGAGTAAATATAATTGTATGCAAATAATTGACTGTAATTATATATTTAGCAATAATATTTTTTGTCAAAAATTTTAATAACATTAAAATATGTTTAGCAGAAAATAAATAATGGTTATTGTACCGTTATGACGAGCAGTTTATATGACTTTTTTATATAATCCATTGTTTTTTGTAAATTTTTTTTTATCAATGTTAATAATCTATCAGTTCTTTCAAATTAAAGCGACCCACCGTAAATGAGAAAGTTATGTTCTGTTTATTTTAAACAATATTAAATTCAATAATATTTCATTGAATCATTCGCTTACATTAAAGATATGTTTTTAAATTCTTACTTGTTTTATTTTAAATCCACATAATTGAACATTATCACAGAGAAAAGTTTACTTTTTTATTTTGCTTTTGCCTACCTTCGTTTCTGCTGGTCTCAAAAAAGTTTGTTCCATATTTAAAGCACTTTTTTCATGTACCAATTTTGATGTAATAAAAAGTTGAACTTTATTTAACCATCTCGAAAATTTTTCCTTAATAAGCTAAGCAATAAATCCTGCGAGCCTTTAATTTTAATAATATAATACATTCAATTTCCGAAGCACGCTCCCAGAAAGACTGAAAATATCCTAAGAAACGTTGAGAAAAAAAAACCAAGCTTATTATGTGAAAATCGAATTAATCACCAAACAAGTGATTGCTACATCGACAAGGTTGTAGACTCTACAATGTAGAACAAGATTTTTTTACTGGATTTTATTTTTTCTCTCATAAGGGACGATAAAACAAAAGGAAATAAAATCATCAACACGATATCAATTTGATGATAACTTGGAGTTATAAGAACTGATTTGAGGTAACATGAAAGCACATGAATTTGGAACCATATTCTGCATTTCTTTACAACAACTTCTTTCCGAAACTTACAAAAATAGGCCACTTCATTTCTTTAACCCATTAAACCCCGACTTCTGAAATTCATCATTATGATAAATTTAAAATTCAGTTTCAGTATCAATTTCAATTACATTTTAAATTTAAATTTAAATTTAAATTTCAATATCAATTTCAATTTCAATTTCAATTTCAATTTCAATTTCAATTTCAATTTCAATTTCAATTTCAATTTCAATTTCAATTTCAATTTCAATTTCAATTTCAATTTCAATTTCAATTTCAATTTCAATTTCAATTTCAATTTCAATTTCAATTTTTTTGTTAGTGATTTTGATTTTAATTTCAATTGCTCTAGATACTGATTTTGATTTTGATTTTGATTTTGATTTTGATTTTGATTTTGATTTTGATTTTGATTTTGATTTTGATTTTGATTTTGATTTTGATTTTGATTTTGATTTTGATTTTGATTTTGATTTTGATTTTGATTTTGATTTTGATTTTGATTTTGATTTTGATTTTGATTTTGATTATGATTTTGATTTTGATTTTGATTTTGATTTTGATTTTGATTTTGATTTTGATTTTGATTTTGATTTTGATTTTGATTTTGATTTTGATTTTGATTTTGATTTTGATTTTGATTTTGATTTTGATTTTGATTTTGATTTTGATTTTGATTTTGATTTTGATTTTGATTTTGATTTTGATTTTGATTTTGATTTTGATTTTGATTTTGATTTTGATTTTGATTTTGATTTTGATTTTGATTTTGATTTTGATTTTGATTTTGATTTTGATTTTGATTTTGATTTTGATTTTGATTTTGATTTTGATTTTGATTTTGATTTTGATTTTGATTTTGATTTTGATTTTGATTTTGATTTTGATTTTGATTTTGATTTTGATTTTGATTTTGATTTTGATTTTGATTTTGATTTTGATTTTGATTTTGATTTTGATTTTGATTTTGATTTTGATTTTGATTTTGATTTTGATTTTGATTTTGATTTTGATTTTGATTTTGATTTTGATTTTGATTTTGATTTTGATTTTGATTTTGATTTTGATTTTGATTTTGATTTTGATTTTGATTTTGATTTTGATTTTGATTTTGATTTTGATTTTGATTTTGATTTTGATTTTGATTTTGATTTTGATTTTGATTTTGATTTTGATTTTGATTTTGATTTTGATTTTGATTTTGATTTTGATTTTGATTTTGATTTTGATTTTGATTTTGATTTTGATTTTGATTTTGATTTTGATTTTGATTTTGATTTTGATTTTGATTTTGATTTTGATTTTGATTTTGATTTTGATTTTGATTTTGATTTTGATTTTGATTTTGATTTTGATTTTGATTTTGATTTTGATATTGATTTTGATTTTGATTTTGATTTTGATTTTGATTTTGATTTTGATTTTGATTTTGATTTTGATTTTGATTTTGATTTTGATTTTGATTTTGATTTTGATTTTGATTTTGATTTTGATTTTGATTTTGATTTTGATTTTGATTTTGATTTTGATTTTGATTTTGATTTTGATTTTGATTTTGATTTTGATTTTGATTTTGATTTTGATTTTGATTTTGATTTTGATTTTGATTTTGATTTTGATTTTGATTTTGATTTTGATTTTGATTTTGATTTTGATTTTGATTTTGATTTTGATTTTGATTTTGATTTTGATATTGATATTGATTTTGATTTTGATTTTGATTTTGATTTTGATTTTGATTTTGATTTTGATTTTGATTTTGATTTTGATTTTGATTTTGATTTTGATTTTGATTTTGATTTTGATTTTGATTTTGATTTTGATTTTGATTTTGATTTTGATTTTGATTTTGATTTTGATTTTGATTTTGATTTTGATTTTGATTTTGATTTTGATTTTGATTTTGATTTTGATTTTGATTTTGATTTTGATTTTGATTTTGATTTTGATTTTGATTTTGATTTTGATTTTGATTTTGATTTTGATTTTGATTTTGATTTTGATTTTGATTTTGATTTTGATTTTGATTTTGATTTTGATTTTGATTTTGATTTTGATTTTGATTTTGATTTTGATTTTGATTTTGATTTTGATTTTGATTTTGATTTTGATTTTGATTTTGATTTTGTTGGTATGTGGATTTAGATTTGTATGTGGAGTCGTTTTTTTGATTCTGATGTAGATTTTCGATTCAGAATTTGAGTTGTCTTTAAGCTTTTGGCTTAAAGATAAACGAGCTTTTAAAGTATAGCAGCTTTCGGCTCTTAATTGGTTTGCTTGTCCTCTCATTTATTTTGTTCATTTCATTTCCTGCTGGATAAATCTCCACTGCTTATTTAGGTTTTTCATTCCACTTCAGAGCATTTTCCATTATAACTTACAAAACGTGCTCGATTCTTGAACCGTTTCCAATACTTTTTGTTATTTTTATTAATTTGCTATTTCAGTATCAGAGATTTAGCTGGATTTCTGCACTTCTTTAAGCAACTCACGTTTTGGTTTTTCATCAACCCAAAATTTATGTGCCTCCATAACAATAACAAAATGTAGCTACTTTCGACTTAAGGATTATTTGCCCAAAAATTATAGAAGAAGATATATTTGAACTTTATTTTTAGTCTGGTTTTCTTATGTTGACAGAACTAATTAAATATGCAGCGACATCCTTTAACAAATTCAGGTTTATAGAAAAAAAAAAACAAAAAATATCTCACGCACCGCTATACAAGTGAAGCAATTTATGTGTTTGAGTGACGCAGCTTGCAGCACGTTTTTCTTTGCGTGTATTGGTGTGTGTGTAAGCGCCCACAGGTAGTAAATTGCTGCTTAGAGTTTTATTGGCTTTATGATGGCTGCTTATATTGAGTGCACTTTATTTAGGCCCATTTAGCAGGTACATTAGCTGAAACATAAACTCCGATTTGGCTGCGGCATGAATTAGTTTTTTTTTTTTTTTATCTGTTATCTCTGAAGGATGTGCAGGATTTGCGGTTGATAAAATTTTGCTGATGCCAGGCACGATTTGGTGGTAAATATAATATTCTTCTTTATAGCTAGTTTGGGTTTGTTCAGCACACTAGGCGCCAATTTTTGGTACACACTGCAAGGCAGGTTGTGAGGCAGAAGTTCAGTTTTGTTTACTCGGATTTTGAAGCAGATTAAAATTAACAGCAATTGTTCAATTTCGATGAAGTGGCTAGACAGCAGATTTTGAGAGATTATTTTTAGAAATTGCGCAAATTTTTCAACTTGGCTTAAAAGTCATAAAAGCTGAGTGGTTCGAAAACAGGCAGGAAGAAACAACAAACCATTTTAAGGGAATGCGGCAGAAATTTCATTAAAAATTAAAATTCCTGTCACCATTTTTCCCATGAGAAAGTTGCACGCTTGTAGACCGAAACAAGCTTCAGGAAATCGACTCCTGGCTAACTGAAAGAATGGCTTTGTATAAATAATAAAAAAAAATTTGCAAAACTTAAACAACGAGAAAATCTCACCAAAGGTAAACTATACACAAAAGAACAAGCAAAATATTTGCAAAAAAAAAAAAAGAAACAAGAAACAACACTTCATACAAACCTACAATAAATAAAACTGGTTAACAACATTTACATTGTATGCCAATTTGTCTGGTAGCTAAAGTCCTGGGAATGAGTTATGAGATTGAGTACTGCTGCAGTGCTTGCCAAGTAATCGATACCCTGTTCAGGTGTAAGCATTCATTTTTTTTTTTGTTCTTTCTTACTGCCAATCTGAGTGTGCTTTGCCCACAAGTGTTTCCGCTTGTTCACTTTTATTTTATATTAAAACAAAAAAAAAAAAAAAATACAAAAATGTTTGTGTACTTTCTGCCAGTTGTGCATTATTTAACAAGTTGGCAATGCTGGTCGTAATATTTTTTTTTGTTTTTGTGTTCATGTAGTGCCAAACAAATTAAGTACAGCGTTTAAAACTTTCAGTACAGCGCCTATTTTTTTCCTTAAAAAAAATTAATGTGCATGTTGTTGTTGTTGTAGTTTAAAGGCACATTTTTTTTGCAGACAAATTAACTTAAAATGCTGACTGCAGAGTGACAACTTGACAGCATTGAAAAAAATGTTGCCATTTTTTTGTGATTTTTTTATTAATTTTGTTGTCCCGACTGTGTTGCCAGGAAGTTGTTGTTTAATTGAGCGCATATAATTTTTGTGCGAATATCCTGCAGTGAACGGCATGAATATAATTTGTACTGATTGTTGAAAATAAAATAAAAAAGAGTGGAATTTTGTCTGCTCTAATTTTGACGGACAGTTGACAACTTTTCAGTTCTTCATCTCAAGTTCATGTTGAAATTTTGCCAACAGCTATGATTGATTAAAATTTAAGATTGTGTAAAGCTGTCAGTGCGAACATTTCTTTGTACAGCAAACTTTGTCCGACAGGCTGCTGCCTTAAAACAAGCTTTAATGAACACAAAGTTGGCAAAAGCTTTGATAGCTTACAATTATTTAACTAGCATCATGCTTCAAGCAGATTGTATCCTAATTTGAGCTAATTACTTAAATAATGTCGCCGGCGGTTGTTTTTTTATGAATTATTGACCTTTTTTGAACAGTACTTGTTGATCTTAAAATTATTTTAATGACAGTCAATATGTTAACTCACAAAAATTCGATGTTGTGACTCTTGTTGAGCAAATAACTTTTAGGCTTCGACCTTCTGAGAAGCACAAAAACGCATAAATTCTCATTAATTTTGTTTGCAAATCGTTAAATAAAGTTCAAACGTTAGTAAATAAAAAGATTCCACAAACTTTTGTGAAAATGTGAACATAACGCTTAAAATTTAAAGCTTCTATAAAGCTATTATAGAGTTACCGCGTACATGCAGCAATAGTGAATAAAAAAGCTCTTTCAGACATGCCATTTACAAGCTTTTTTGGAAGCTCTCAATATGTTTTTGAAAACTCATAAATAGAAGTTATGGAAGCCTAAGGTTTCATAGAGCTGCGGAAATATAATAGTCAAAACTTATGCCGCTTGACCTGCAAAAAGTTTATAAAATAAAATGTTTATTTTAACAACATTGATATTTTTGCGTGTTGCTCAATTGCTTCGAATATACTTAAGTTTATTCCATCTTTTGAAAGATTTGAATGCAAAACCTGTACAATTTTAATTAGTCAAGCTTTAACGAAGTGTTACAGAAGCTGTTACCTGTAATATATCTAGTCAACTTTCATATAAACTACTATAAGTCTTACAAAATAAAGATGTCGCAGTTGAAGCTTCGTTTCATCTATTAAAGAGCTTGCGGCTGCCAGCTATAGCTCAACATTTGTTGGAAAAACTTTTAGTGATAAAAATCAGGAGCTTAAAAGCTGTTGTAGCATCTTTTAGTGGCATAACTCAGCAGGTTTAGAAAGTCTAATGCTAAGCTTTCAACAGGGTTGCGGTAACTTATTATTGAAAGTTGTTGGAAGCCATTAGTACCATAGAGCTTCGAAAAAAACTAAATTGGAACTTATAATTTAAGCGGCTATAGTTTTAATTAGTAAAGCTTAAAAGAAGTCTTACAGAAGCTGTTACTTATAATGTTTTTAGAGCTTCTACCTGGCACCTATCGCTAAAAAGTTCTAGACCTATCGCTAGAAAATATAACGCTATGGATTCAATAGAGTTACAGCAACTAATTATTGAAATTTATTAGAAGCTTTATGCTCTATAGAGCTTTGGAAAAATAAATAGTTGCAACTGAGCATTTTATCGGCTAATTGCAACAAGCACAAAACAAAAATTTATCAAAAGCATTACAATTTTTCAGTTAAGTTCTATAGCTTCGAATAAAGTTATGTTATGCTTCGAGTTGAGATTTCTTGACTTTTCCTTTGAATAAGAAATTTGTAATCACTTTTGAATTGGACACCAACAATGCTATTTTCCCATATAAATACACGACCGTTTATAGGTTAACGGAACACCTGACTGACGAATGGTCGGTCAGATGCGGATTGATCGAAAGCTTTTTCGAAGCTACACGATAAAGGTTTTTGAAACTGCGAACATGTTCGCATAGCTTCGATACGGCTACTATAAAGCTTGCGATCGCAAGCTATCTCGCACATGAAACACACATGATAGTGAATAAAAAATATGTTTTAAAACCATTCAAAACTGCGATTTACAAAAATTTTATTTCTTAAACTAATAACTTGGAGGAGTTCAAATCAAAGCCTGCAGAATTTAAATTAGCGAAACTTTAACCAAGCTGTTGGTGGTGAAAGTAAATGATATAAACATGCCAGCAAAGCATGCCGCTCAAAGTTAAAATTCATTACTTGCATACTATAAAAAACTCCAAAAACTTCCGCAAGAGGGCGCTTTAAGTAGTGCGTTTTTAAGACTCAATAACTCCTAAACATCTGGACCGATTTCAATGAAATTTGGAAAGAAGGATCGACTGCGCCCAAGATAACATAGGCTATAAAAACTCCAAAGACTTCCGTAAGAGGGCGCTTTTAATAGTGTGATTTAAAGACTCAATTACTCCTAAACGCCTGAACCGATTTTAATGAACTGCGTTCAACTGCACCCAAAATAAAACATAAAATATATAAAAAACTCCAAAAACTTCAGCAAGAGGGCGCTTTAAGTAGTGAATTTTTAAGACTCAATAACTCCTAAGCACCTGGACTGATTTCAATGCAATTTGGTATGAAGGTTCACCTGCACCCGAGATAAAGTATAGGTTTAAAAAAAATTGGGCGCACGTATGTGGGCGTGGCACTCTATAATAACTCCTTAACACCTAGACTGATTTCAATCAAATTTGGAAAGAAGGATCGACTGCGCCCAAGATAACATAGGCTATAAAAACTCCAAAGACTTCCGTAAGAGGGCGCTTTAAGTAGTGCATTTTAAAGACTCGATAACTCCTTAACGCCAGAACCGATTTCAATGAAATTTGGTATGAACGTTCAACTGCACTCAAGATAAAACATAAGATATAAAAAATTCCAAAGAATATCACAAGAGGGCGCTTTAAGTAGTCCATTGTTAAGACTCAATATCTCCTAAATGACTTAACCGATATAAGTAAAATATAGTACGTGAAATAACCTGACCCTGCAACAGAATTGAGGCTGTTTAAATTTCAGAACACTTCCGTAAGAGGGCGCTTTATTCAATCAACTATGCCTGGCTCATGCACGTCAAAACGGATGCAACGGTTTTAATGAAACTTGGTAAGACTAACGAATAAAAAGAAGTTTAACGAATACGAACAGAAGCTTTATAAAGATGAATAAAAACCAACAGAATAGTATCGACCAAAACTGAAGTTGAACGAAGTCAATCCAAAAATCGAATCCATGCCACAAGGACTTTTTAAAAATGGAATTTATTTTTGAGATAAAATAGCAGTTAATTGCATGCTTAGATAAACTTTATACGCATTTTATCAAAATGACTTTTCAAACTGCACTCAGAAAAAAGTTTCTCGGAATATGATAAAAAGGAATCATATTTAGAAACAAATGATATAGACTTTGCTCATTTGTTAGATAAAAAGCTTCTATGAAAAAAAGAAATATATAAAAATATATCGTTTTTGGAGGGAAGGACTATATTTTTGAGAAAACATTTGTTTCTATTCAATAAAATACTTCTCATAGTGAAATTTTTATCATAATATAGGAACAATTTTTCATTTTTAATAAATTTTTCTTTATAAGTGAACATTGTTTATGCGAGAAAAATATTTATAAAATATTTAAATATTTTTGCAGTTTTGAAAATTGTCCCTTTTCTGTGCACGAGGCACAACCCCGAGTAACACCGGATTACATTCGCTAGTAAAGTAAAAATATTGCAGATTAAAAAAAATACTCATTAGTTAAATAAAAGAACTACTGAAAAGATGTCGTCTCAACAAACACAAAAGCGGAAAGCAATTATTTGCAAATACCTGAAAAATCCAAACACCACGTACAAAAAGATCGCTAAGGAAGTTGGCGTGTGCGTAAAAACTGTCGGAAGGACCATAAAACGATACAAACAGCGCATACCTTTATCAAAAACACCAGCGAACCATGCGGTGGCCCAGAACGTTAAGCGGCTGTTTACTCAGAATCCAGTCACTTCGGTTCGTGATATGGCAGCAAAAGCGGGAACATCAAAGTTTAGTGTTCAATGGATTAAAAAATTGTACAACCTAAAGAGCTATTAAGTGCACAAAGTACCTGATAGGTCAGAAGAAAAGGACGCCGAAGCCAAGAGGAGGGCTCGAAAACTGTATCGCGATTATCTGCCCAAATTTAATTGCGTGATCATGGACGATGAAAAGTACTGCAAAGCGGATTTCAAGCAGTTAACCTGGACATGGATATTATACTGCGGTTAGAAGGGGTGGAGCATCCTCTAAATTTACCACCGAAAAACATACCAAATTTTCAAAGAAATACATGGTGTGGCAGTTCATTTGCAAATGTGGCCTTCGAAGTTAGGAATTTGTGACAGATCGCACAATCAACACCGAAATTTACATTAGAGAGTGCCTGGAGCGGCGTTTGCCGCCTTTTATACGTCAGCACCAAGGTTTAGTACTATTTTGGCCTGACCTAACAACATGTCACTACGCCCAGAGAACGATGGATTGGTACCAAGCCAGTAATGTCACTGTGGTACCAAGAGAACTTCGTCCAATCGAAAGATTTTGGTTTAATGAAAATAAATCTTAAGAAGACCAAACAAACTGCGAAAAACATCGAAATATTTCGACGTAAATGGCGTCAGGCATATACTAAGGTCAACGAAAGGTCGGCAAATAACCTAATGGAGGACCTTAATCATAAAGTGCATAATGTTTTTTAAGTCTATTTTTTTCAGTGTAAATAAAATGTTCATTTAATTTGCAATGTTTACTTTATAATAAACTGAAGGAGTTTAAAAAAAACATCATTGGTTTTTTTACAATAAAAAAAAAACAAAAGGACAGTTATTTCTGGGACAGTCTTTTATTTTTATTTGTTTGATATTTTTTCTTAAATTTTGTAAACGTATTCTTAAAACCTTAAAGAACAATATTCTAAACAAATGTATTTTTAATTCTTGACACAGTTAAGTTTTGTTTTTTTACCTGATGCCTACATATCTAAATATGTAAATGAAGCTTTAATATTTTTGTTCTGGTTTTAAAAAAATATTTTATTGTTAGTCATCTGTTTTTTTTTTTTTTTTTGGGAAAACATAAAGAAAATAATAAAAAAAAAAACAAAATCTCATCGAATTGTTCTCTTATTGCATTTAGAAATTTCTTATAGGGGTGACACCATGGGTATCCGCACCGGGTCACACCAAACCTAGGAACGCCTCTGCTACTATGTCTTCATTACATAGTTTACAGCAGCTTTCACTGTATATGCAGTAGGCTCAGTGCCGACTATGTATTAAAGCAATAATTTTCTGATGATTGCACTGAAATTGTTACTATTTTTCATTTATATAATTAGAATACTTATATATTATACTTTTACTTTTATAAGCTTTTTATGCATTAAACTAAAACAAACAGCATAAAATGTCATAAAACGTTATGAATTGATTTCTGATAAAGACTCTTAAAGAGCCAATGATACAGTACTTGAGTGATTGATGTGTTTACATAAAATTTTCAGCTCACATGCTGTTCCATCAAAATTGTAAACGCAAAAAAAAAAATAAATTAATTGGAAATTTTTGTTTTTTTCTCTCAAACATCACAACTTTTGGCAGCAGCTCAATTAATCTCTAATTTAAGTAGCATTAATTAAATTTACATTAGTAGCATCTGCAGGCTGCGCTTACCAACAAAAAAAAAATAATCATTATCTTATATAATTTGCTAAGCATTTTTTAAGCGGCCGCCTAAAGCTGCCAACATATAAGAAATTTAAGCTTGTTATCAAAATAAGCATAAAATCAGGCGATGATGATGCAGTGATATAATATAATTATTTTTTTTTTTTCAAACAAATTGAATTAGATAAGCTTTTATTAGCGCACTTAGAGCTTGGTAAAAGCTTTGGCGTTACCTTAAAAAAAAACATTAAATCATATGTTAGCATTGAAGTTGCATGCCTTTGTATCAAGCAACTATTTTTCGGCATATATTGCAAGGCTAAGTCTTTGATTAAGCCGTAGAAACTCTAAGAAAAACATTTCAAATTCCTGCAGCTGGTCAAAAAAAAAAAAAAAAAAAAATAAAGCTCGAAGACTTATTCGGAAATTGTTGCCTGCTTACTTTAATTGCTGCTTCCTGCAGTTTGTAATTTGTTATTTAAATTGTCTTTTTATGCCTTATCTTAATTTACCAAGAAATCTCAAGCTACCAAGCTTGGTCAACTGAAGCATGTATTTTGGTTTGTTTTTTTTGTTTTTTATAAATTTTGTGTTTGCGCTCTTGTTGCCCATTTAGACTGACATGTTCTATGTTATCTGAGCATGTCTGCTACTCGTACAAGTTCAACAAGCTACTCTAGCTTTAGCTTTAGCTGCCTTTTTCTTGGCTTAAGCTTAATGAAGCGCTCATCAGTTTAAGCTCATGTTGAGCATATCTAAATTCTTGTGCTTTTCTCTAACCAAAGGCTACTGTTTGACCCATCATTAGCATTTTTTGTAATATTAATCTT